>CM053618.1:33546042-33591446 GCA_028646535.1 Procyon lotor | reverse complement strand
AAAGAAAGAAAGAAAGAAAGAAAGAAAGAAAGAAAGAAAAAGAAAGGAAGGAAGAAAGAGAAAGAAGGAAGAAAGAGAAAGAAGGAAAGAAAGAAATCTGTTTCCACTTCATCTTGCGGCTTGTGTTCTTTGATTCTTAAGAAGTGATCTCCCTCCCCCTTGTTGCAATGATATGCTCCCACATGGTCTTCTATTAGCTTTGTAACTTTTTTTTTTTTTTTAAAGATTTTATTTATTTATTTGAGAGAGAGAAAGTGAGAGGATGAGAGGAGTGAAGGTCAGAGGGAGAAGCAGACTCCCCGTGGAGCTGGGAGCCCGATGTGGGACTCGATCCCGGGACTCCAGGATCATGACCTGGGCCGAAGACAGCTGCTTAACCAACTGAGCCACCCAGGCGCCCCAGCTTTGTAACTTTTAATCTTTCACAGTTATGGTTTAAATTCATCAGGGCTCATCTTTGGTACAAGGCAGAGGTCCCATTTCCTTTTCCTCCATATAGTGAGGCCATTGTTTCCTATGGTAAAAATCACACTTAAAAAAAGTTCTCATAAGGCAAGTCCCCTACTTTACTCTCTCTCTTTTTTACTCCTCAAACTGACTTAGTGATCCATGGATCTTTAATTACCTATATACATTTTAGAATAAGGTTGCCGAGTTCTACCAAAAAAAAAATCCATCTGGATTTTTGATTGGTGTTCTACCGGATTTCAGGTTAATTTGAAGAGAACTTTTCTCTCTACACTGTTGATCTGCCCATCCGTAACCACAGACTCTCTCAGTTTCGTGAGATCTTTATGTCCTAAATAAGAAAGTACCGTCATTCTGGGAGATCCTCGTTCACTTCTTTCTTTTTTTTTTTTTTAAAGATTTTATTTATTTGACAGAGAGAAACACAGCGAGAGAGGGAACACAAGCAGAGGGAATGGTAGCAGGAGAAGCAGGCTTCCCACTGAGCAAGGAGCCCGATGCGGGGCTTGATCCCAGGACCCTGGGATCATAACCTGAGCTGAAGGCAGACGCTTAACGACTGAGCCACCCAGGCGCCCCCATTCACTTATTTCTTTACTTGATTGGAGTCAGTCTCCTCCTACCATCTCGGCACAGAATGTCATCAGAAAGTCTTCTTTTACTCTCCCCTGTGTTCCCAGTACCTGGATGTCCTTTTGACTCTACTTTGCTGCTGGAAAAAAAAAAGAGTTGGGAAAAGTTGAATTTCCTGCGGTGGCAGAGGTGGCCGGTTTGTCCCTGGCTGTGATTCCAGGGAAGCCAAGTGAGGAGAGGCTTCCTGGGGCCCCTGGGGGGGCCCAGTGTTGCTAAGCCAAGGGGTGTGGGCTCTCTTCCTGTAGATCTGAGGGGGGCTGGGCACACGAAAGGGGAGAGAATGCCTCACAGGATGGGCAAGAGGAGTTCCAGGCTCGGGGGAGTGAGGGGAACTCCTGGCCGGCCAAGGGAGGGCCCTGGCTTGCAAAGGAAGCCTCGGTCAGCATTGGACGGCAGCCAGCCTGGGGGTCGGAGGAGCCAGAGCCGCCCAGGGAAGCATGTCAGTGGCCAGTGGCGCGAGAAGCCGCAACTGGAGCTCGGAAGGGAGACCGGGAAGGCGCTAGAGCTGGGCGCATCCCAGAGACAGGACACTGCATGGGTTGGCCTTCCTGTCTGCGATGAGGGAGGGTCTTCGAGAGGTAGTATTAAGGGACACACAAGGTGCTGGGTGGTGTGTGTTGTATGTGTCTCTCCCTGGATCTGCAGAGAACAGGCCTGAAAGGACATTCCAGGGATTCCAGGTCCTGAGTGCCTGGCAGGCAAACCAGGGACAGAGACCTGGCTCTCTAGGTCCTTTTGCATTTTTAGAATACTTAATCATGTGTTGAAAACAATGAGTGACACAAAATCTTTTTTTTTTTTCTTGCAAAATCTTTTTAAAAAGATTAAAAGTAAGGGTGCCTGGGTGGCTCATTCGGTAAAGCGTCTGCCTTCAGTTCGGGTCATGATCCCAGGGTCCTGGGATCGAGCCCCGAGTTGGCTCTGTGCTCAGTGGGAAGCCTGCTTCTCCCTCTCCCACTCCCCCTGTTTGTGTTTCCTTTCTCACTGTCTCTCTCTTGGTCAAATAAATAAGTAAAATCTTAAAAGAAAAAAAGCATTTAGAGTTTGGTTTGGATCTTTTAAAAAATAAAATATACACATATGTTTAATTTTTTTAAGTACTCTCTACACCCAATGTGAAGCTCCAAGATTAAGAGTCACAGGCTCCACTGACTGATCCGGCCTGTCGCCCTCTAATTGCAGATTTGTGAGCAAAATAAAGGATTGTCGTTGCTTCAAAATGCTAAGCTTTGGTGTGCTTTGTTACACAGCCATAGATAACTGATACACCTCATTTTCCTCCCTCTAGCTAACACTAGGCATTATCTTTATTTATTTTTTTCTTTTATTTTCTGCCAATAGGATAGACAAAAGTGGCACTCATTGTGGAAGAGATTGCCCTGCTTCGGCCCCGGCAGGAGGCAGGAGGGCTAAGCCCCAGGGGCAGGAGAGAGAGAGGAATGAGAGGGGCAGTCACTCTCCCTCCTGGGTGTGCAGGACCCCCCCAGGGCAGCAGAGGAAGGGAGAAAGCAAGTGTGAGGGACTGTTCAGACGAGGCTGGAAAAGCCAGGAGAAGCCAGGGCCCAGCCCTCTAGTGGGGGGCGCAGAGGTGAGCCTGAGGAGGAGGCAAGCCAGGCACAGGGGATCAGGGGCAGAAATTAAATTGTTCTTCTTGGAATTTGGTTGAGTTCTTAAAGCTGTGTAGATGTGAATGGGGGAAATCTTATCGACCTGCCTAAGCAGCAGCCTTTGCCCTCATAGGATGTTGGCCCTGAAATGAGGCGATGGGGAACAAGAGGGGGCCTGAGGAAGGGGTCCTTGGGCTTGCCCTGGAGCTGGCTCGGAGAGGCGATCCTGGAGGGACTCAGGCAGTGCTGGGCGCGGCGGAGGACACCTGTGGGGTGCGGGCTGCAGGCTGGTATGAGTGAGCTTTCCCTCCTCACAGTTGTCTTGGGCTTCCAGGAGGACACAGATCATATAAGCTGTGATTTCCATTGGCCAGGAGTCCTTTCTGGAAGGTTCTAAAGGGACAAGCCCCTCACTGAGCTGACCAGAAATCAGCTGGAATCACTATCAGAGACATAAAGGCACCTTGGGGACCATGAAGCTTCGTCCGAGGCCTTCACCTTAGATGTGAGGAGAACGAGACCCAAGAGATGAATGCTTCACCCAATGTCAGCTGCAGCTGGTTAGTGGCCCAGCCAAGGGAATGAACCAGATCTCCTCCTCCTTCTGCTGCTGGTAACTTTCTCCAGGGCCAAGACTGTGTGGGTCCCCTGGAGCCCATTCCTCACCCCCACACCCAGGGAAAGATGTGCTGCCCCTGCCCCCACCCCTACCCTGTGCCAAGGCTGCCAGGCTGGTCCCACTCCCTGGGACCTCACCAGGCTGGAGGTGGCTTCTGAACTAAGCAGCCCCCGTGGTCCCCCCACTCCCCTCCCATTTCCTGGCTTCTCGTCCTTCAGGCTTTGGGGAAGCCTCGCCCAATCCCTCCTGCTGGTCCCACCTTCAGAACACTTAGCACGCTTTCTCTCCTCTCTTCCTCTAGCATAGAAGCCCCACACCAGCGGGAACCTCATCTTCCCTGGACCCCCAGGTTTAGCCCAGTGCAGCACCGGAAACATTCTTACATTTTTTTTTAAGATCTATTCATTTTGAGAGAGAGAAAGAAAGAGAGGGAGCAGGGGGGAGGGGCAGAGGGAGAGGAGGAGAGAACCCTCAGGCAGACACCGTGAGATCCTGACCTGAGCTGAAATCAAGAGTCGGATGCTCAACTGACTGAACCACGCAGGGGCCTCTTAAATTTTTTTCGAGATTTTATTTATTTATCTGAGATAGAGCAAATGAGAGAGAGAGAGAGCACGAGCGGGCATAGAGGCAGAAGGAGAAGGAGAAGCAGGCTCTCCGCTGAGCAAGGAGCGCGATGTGGGGCTCGATCCCAGGACCCTGAGATCATGACCTGAGCTGAAGGCAGAGGCTTAACCAACTGAGCCACCCAGGCGCCCCCTTAAAAAAAAATTTTTAACAGGAAATTTTTTTCTACATTTTTTTTTACTGAGAATTTCTTGCGTTCACTATTTTTCTTTCTTGGACTTGGCATGTGCTTTCCCCTTGGCCTGTGATGCCTTTTTCCTCCTCATTTTCCTTGCTAACACCCACTCATTTGTCAAAAGCCAGCTCAGCTACCTCCATCTTGAAGAAATCGTTCCTGAACGCTCAGTAGGTAGCATCCCAGGCAGTGGGGGATTTCTCTGTCCGACCCCAGAACGAGGAGCCTTTGCTTTCCCGGGCTCCCCCGGGGACCCTCTCCTGCGTGGGAGCTCTCCCGGGATGCAGAGAACCATCTAGAACAGCAAGCAGAGTTCAAGTCGCAGAAGCCTGGGCTTCCAGGCTGGGAGACAGGTTGGAGGGAGGTGCTGGGCTGGTGGGCAAGCCAGTTTATTGATGCCGCTGCCGCTGAGCGCGCCCTGGGGAAATTAAGGTGAAAGGCAGCAGCCCCACTGAGGAGGGGGCCCACCCTTGTTTGTCAATCAGAGTGGCTGGGACAGCCCAAGAAAGGCTTGGCTGTAAGGAGGCCTACACCCACGGCCAGAGCCCCACTGGGGCCTGCCTCCCTGGAGCTAGAAGGGCTCTCTGTCCTTGACATGGTGTCCGGTCCCAGGTGGTAGAGGAGCAAGGCGGACGGTCTTGGCTCAGTACACACGGGCCCTGGGACCGCTTTCTCCTTCTTGCAGGCCAGGGTCACCCTGCCCAGTGTGCTGGCCTGTGAGTCGCCCAGCCAGGCCCCAGTGGGGCAGGGGGAGAGGGGCGGAGCCGGCTTAGGGGCACAGAGGGGACAGACAGAGGAGGGACGCAGAGGGGGAACCTGCAGGCAGACGAGAGGCCTGCAGAGAGGCTCCGGGCTGGACTCCATCCGGCTAAAGAGGTAACAGAGCTGACAGAAGCAGGCCTGAGGGGGCTGACAGTGCTCTCAGCCGCCCTAGCAGAGGGAGCTGCCCGGCTTCCCACCTGCTCCACCCCGTGCCAAGGCCATCTGAGCAGAGTGAAGATGTCAAAGAGAAAACCCCAAATCGGATTGAGGCTCCTGCTCCCCCTTAATGAGGGTCATTATCAGCGGCTCTGAGCCTTGTAAAACCTGCCAGGCCGGATTAGGGGCAGGCTCTCCAATCTGGTTGACTCCTCTCACAAACAAACCCTCTCCTTCCTGGAGAGAGAGGGCAGGAGATGCGGGAGGAGTGGCTGTGGAGGGCCGGGCAGGTGCAGAGGAAGGTTCCCGGAGCAGAACCGGACTCCAGGGAGGCTGGGGGAACAGGAGGCAGGGGCATTAGACGTCCACCGAGCTCTGTCCCCCAGTGCCCGTGGAGCTGGGAGGGGCTTGGGTGGGAGGGCTCCGGGGACAGTGGAGGAGGCGCCGTCCGGGAGAAAGGGGCAGTGCCAGGCAGGGCACCTTGTCCTCTGCAGGGCAGGAGCTCCGTGCACGGAGGGCCATCACATCTGGCTGGATCACCACGGAGGCTGGATTCTATGCATTCTGGACACGAGGTCTCCAAAGAGCAAGTTAAAGAACACACCACGGCTTGCTTTAACAAAAATAATTTATTCCACAGCCCTCCCAAGCAGTGGGGTGGAGTGGGAATCAAGCATGTGTACAGAGCCACCCTCCCCGCTGACCCTTTTAACCTCTACACCACGGGAGGTGGACCCTCGAGAGGGAGGATACTCCCCTCACTCCAGCACCCTCCGCATTCAGAGATTAGCATCTGTTTTGGAGGCCAAATCAAAAGACAACAGACCCAGCCCCAAGAGGGGTAGAGTCCACTGGGGAGGAGCCAAAGCACGTTTGAAGCAACCGTTTTTTCCCTGAAGCTTCCCTCTCCCCTCACAGCTAAGCCCAGGCACTGAGGACACCAGCACCCCTCGGGAAGTCCCATGCTAGCCCCTCCCAGGTCCCACCAAGCCAGTGGCTCACCACCCAGCCCCGGGGCCACCACCCGCCCAAGCTCACTCCAGCTCCAGCAGCAGAGGCCTGGGGAAGGAACCAGAAACTCTCCTCCCTTCAACCCTGACCCCAAGCCTCACCTGGGAGACCAGCAGGACTCTCGTAAGCTTCCAGACCATCCCCTCCCCCGCCCCAAAGCAAGCCCCACCATGGAGATCCAAGGGGCCGGAGGACGCACAGGCCACAGGGGCCCAGACGCAGTCCTTCCTTCTCTGGCACAAAGGCCTCTTTGCATCCAGAAGGGAGCGGGATGGACGGAGCTCTGGAACACAGGGAAGGGTTCGGCTCTAGCCCACTAGGCCTGGGGACCCTCCTCTTGGTGGGGAACCTGGGGGTCATTGGCCTTGCTTGCCCCAGTTCAGGGCCAAGACCAAGTGGAGACACGGAAGCTTCGGTGAGAATGAGGGGGGACTTCAAATAAGGCAAAAGAGAGGGATCTGGTGCTGGGAGCCAGGGACTGAGCCTCCCAACGCCTCTGCCCAAGGCTGCCCTCCCCTGTGCTGTCAGATGAACACAAGCCCTACGCATGCTTTCATGTCTATGGAACATTCCTTCCCAGAAGGCCCAAGGAGGTCCATTGGAGCAACTGGTTTCCCTGGATTTCCCTGGACAAGGAACAAGGGGAGAGGGGGGAGGGGCGGGGGGCTGGGAGAGCACCCCAAGCGGCTGGCAGTTCCCGTCCCTGCCCCCTCCCCAAGCTGCATGGTTCAGGCTGCGGGGTGGCCGGCATGGCCCTTCAGCGCCCTCATCCGGGCCCGGAAGTAGGTGTAGACGGCCAGGAGGCCCATGAAAGACAGGGAGTAGAGCCCCACACAGAGGCTGATGTCCAGGTGGGAGAAGTTCCCCTCCAGCACCTGCAGCCACTGGCCCTGGCCCCGCAGGGGCCCCACCTCAGGCTCCCCCTCGGGGATGCTGGCCAGCTGCTTGGAGCTGCGACCCACTCGCCGCGGCTCTAAAGGGACCCCGGGGAGGTTCTTCTCGGCCAGGAACTCCGCCAGCAGCACGGCTCCTGTGTCTCGCTTGCTCAAGTGTTGCTGCCCCTCTGGCTGCCCGGCCTGATCCCTCTGAAGCTCTGCTACGTACTCGGGGGACCCCTGCTCTGGCTCGGCTGGGGCCGCCCCGAAGCCAATGAGCATATTCTGGGTGTGACTCGCCTTGAGTCTCTCCACCGCAACATGAGAAACCGTGGTTCCGGGGGCCGCCACCTTCCCTGCCTTCTCAGGGCCCAGAGTAACATTTTCAGCGGTCAACCTCTGGGCGGCCAACCGGGGTTCTGGCCGGTCGGAAGGCGTGTCCAGGACGACATTGCTTGGGGAGAAGTGGGTCTTGAGGAATCGGAGGGTGTTGTTCAGGTCCCACACAGCCGTACCCCGGAGTTCATTGTGGCAGGCAGCACAGAGCTCACGGGGCGGCCACTGCACCTTGGGGAAGTGGGGGTCCTCGCTGGCAACACCTGGGGAGGACAGCACACGCAGGCCAGCGGTGAGCCCTGGGCCCACCTCTGAGCCCAGACCCCATTCCTCGCTCAACGCTCGCTTCCTCATCTGCTAGGAGGGCTCCCCACTGCCCTTGGAAATGACATATGAGAGAGAAGCCCCGGAAAACCTAGCCCAGGGCCCGTGGGGCCGCTCTGGCCACCGAGGACTCCTACCCCACAGCCACCCCAGCCTCTTGGGGAGGCATGGCGGCTCCCTGCTGCCACTCCCTTACTTTTGTAATTAAAGGGAAAGTGTGTGTGTGTGTGTGTGTGTGTGTGTGTGTGTGTGTGTGTGTTTTGAAGATTTTATTTATTTGACAGAGAGAGAGAGAGGGAGCGAGCACAAGAAGGGGGAGCTGCAGAGGGAGAAGCTGACTCCCTGCTGAGCAGGGAGCCCGATGAGGGGCTCGGTCCCAGGACCCTGAGATCATAATCTGAGCTGAAGGCAGACGCTTAACCGAATGAGCCACCCAGGTGCCCTGGAAAATGTGTTTTAAAACAAGAGTTTGTGGCATGTGGTCATTCCACAGGTGTTTGCCTTTATGCCACAGCAGCCCTCAGGGGTAGGAGTCAGTGGGATTTCCTGCTCATGTGGGCTCTGAGGGGTGGGCACGGGAGTGCCTGGGGGCCTGAATGGGGAAGAAGGCACTCGAGACAGTTAGGAAGTTACCCTGATGGCTAGCAGAGCCCCAGACAGCCTGCCACTAGCTCTCTGCCCAGGGTCACCTGGGGACACCCATCAGCCCAGATCTCTTGGAGGGGGACTTCTCCTAATGGATTTATCTCACAGGGGCAGAAAAAGGTGCTAGCCAGAATGAAGCAGTGGCAAGTGAAGCGCAAGTCTGGATGGTTATTTTGGGGTGGGGACATCGAGTAGATTCCAAAGGTATCATGAGAAGCAGTAGTGATCAGTCTTGCCAAGTGAGCCCACTTCCTAGTTTGATCTGGAAGGACCCCACTGCAGAGGTCAGGGTCCTGGCTCCCTTTGGGCCCCTCCAGGAGAAGCCCCAGATCGAGCCTCCAGCGGCAGCTGGGTCCCTGGGGAAGTAGGGAGCCCGCCCAGGTCAGGAGGCTGGAGGGTCAAATGGAGCATGTGGTGGTGGGGGCGGGGCGACAGGGAGGGGAGTGGTGGGGGGAGAGACAGGCACGTGTCTTCCTTTCAAAGCCCACCAGGAGGCCCCAGGAGACAGCAGCCACCTGCTCCATTCAGCTCCTTTGACCTCCTACTGCCGGGGTGTGGGGGGTCTGTCAGCCACATGCTCTCCCCTCTCCCCACAGATAAGCCCGGGCTCCCAACCACAGATGGGCCCCTCCCCACCCACCCGCTTCTGGTCACTCTGGGGCCTGATGCTTCTGCCTGTTGGACACATAGGACTCCTGTGCCTGGGGATCAGGAAACACTGGGAGTGGGGACTCTCGGAACAAGGCCTCCCCCTATGGGAATCGGTCCGTTTTTCCTAGGAAGGACGTGGTCTTTCTTTTCCAGCACATTTCATTGCTAGACCCCTCCCAGTGGGTGGAAAAGCCCAGCTCTCTCCTCCCTGTTGGTCTGAGTAAGGAAGGGGGCAACCAGCAAAGGCAGATCAGGGGAGGGAGGGAAAGGGACCCCAAGAGTTCCGAGAAAGGGGTACTGGTGTGGGGGAATTCTAGGACACGTTGGAAGACCACAGTCCTAGAGTGTCAAAGACTCAGCTTCCTCACCTGGAAAATGGGTCTAAGGACACTGCCCTACCTCAGCAGGACAGGCAGAGCATGCGGAAGGGCTCTGGGCACCGTGGAACACGGGTGTTACCTTGGGGACAATGCGTGTCCTGGTCCAGGTCCCCAGGCCCTCCCTCCCTCTCCCTCTGTGGGGGACTCTGGCCTTGGAGGGGGCCCTTCCCTACCGGCGAGGCGTGCGTTGACCTTGTTGTGGCTGGACCAGAGCCAGAGCACGGCGCTGTTCAGGCTCTCCACCCGGTGCATGGAGGCCGCCGCCATCTGCTCGAAGTGGTTGGCACAGTCTCGGCAGCCGAAGAAGAAGCGCACGTAGCCGCGGATGGCCTGGAGGACCTCCTGGGCCTCGGCTGTGGGCAGAGGAGAGGGCTGTTTCTGTCACAGGGGCCTCGGGGCCGCCTGTGCCCGCCGGCCCCACCACTGCCCCTGCCGCAGGCCCACCTTCTGATGAAGGGCCTGCGGTCTTCTTGCATACTTGTCCACCTTCCAGAGGTCTCTTTATTATCTATTATTATATTTTTTAAAGATTCTACTTATTTGAGAGCAAGAGAGAGAAAGAGAAAGAAATCATGGGGAGGGAGGGTCAGAGGGAGAAGCAGACTCCCTGCTGAGCAGGGAGCCTGATGGGGGACTTGATCCCAGGACTTTAGGATCATGACCTGAGCCAAAAGCAGTTGCTTAACCAACTGAGCCACCCAGGCGCCCCAGGGGTCACTTTAGAGTTGACCCCATCACTTCCTACAGTCCTAAATCCCAGTTTCCTTTCCCTGCCACTCATCCTGGTCCCTGTCCCTGACTGGGATAAAACCCACTCGGGATAAAACCCAAGCTCACCAGGACACTGAGGCTCTTTGAGACCTGTCTGGAGAGGAGGGCACAGGCCACACGGCCCGCCACCCGTCCCTGCACCCCTCCTATGCCCACCCACTTGAGGCTTCCTGTTCCCTCGGGCACTGCCTCAGGGGTCCCTCCAGATCTGGTTCGGCACATCCCCTGCTTTGTCTCCGTCTCCCCTTGCCCCCCACTCCCTCCCATGGGGCCCCCTGGCATGGCATCAGCACCCACCTCTGAATATTCCCCTCACCTCCCTGCCCTGACCCTCGGCTCCCAAAAACATGTCCCTCTTAAACCCTTTGTCTTCCACACGCCTCACTCGGCAGGCCTGGGGTGGCAGAAGGACCCCCCCTGCTGTGGGTTGCGGTCGAATGGTCCTGTTGCAGGCCCCCAGCCACTCCAAACCAAAGTCACGGTCGGGCCCCTCCATCCGCTAGGACCTCGGCACCCTGCTCTGCGTCCTGCCCAAGACCGCTCCCCACGCCATCCTTCCTGGCGTCCTGAGCAGCCCCGAAGGCCAGGCCTCACCTCCAACCTCCCGGGCCTCCTCAGTGCTGCCTCCTCCTGCCCCAGTCACCACGGTCCACAGCTGTCTCCCCGCCCCCCCACCCTGTGCTCTGGAACCTCACCCCTGCTGGCTTCCTCAGGACTTCACCCCTGTACATAGATATTCTTTCATTAGCACGTCATCAATTTCTCCCTTAAATAGGGGCTCATTCTGACCGGTAAAGACAACTGCAATCCAGACATCCCCTCTCTGACCTCAGTGCCTGCCCTGTTATCTCCAATTTCTGGCCTCGTAGTCTCTCTTCACCCCATCTAGCCAGGCTCTTCTCGCCGCTGCCCCACCGCGACCGTGCCCGCCAGAGAGCTGCGGGCCTGGCAGCACCTCCCGTAGGACCGTGGCCGCGCCTGGCCGCCGACACTCTCCTTCTTCCAACACGGTATCCAGTATTCGGAAATTGCAGTGGCTGCTCCTTCTCCGTCCCCTTCGCTGGCTCCTGCTCCTCGGCAGGGGCCCAAAGGCTGCACGCCACCCTCTGCCCACCCGGTCCTGGGGCTTGACCTATCACCCCCACGCTACTGCCCACAAGGTTGGGACCTCTCCCCCGAGCCCCGGACTCACCCGTCTACACCTCCATTCACACAGTGACTGGGCACAGACCACGGAGGCCCCCACCGTCTACAGCCTCCCATCTCTCAGCTCTCGGAACCATCGTCCGCCAGATGCTCGGGCCCAAGGGCCCTGGGGTCCACCCCGGCTCCTGGCTCCTGCATGTGCTCTCCGTCCAGCCGCCACGGGCTCCTCTCAGCGCCACCTTTAGAGCACTCCCAAATCTCACCGCTTCCTCCGCGTGCCGCTCTGGCCTGGGCTGCCACCACCTCTCCTGGGCGCGTTCCGCCACTGCCTGGGGCAGCCCACCCTGCCCAGCAGTCTAACGCTCCCGGCCAGGAGCGGCTCATGGCGCTGACTCGGAAAACCCGACCCCTGCCCCGCTGAGACCACCAGGCCTGCACCCCGTCCTCTCCTGCCTCCCCCACCGCGGGCTCTGCCACTGTCCTCCTTCTGGGGCTGCACACACGCCGGACTTGTTCTCGGCCCCTGCTCCTCCTCGGCCGTGTCACGGGCGGTGCTGCGTCCTCCCACACTCACGCCGAGTATGTGAGAATGTGACCATATTCGGACAAAGAGTCTAAAGAAATAATTAAGGTCAAATGAGGTCACGAGGGTGGGCTCTAAGCCAAAGGACCGGTGTCCTTATGGCAATCTGGACACAGCTCGTGCCCAGTGAAGACCACACGAAGACCCAGGGAGAAGACAGCCACCTACGAGCCAAGGAGACGTCCCGGCAGACACCGACCCTCCTGACACTCTGGTCTTGGACTGCCAGCCTCAGGAACTGGGAGAAAATGGGATCCTGTTGGGGAAGCACTCCAGTGTGTAGTCCTTTGTTGGGGCAGCCCAAGCAAAACCAGGGCAGCTGGAAACCTCTCTTCCCAGCTGGGGGTCCGCACAGGGCCACCTCCTCAGAGAAGCCTCCCTGAGCCACCTGTCTAAACGCAGCTCCCGTCCCCCGTCCCTCCTCCACGCCCCCCAGTGTGTTTTCTACAGAGCACCCTTCACCACCCCCGAGACAAGTGCCTGTGAGGTTACTGTCTCCTGCCCCTTCAACGCTGTCCCGAGGCAGGGACTTCTGGTCTCAGGCACCACTGGACCCCCTCCGAGAGCAGGGCCCGGCTGGCAGGCTGGCCGGTCCTCTAATCCCCTCTGCCTCTACTGGGGGCACTCTTGCTCCGAGCTCAGCTCCTGCTCTTCCCTCCTCCATCCCTTCCAGCTCATTCTTCTCCCCGGCCCCTCCTCACCCTGCAGAGCCCTTCCTCCCTCTCTCTGCACGCATGCCCCCTCCCCAGCTGGCTCAGGCCCGCTGTCCCCCTTGGCCCTCTGAGAGCAGGGCGCTTTCCTGCCCACCGTAGCCTCCTCCAGGCTGAGCCGGGCCCATCTAACCCTCAGTCAGCAGAGACTGAACTGGACGCCTGCCCTTTGGTCGTGAGGTGCAGGTGTGAGGCAGAGTGGGTGGTGGAGGGCAGCCGCATCGTGTGAGGGTTTGAGAAGGAAACAGGGCAAGAAGCACAATGTGTTTCCCCAGCTTCCCTTGGAAAACGATTTTTCAGGGGTGCCTGGGTGGCTCTGTCGGTTGAGCATCCGACTTGATTTCATCTCAGGTCACGATCTCAGGCTTGAGACAAAGCCCCACGTCGGGCTCCTTCTGCTTAAGATTCTCTCTCTCCCTCTCCTCTGCCCCTCCCCCTCCCCAGCTTGCACACTCCCTCTCTAAAAAAAAAAAATGATTTCTCCATGGGAAACAATAAAATTATTCAAAATATATAGTATCAGCCATGTAGACTGAAACAGACACGATTCTTTCCTTTATAGGAATAAAAAATAGAAACACAAATTTTTCACAAAGTTCTGTAAACAAAGCAAGTCTGTGGCTCCAAGAGAGCCAGAAAGAAACCTTATGTCCCCGAGCTTGCATGGGGCACCCTGGGGCACCACCCTGGGCCCGGGGACAGGATGGGGCGGCCGTTGCAAATGCAGACCCCACTACATCTGGGCTGGCGACAGGGGACTGGCGGAGGGCTGGGCTGGGCGGGCAGCACAGGCCTCGGACTCACCTGTCTCTTTCGAGTGGTCGAAATTGTGCCGAGCTGCTTGCACCGTCAGCAAATGGAAGAGGATCCACAGGGAACAGGGAAAGCCCCGGAAATGTGGCTGACTCCCCTGGCAGCCGACCCAGTTCACCTTCTCAGCAATCACAGTGTCCTGAGGAATGCAGAGTGCACAAGGGCATGTATGGGGAAGAAAGAGAATGGGATGGCCAGTGAGAGGAAAGAAGCTTCCAGGAGAAAGAAGGTTCCAGGACACTCGAAGGGCAGCACACAGCCCTGAGACACATGAAGTCCCTCCCCAGTCTACCACTTGGAAGGCGGCATCTCCCTTCCTCGGGCTACGGCCATCAAAGGAGAGGCAGATTTGAAAAGCTATGACACAGACCGAGTCATCTCCCTACTCTAGCCTCAACCTCCCCATCTGTAAAATGAGGGTTTTGGCCTCTGAGGTCCCTTCGAGCTTTGGCATCCAACACACCTGTGCGGCTGGGTGCCTCTGCTGGTCGCCCTGGGCCAGCTCTGCAGAGAGCGGAAGCACGGGAGCCCAGACAGTGACCGCCCCCCCCCAAGAGGGCCAGACGAGCCGTGTGAGGGGCCTGATGTGCCTGCTGGCTGCGGGCCCCACCAGCGACGAACTCGTTCACACTCTGTCTTAAATCCCAGCCCAACCACCTACTGGCTCCATGATCTTTGAGAGTTACTTAACCTCTCAACTTCAACTTCTCCATCTGCTAAATGGGGATCAAAGCTACCTTCCGCCCGTGCTGGGAAGATGAGCTGTGCGTGCGGACGGCTCAGTAAGTAGCAGGTCATTCATTACTGTTGGAAGGGCCCAGCCCAGATCGTGGAGAGTGGGTTAAGGAGGCCAGCGGCTACAGGGTTAACCCGTTCCACCCCCTCAGTCACCGAGGACACAGGCAAGGTCTTCAGTCGCCCCCAGACTTACCTCCTTCCTGTTGTCCAGGGCAGCTTTAAAGAGACTGTAGGGGATTTTCTTTTTCTGCTGCTTCTTGAGCCAGTCATTCATGGAATACAGGAAGTTCTGGACAAAGGGCTGGCCAGGGAAGTGCTGTGGGAGGCACAAGGGGAAGCTGGGGAGGGAAAAGCAATCCCTGGGAGCTCCCTCCCTCCGAGCTCCGCAGTCCCGCAGAGGGGAGGGGGCTACACAGAAGTGAGCCGAGGCAGTCCCCCTTGCACCCTCCTGCCGAAATGCTCCAGAACCACCAGGAAAACATTCTGCCCCAGACACAAATGCGGTTCCCTGCTACCTTTGCTCTGGGGCACCTGGCAAGGTGAGGGAAAGGGTGCAGGGAGACGGGGCTCTAAGTGAGGCTGGGCCCTCCGGCCTCGCTCTCTCAAGGCTGACCCTGACCCCACACGGCCCCTGGGAGGAAGGCTGAGCACCTGGGAACCTGGGCCACGGGGTCCTCTCTGTGGGTGATCTTCTGACAGACCAGCTGCCTGACTGCTGGGCAAGGCTGGCCAACAGCCTTCCATCTGTATCCCGAGGGCTGCTGGTGGGGACAAGGCGGCCCGGGGGCTTACAGCCAAGGTCCAGACCTTGCTGGTAACTCCCAAGAGTCTCCGAGGAACAGGAAAAGCTACTCTGACAATAAGTCAACTGAAATCTGATTAGTATCAGCACTTTAAAACCACAGGGACTCCAGGGAGGAGGACAGATATGTGTGCGTGCATGCACGTGCACACACACACACACACACACACACACACACACACACACACCCATGGGTGGGGGGGGCAGGAGAAGGGAGGGACGCCAGCAGAGCAGGTCAGATAAAACCACCAAGACACAGGTCAGGAGGACAAAGACACAGAGAAACTTGTGGAAGAAAAAGAGCAAAGAAGGATCGCGTAACAGAAAAACCTGCCAGTGGATGCGGTCCCCTGGGAAAGCGATTACACATTCCCATCAAACCTCCAGGGCTGGCCACCGGCCCGAGGCAGAGGGGCCGGAAGAACCCCGGCTCTGACGCGCTCCCTCTCGGTCAGCTCACTCGGGCCTCTGGGCTCTCAACATGAATTTACAGCTTCAAGTCAGCGTTTCCCACTGACCTTCGCCCGTCATCCTGACCTGGACCCGTCCTCCTCCTCAGGCCCCGGTGTCAGGAGGAAGGATGAATTAAGGGCGCTGGACTTCAGGGAGTCACCCTCTGCCTGGAGCAGGAAACGCTGGTGACCGCACGCCACCCAGTGGCCAGTCCCGCCGGCTGCTTCCAGAGAGCAGGGACCTGGGGGAGGGACCAACGGCTCTGGCCTCAGGCGGTACCAGCGCCACACAGAGGAGCCAGATGAAGGCCAGGACTGGGGGTGAGGCTGGCAGGCAGTTCCTGCTGAAGAGGCACAGAGCACCCCCGGAGGTAGCCCCCGCTGCCCGCAGACCTGGCACCCGGGGGCCCAGGGTGGCTGAGTCAGCAGTCAGGCTGCGAAGGAAGGGGACGGGAGCCCGCATCTGACTCAGCGGTCCTCCTCCTCCTCCTCCTCCTCTGAAACGAGCCCAGAGCCTGGGGTTTTAAGTAGGGCAGCACTGGCAGGCGATCTGGAAGCAGACAGAAGGACGCAGGGAGGGAGACGGAGACAGGTGCAGGAGGAAGGGGGCCTGCACCTCACCCTCACAGAGCTGAGGAAGCTTCGTGGCAAAGGGGTGGGACCGTGGGGTCTGGAGCCAGAGACCTCAGGCCAGACCCTCCCAACACCTCCTCACTGGGAGGCATGAGGCAAGTCCCCCGAACACCCTGAGCCTCTGAGCTGTTATAAGCTGAACGATGGGAATCATAACGTGAATGGGGGGGGATACTTGCCACTGTGCAAAGGCAAGAGAATTAAATGCCTGACACGCAGCAGATCGCTGATGGGCAGGACCTACACTTCAGAGAGTAGCCAGGTCGGCCGGAAACTACAGAAGGAGGAGGAAGGGTGGCTAGGGCCAAGGACCTGGTCAGACTATGACCAGTGACTGGGAGGGAAGAGAAACGATACAGAAAAGCCTTCTTTCATTCCCTGTGGCGTCCACGGGTCCTGCTTCCCCAGTGACCACGGCCAGAAGTGGGAGCCCGCACTCCAGACTCTGACCGTGGTGGGGAACCCAGGCAGAGCCACAGCTACCAAATCCTCGGGGAACATCCCCGGGGTATGTGGCCCTGCCCTACCCAGCCACCCGCACAGGGCAGTAGCCCGAGGTGGACAGGGACCATGCGGTCCAGGCGTCCAGCCGGACCAGGAGCTCCCCAAGGAGGTGCGGACAAGGGAGGCCGGGGCCCTGCTCACCTGGGCCAGCACGGCCATGAACGCTTTCAGGGCCACCAGGCGCTGCCCCTCCAGAACAGAGAATTTGCCCACTTCTACCCGCAGGATGTAGTGCAGTGCAGATTCCAGGTCCGCCATGTAGATCTTGGAGCTGAGGACCCAGAAGGTGGCAGAGAGAGAAAGGGGTGTTAACCACAGGCCGGGGGCTGAGGATGAGCACCCAGGGCTACACGGAGAGAAGGGGAGGGCCACTGCCGATGGTCACGGAGTCCTGTAAGTTAGCACAAGGTTCCGCCACCAACCAGCTCTGTGACCTTGAGTATGTTACTTAATCTCTCTGAGCCACAATTCCTCTACTATAATAAATAATTAATCGCTGACGGGTAGGCTGCTGAGAGGAATATATAAAAGCACACAGGTAAGCCGTTCAGCGGCTCCTGGCATACAGAAGCGGTCCCCGTCCACAGGCTCAGGGCTAGTCCCTCCTGTGACTCGTTACAGGTGCTTGTAATCGGGCTGCTGGTGGAAGGCTGATCCGTTCCCTGTTCTGAACAAAGACCCCTAGGGACAGACAGACCCATGGGTGCACCCAAATGATGTGGCTCTGGAAAGCTGGAAAGCCCTTTTTGAAAGACCTCCGAGGTCTTTCAAAAGCTCTTTTCAAAAGCTCTAGCTGCCCTCCGAGGCAGGGCATGGTGGGGGTTGAGGGGTCAAGGGGGGAAGTGGTGTGTTTTTATTTGGGGGCTGATGTCCTCGAGCTGCCAGGCCTTGGGCAGTGGGTGAGGCAGCAGGTCCCCCCTCTTGGGCTATCCCAGCCCCGGGGGAAAGGTTGCAGGCTCCAAGCTGGCTGCCTCACCCCGCACCCATCCTACTGGCTGGGGGTCTGGGCTCGGGCTTCTATAGGAAAGGGCGGGTCATGGTGGCTGCTTCTCTACCGCTGCCTCCCGAGGCCTGGGTTCTGGTCTCAGTGCTCTACGGAGCCAGGTCTGGGCGGCAACTCAGTGCACCTTTCTGGGCCTCAGCGACCTCACCTGGAAAGCGAACTGATTACTCCTGCCGTGTCCACCTCCTAACGCTGCAGGGAGCCAGCAGGGTCACTCAGGGCATGAGCACTGTGACCCCCTGGGCTCCACCCTCAGGGCAAAGTGTCCTCTCTGGGCCCCACTGTGGTATCCTGGGGCTCAGGACCTCTCCACTCTTGCGGTGTGCCTCAAGATGTGGCCCCTCACTAAAGGGGATAATGTATGGAAGGTGCCCAGCACGGAGTTTGGCACCTAAGGCCAGTAAGTGTCAGTTGTTATAAGCTGAACGATGGGAATCATAACGTGAATGACCACGACAACCATTCCCACGTCTCAGTCTCTACTTTCTTCTTACCCGACTTACTAAAAATCTCCCCAGGAGGGCTCTCTACCCTGAAAGTCCTTCGTGCTGGGATGCAAAACCCTCTAGAAATCCGATGACCTCTCCTCCAGTTCTCTTGTACAGTCGTCTCGCAGAGGCCACCTTCCCGACGCAGCTCTGAGCTCCCTGGCCAGCCATTTCTCCTTGGCATACTGCTGGGTGCCAGCGCCACAGGCTTAGAGCCCCAGCTCCTGCCCAAAGGGCAGGAATTCTACTGCAAGAGCAGAGCCAAGGGGCCTTGGAGAGAAAAGCAGCTTCCTCGTGGTTACATCTGTGCACAAAGATACAGGCTACCCCAGAAGGTAGTGAGCTCTCCAGCACCCGAGGCATTCAGATGCATTCAGTGACCTCCTAGAAGGGCCTGTGAACTCTGGGGGAAAGGGCTGCACATCTGTGTGTGTCTGTATTACAGTCCCTAGTGGGTAGCAGGTGCTCCAAAATATCTATACAAGAGATAGTGGCTTGGGTGGGAAGTTGGTTGGAAGGCCACAGAGTATCATTCGAAGCTGATTCCACTTGTTCTGGAATAGCCTTAAGTTTAAGGAATGTGGGCACTGGCAAGTGCTCACTCCACCTGGAAGGACACAAGTACGTGCTGTCTGGCACCTCCCACCGTCAGCAGAGCCGGGCTGGCCACTGGGTGACTGTTGATGATCCCAACAGCTGTGACTTCTGTGTACGGTCAGCAGCTGGGGGAGCCCAAAGGTCAAGGCCAGCCCTCAGGGGGTCTGGGATTGGAAAGGCACGTGCTAAGCTCAAGACAGGGGCCAGAGTGCGGTAAGGAAGCCGGAGCTCTGTGATCAGAGGTGAGGCTCCGGGGCGGGGGCGTGGCCTTACCGATCTGCAACTTTCCACATAGTGGGAGCTACCGTATGAGCAGTGGTTGGCACAGCCTTGGTGGGGATAGCCTCCTGGGGGGCGTTGGAGAACCTCTGCAGGTAAGCGGTGTAGAAGGACCTGGATTCTGCGAGCCTGTGAGGGAAGAAACCACAGAGGGGAGGCAATGAGTACGGAGAAGCAGACCCCGGGACAAACTCGGGTCATGAGAGGAGGCAGGTGATTCAACTGACAGAAATGCTTATTTTTTTAAATTTATTTTGTACAGATTTATTTATTTATTTGAGAGAGAAAGAGAGAGAGAGAGAGAGAGAGCGCTTGCAAGCACAGGCAGGAGGGGCAGAGGGAGAGAATCTCAAGCAGACTCTGCGCTGAGCACAGAGCCTGACACGGGGCTCGATCTCATGACATTGAGATCATGACCTGAGCCAAAACCAAGAGTCGGATGCTTCACCAACTGTGCCACCCAGGCGTCCCTTGACATAAATGTTTATTAAGAAATATTTGAATCTGCAATGCCTGGGTGGCTCAGTCATTAAGCATCTGCCTTTGGCTCAGGTCATGATCCCAGGGTCCTGGGGTCGAGCCCCGCATTGGGCTCCCTGCTTGGTAGGAAGCCTGCTTCTCCCTCTCCCACTCCCTCTCTTGTGTTCCCTCTCTCACTGTCTCTCTGTCAAATAAATAAATAAAATCTAAAAAAAAAAAGAAATATTTGAATCTGGTTACATCTTATCCTCAGTGAGGTCAAACCAAGGCTCCCAGGCCTCACTTTAGCCTTTCTATCCACCACTCACGCTGTGGAAAGCCTCTTTGACACGAGTCTGAGGTCCAAGTCCCCTCTAGAAAAGTGGTGGGCTGTGGGACCGAGCTACTCCTGCCCACGGGCAGGATGGCTGCATCTGGCTACGTTCGCCAGAGACCAAGGGAGGCTGCCCGCCCACGAGCTTGCTCTGAGGCACCAGAGGTGGCCTTACTCCCCAAGGAAGTCAAGGGAGTTTGGGACCTAATTTTTAAAAAACGGGTAGTAACAACAACAACACTAAAATTCTCTAATCCTTGTCCTTTTGGTTTCTTTCTCTTCTGATGGAGAGTCCTCAAGGGCAGGCGACACCTCCTGGTCATGGCGGCCTGGAGGGGGGGTGTGAGGACTGGTAGCCAGGGGATGGGAACCCCGGGGGAGCTGGCATCGGGAAGCCCCGCTTTCCACTCCGCTATCCCGGCCTGATGCTTATCGACAAGCAGATGGGTTCGTCACAAACAATTTTCCCCTCCACCAGCTCCAAGTGAGGAGACAATGCCTCCTCTCCCCACCAGGACTGGCACTTTCTATACCCCGCCCCCCAGGCCCCCTGCAGCCAGCAGGCTTCCCTCCCCCAGTGGGCTGGCCAGTGCTGTTTGGCCCCTGGGGCTGGCGAGGGCTAGGGGCTGCCCTGGCGGCCTCGTCCGGGCTGGCGCTAATGGCCCCGCAGAGTGGCTCATTGGGCACCTCAGGCAAGTCTTGGTCTCCCTGGCCCTCCCGTTCCTGCCGGCAGGAGCCAGGCGACATTAATCATCTGCCCAGGGAGGGCACCGAGGCACCATCTGGTGCCATTTAACAGGCCATTCAGCAGCAGGAGCCTGACAGAGGGGCTGCGGCTGGCCTGATTGTTTTCTCTTGGCATTTTGGAACTGGCTATTGTCTAGCTCCTAATGAACTTTTCTGCAATTAGAAAACCAAAGGGAGGGAGGGTCAGGCATATCTGAGTGCCTGCCAGGCCCACGGCCTGCCAAGGAGTCTGCAAACAGCGGAGGATGGGGACGAGGGCCAGGGCTGTGGGGGAGATGGTGCCCGAGCAGTGGCGAGTACACCAGGAGCCTGAGGCCGGACTCCTGAGCCGGGGGCTGGGGGCCACATGCCTGGCACTGCCCACCCTCCACGGGTAGGCAGCTGCTTCTCCTGCAGAGGGGGCTCCTCAGAGCAACCGCAGAGGGAAGAGCGTGGCAGGCTCCTCTAGGCGGGAAGACAGGGATGTGGGCAGGGGGAGAGGGGAGAGGGGACAGAGATGCATGGCACTCACACGTGGATCCGGGAGGCAGAGCCATTCCGAAAGAGCAAGTAGCAAGATGGGAAGTCGGTGACCCCAAACTTGCTCACCACATCATGCTCCGTGTTCAGGACCCTGCGCACTGCTATGCCTCGGTGCTGGGACAAGTCCAGGGTCACCTGCGGAGACCGACAGACAGACAGATGTGCAGGATGTGGGGGGCTGGCCACTGGGTAGAGGGAGCCCTGGGTGGGCACCATCCAGACCCTAAGCCTTTCAGAGAGTGACGCCACTGATCACATCTACCCCACAGGGGACGAGTCACGCGCTCCCCAGGACAAGGGCCCTTGGAACTGTGCACACCACACACCTTGAACTTCCTAGGGCAGTCCAATCTAATACCAATGAAAGCGATCTGTAGAAAGCATAATAAAATGAGGTTTCATTTTTATTCTTATATTTATAAGGCTTTCTATCTATACTCCAAATCAGGAAAACCTACCTAGATATGATTTTATTTTTAGAAAGAAATTTAAGGGAAAAATCGTATTAGCTAACATTTATTGAGTAGGTATTATGTGCTATTTATAGATTGCTTCATTGAACCTTCAAAATAATGCTATGGTGTGGAAACTATTATTAGGAGACCAAGCCGGTGGGCACCGTCTACTGGGGCTGCCTGCGTTTGCACCCTGGCCCCACTGGCCTAAAGCTCCCTGACTCCCATTTCTTTACTACAAAATTGGAATAATAACAAACATACCAACCTCAGAGGGCTATGAAGAGGATCAAAGGGGTTAATTCTATAAAATGTGTATTAGTGACTGGCGCATAGCATAAAAACAAAAAGCATAAAAAACTAAAATGTCTACTGCAAAGGAAAAGACAGAGGCTAAGTAGTGAAATCAAGTGCTCAGGTGACAGAGGTAGCAAGCGCCCAAACTGGGCAATAAATCCCGGTTCAATCTGGCTCCAGACTCTGGGCTTTTGGCTACTGTGCCCTCTTGCTTCTCACCTAGGGTCCCTACTTCTGGGGGACAGTACGGAGAAGATCTGATTCCAATGAACATTTATTAATCACTTCTTCGTGATTAGGCCTGGACTGGGACCCCAGAAGGGTCGGGCAGTCCTTCAACAAAGCTCTGTGCCCTCCCAACCGCCCTCTGTTTCCCCTCCCAGGGCTCAGAGGCCTGGAGACAGGCCGGACTGCTCGGGATATGCTGGATGAGTTTCAGGAAGAAAGCTGTTCGGAGCCAACAGTGGTGTTTAATTTCATCTCCACCCTTGTGCCTCTTCTGTGTCCCTTGGGACTTCACCCATGCCCTGGCCCAGCCCCCCTCAGCGCTGGGGAGAAGCCCGCAGGGGGTCCAGAGAAGTCTGCGAGCCGGCAGCAGCACGGGGAGCTCTCTGCATTAGGCCAGGGAATGGATCTTTAAAAAGCACCTACTCTGCGCCAGCTACGAATCCAGGCCCTTTCCCTAACCTGCCTCGTTTGACTGTGCCTGCAGTGCTCTGAGGAAAGGTAAGGATCACGGCTTTCCAGACAAGGAAGTGGGGCTCGGGGCAGCTGGGTAACTTGATTACAGACAGATCATCACACCTGCCTGTTCCTTACCCGCGTCCCATGGTAAGCGAGCTCTCCTCCTGCTGGGCACTGGGCACCTGGTGAGTTCTGACCGCCCCTCCCCACACCCGGGCTCCAACTCCGCAGTGGTGGGACGGGCGTGGAAACAAGCTGGCCTTGCGGGACTCACAGACTTGGCCCAAAGCCCCGCCCTGCCAATTCACTGGCCAGGGGACCTTCAACGTGTTACTGACTGTCAACTTTAATTGCAAAGATTAGCGACTACGTGTCCCAGCACTCTAGTCCAGTGCTCAATGGACAGTGGGTGTTAACAGACTCCGGTTCAATGAGGGAGATAAAAAAGACAAAGGTTTTCAAACGGAAAGGCCCAGCTCCCACACTTCCTGGGTCTCCCAGCAGGGGTCAGGCCAGTGCTGGGCTAAGACACGCACATGGCCGAGACCCTAGAATTCAGGGGAACAGCCCAGCCCCTAAACTCACTGGGCTCTCTCCCGATGGCTACCCTGGGGTTGCAGGGATCCTGGGGGCAGCTCACCTCTCTACCCAAGTAGGAGCCTTCCTTTTCAAAGATCAGAGCCAAGTAATTGTTGTCGTTTCTCGCAAAAAATCCATCAATCTCCTCCAGCCTGCAAGAGACAAGGGCGGCAGTGACCTTCCACAGACCTACTGGGGACACCTGGCGCAACTGGCACAAAACGGTGGGCGCAGCCACACATACCCCTCCTGTTTCCTCTCAAGGCTCCATGGAAGTCTCCCCCGCCAGCCCTCCAGGGGGAGCAAGCCACACCCCTACTCTCCGAGGATGCTGCCTCTGCTTCCCCACACGCCGGTTCTCCATTTGGCCCACCTTGTTGATTTGGGGGTTTTCTCCTGCTCTTTTAAGAATCTGGAGTGGGTACGAGGTGGTCTGGGCAGGAGGTGGAGGATGGGAGAGGGGGCTTTGAGACCAGGGTCTCTATGTTCTGGGTAAGGACAAGACTTAGTGAATATGGACCCATGTTTAGTACCCATCAGGTTGGCAGGTTTCCCTGATCTGCTGCTTTTGAGATCCCTCGGGACTGGACATGCACCATGAAGGGTGTGTGTGCATAAGAGAGAGACGGCCATGGTCATTGAGAAGTGTAAAGGGCGGGCTGGCGGGAACATTTCCCGGAGAGGAGAGGTCTAGTGCAGGCCCATACCATACCAAGACTAACGCCGGGCCCAGGGTCTCTGTGGGACCCTCCAGGAGGATGGACGCTTGGGCAGGCTGATACAAAAAAATCGTGGGTTGGATTCAAACCCAACTGATGCTTAGAAGCACAATCTCTCAGCAGGACGACGGCTTTCAAGAGCATCGGTAAACTGATGTGGAGGGCCTGGGGCACAGCGCCTGCTTCATGAGGCTCCTCAGGCCCTGGAACCTTCACTGTGCTCTGAGGTTGGGCTCCCCCCAGCAGTGCCTGCTGCTACTTGGATTTGTTCCTTCTTGCCAGGAACCCTTGAGGTGGGCTCTATCCTGTTTCAAGTTCTCATCTAGGAGGGCGAGACCTGGTGTTCTCAATTGCTCCTCCGTGGGAGGGCCAAAGCAAGGCACCGCGCCCCTTCCTCCTTGGAGAGGCAATTCTGGAAGCCTGCCTGGCAGGCAGACATGGGCCACCAGCCACTGCGTCCCACCCCCAGTCACAGCCATCGCTCAGAAAAACGACCACTTCCTCGCATAAACAGGGCTCCCTTCTCCTCTGAGCCTCCCTTCTTCGTCCCCATGTTCACTCTCTCGGTGCCCCCTCTGGGTTAGATCATGTGAAGTCTGCTGCACCCCCAAACGTTCCTGAGGACAGGCTGTGAAAAGCAGAGGCAGGTATGGCCTGGAGAACCATCGCCCATCGCTTCCTCCCTGCCCGGCAGGACAGGCCCTTGCACCCGTCGGCCCCACAAAGCCAGGCCTCCTCAGGGAGGACTTCCAGCACCAGGGAATCTTCTACCAGCTGCTCCAGAGCTCTGGGCTCTCGCCCACAGAGACAAAGGCCCTCGTATTCCCAACGCAGCTGTCCCCGCCACCCTCTCACTCCCAGGCCTGTGATCCAAGTCTGCTCCAGCCCGGAATACCTGACAGGCTCCAATGGGGGACAGGCGGAGGGCCACGTGTCACTGTGGGACTCCAAGGCGTCGATGAGCATTCTCCGCAGCATCTCCACATCAGTACCAGCCACTGAATGAAGATGGACAGGGGGGAGAGGGGCACATGAGGAGGGAGGAATAATCCCAGCACCCTCATCAGCTTCGCTGAAACAAAGGGCCCAGGGCACAGGCTAGTTCTGAGGGAAACAGAGCCGGGGTCAGTACTTCTCTAATAGAGCAGTGCCATGGGGTCTTCCTCTGTGGCCCTAAGTTAAACAAGAAGACCCCTCAGAGGGCAGGAAACAGTCCCTCAGGCCTGGAGCCCATGAGTAATGCTCCCCAGAGGCTGCCCCATCTCTCTCCGGATGCCAACCCCATCCGGACATGATGGCTTAGCCTGGGTACGTGGTGATCTTCCTCTCTTCCCAGGACCCTGAATGGAGCAAAACAGAAAGGCTTCTTCAGCCTGCTGTTCCAGAAGGCATCTTCCAGGCTGGCTAGGAAGGCCCCAGAAAAACACCAACTCTGCTTTCACTTAGGACACTCTTCACCCTGTGGACCTTGCTGGGCTCTCCTCACCTCAGCAGAAACCCAACAGAAAGAAAAAGAAGGTATTGACAACTAGGACAAGGACACCCACCTGGCAGTGTTGATCCTGAGCCATTCTTGGAAAAGGCCTTAAAGAACTGGAAGCAAACACAGAGGCAAGAGTCAGTAACACACGGAGCTAAGATTCCCACACGGGTGCCAAGGGATCCGTGTCTGAGAGCCGGCTGCTTACTAAAGAGGCTGGCTTAGGGCAAACTCTTGTGAGCCTCAGTACCCCCATCTGTAAAAGGGGGGCAGGGAGGTATCTGCTCCCAGAGCTGGACGCTGGTTCCAGTCCCCACTGTCTGCGTGTCCGGTCCCCACCCCCATGGCTCTGACGCACCCAGGACGCACAGGGGTCACTCTGAGAGTGGTGGACGGTCTCTCTGACTTGAAAGGAATGAATGAAAATACTCATTGCATGACTGAGTGGATGCGGCTGACTTAACTGATCAAAGTCACTTCACACTTCCCACAGGAAGTGTCAGCTGCCCTCTGAGGCGATCTGTCCTCAGGGGCTGGGGTCTGTCCACAGAACTCCCAGCCCGGCTCGGCAGACACCCCGTGAAGGGAGGGGTCTCCAGGTCAGGTCCTGCTGAAGGGTGGGCCCGAGCCCCTGAAGACACAAGTCTGGTTACAGGTCAACTGAACTCATCACTTTGTCCCCTTTTCCCATTTATGGGACACTTCAGGCTCAGTTTATCACCTCCTTGTGCAAGAGCACAGAGAGAACAAAGGACAACTCATCAGAATCTGGGCTTCAGCCTAAGTGGCAAGACTGCTGCCAGAGCTCTGGCCTGTGCTCTCCTGGGCTCAGGAGGGAATAGGGTTTAGTGGTCCTGACAGACGGACAGCCACCTGTGTCCGGCCGAGAGCCTACAGGCTAGGAGGAGGACTCTTCCTGAGGTCCTCGGAGGCCACCTGCAGCTTCCTCGGGCCTCTGCCAGCAACAGCACAGCCATCCATCCGGCCTTCTCCCGAGCTGGTGGTTGAGTGCAGGCCTCGGGTTCTGCCAGACCCGGGCACCAGACCTGGCTCTGCCGTGCCCCTGCGGGGTGACCTTGGGCAATCCTTTCTCATCTTTTAGACGAGGATGACGCCATCCACCTCGGGGAACTGCTGTGAGGATTCAAAGACGATACGTCTCAAGTGCTCGTGTCTGCTGCATACAGTAGGGGATTAATACATCTTATCTCCAGGGTGATTATCACCCCCTCCCCTTGCTGTGCCTTCTAAACACTAGGAAACGCTGAGCAGCCAGGGTGTGTTCATTCCAGCCATTTGTAGGCAGAACACGAAAATCCAGAGGGCACCTGCCCACCTTCCCATCTCTTGTCACCTGCAACCTTCTGCTTCCCCTGCCCTCGCCCGGCTCCTAAGTACTGCTGTTTTATTCTCTCTCTTCTTAGACCATCAATATAAACTCTTATTCTGGATGGAAACCATCTGCTGATACATGCCACATATATTTATAATAATGTTCTTTGCAGTTACTGAACAAATTTGGAGTGAGATTATACATTACCCTAACACTTGTAAAAATGCTCACGAGTTCCCTGAATGGTGGGAATTGCGGGCAGACCTGCGCAGCGACAGTTATTTTCAGTTATGAAGAGCAGCGGGGTCACTTTTCTTCGGCCACCATGGCCTCCCCCGGATCTGAGCAGATGCCTCACTGAGCGGGGCTGGCCTTACCGCCTGGCCCCCAGCTGGGCGTTCCGAGGGCTCCAGCTGGGGGCAGGGGGCCGTGTCGGGCAGGAGCCCCAGCAAGTCTGACCCAGGGGAATGCAGGGACTCGGAGACACAGCCCCTGAAGTGTAGGGCCACGGGAAGGCCTCCCGTGTCCCTCCACGTCCCCCTGTGCTGCCACACGGCCTTCCCTCCTGTCCTCAGAAGCCTCTCATCTGCCTCCCAGAGTGAGGACAGCCCTGAAGCTCTGACTCCCACACTTCATGCTCTGAGGAACTTTTTCCTGTCCGTTAACTTTTTCCTGTCTCTTTCTCTTTTCTGCCAGCAACTTCCCTATGCCTACAAAGAGATACAAATAGACTTCTCCTAATCTAATTTCTTTAAAAAAAAAAAAAAAAAAAAAAGACAGGATGGGCAGGCGGATGGGAATGGAGAGAGGCCCTCTTCTCCCCTCCGGTTACGGCAGGTCCCGATGCCCTGGGCTGCCAGGTTTCTCGAAGCAGTGTCTGCTCCCTCTCTGAATGCCCCTCTCTGACCCCACCAGCCCCCCGTTGCTTTCTCTGCAGTGTCTCACATTGGCACTGCCTGCCATCCCCACATGGCCAGG
The DNA here is from genome assembly GCA_028646535.1 of Procyon lotor. Taxonomy (NCBI): domain Eukaryota; kingdom Metazoa; phylum Chordata; class Mammalia; order Carnivora; family Procyonidae; genus Procyon; species Procyon lotor. The sequence goes on along the minus strand of CM053618.1, from coordinate 33,564,071 downwards.
GTCTGCCATGTTTGGTACCATGTGTCTGACGCTCTCCTTCCTGCTGCCACCTCCCTTGCTGCACCGGACACTGACCAGGCCCCTTGGCCGCCTTCCCAGCCCCCCCTCGCCCTGTCCTAGCCTCACCCCTGACTCCTCTCTTGTGTCTACTGCCCCCACGGTCTCTTGCCCCCAGTCTCTCCTTCTACCACGTATCAGCTCTCGACACTCTTCCCTGGGAAGTATTGTCACAAACAAGGGGTGGGGGCTGACTTCATGGTTTTGAATGAAGGAGCAAGTGAATGAGTGAACAAACAAGCCTACTATTTGTCTTCCTTGCCAACGTCACGCACTTGGTCTAAATGATTTGCAATCTGAACGCTTTGTCTCAAGTCCTCCCCTGTCCTGGACTTGTTTCCTCCTGGTGCCCTCCACACGGGAACCAGCCCCCCCGCCCCCGAGACCGAGTCACCCCCCCCCCCAACCTGTTTCTCCATCTGGGTTCCTGTCTCACCCAGGTGGGACAAGCATCTTCTCCTCCCCCAACCTCCATCCACCAGTCAGCGGACAAGATCTATGAATTTGACCTTGGGATTCTTCAGCAGTCCTCTGGGCCTGCTGCCCTGTCCGGACCAGGGCTTACTCTCTATTTCCTGGACTAATGCAGCAGTCCCTACCTGTCCCTCTGTGAGCTCAGAGGTCTTAATCCGCTCCATCTTTTCATTCCCCAACTGCTCCTCGTTGCCACTTTGCTTAGTGGTACTGTTCTGGTCTGATCGTTTCCCTTCTCCTCAAATCTCTTCCATGACTCCCCATTCCAGGGAATAGTGTCTAAACTCACTGTGTTCAAGGCCTTCCAGGATCTGACCCAAACTCTGGAACTTCCCTTCCACTGCCCTTCTTCCCTACACTTCGGCTATGATGGGCCAGGAACCTGAGCTTTCTTGAGGACAGGCCGACCCTTCGGCCCCTCTGCAGGCCCCACAGTGTCGAGGACACAGAAGAACTCAGAAGACATCTGTTCAGTCCAACAGAGAACCTCTGTCCTTTGATCACTGTAGACGCTCATGTGAAAATCATATTAAAATCTAGTCAGGGCACATTTTTGTCCTCCTATTAAAATGCTTCCTTCTTCAGTCAGCTGTTGGAGGCGTGTGCCTCCCCAGGGGAAACCACCGCAACTCCTTGGGAACGGGTAATTAAGATGTCAGCAGTGAGTTTTCATTTTTCCAGGAGCCGTCGGTACCCGGTCCCTTTCCTTCCATTGCTTCACCCAGAAGCCTCTGTGCTCCCCAGCGCTGGTGCTCCCGAAAGACCCCCCCGGCTCCCCAGAGGCACGAGGTGGGTCTTACCAAACTGTCAAGAAGTAACACCAACATTAAGGAGCAACGGCCTTTCTAGAGGTCAAATAAGGCTGACCGGGGAGCGCGCTCTCTGGCGGTGACCATTGATGACACTGAATCCACACTTTCAAAACAAATTTCAAGGAAAATGGCCTCGTCTCTAAACAGCTTACCATGAGCCCAGGAGGCTCCACACACCTAACCATCCCTTGCTGGAGACTGTGGAGGCCAGACGAGAGCAGGTGATGGGGGGCCCATATCCTTCCTCCAGAGAGAGGCAGGAGTCACCCCCCCCCCCGACATCTCCCCCTCTCACAAGAGCCACATAAGGGAACAGCCTAGCCTCTGTACCCCCCCAGGGTAGCTACCTCGCAGCCCTGCCTCAGCCCTGCCTCAGCCCTGCCCATGAGCCTCTGCCCCAGCCAGACCGGTCTTCTCAACATGTGACACACGTCTGCCCACACAGGCCTCCGCTCTTACCTCCTCCCCGGCCGGCCTTCCCCCTCTCCGAGCCCAGACCTGTACACCCTTCAGCGCCAGGTGGAAGTCCCCTCCTCTCTGACATGAGCCCTGGTGAGCTGCTCTGGCATCCCAGTGTTTGCTGGCCCTGAGCAAACACTCACGCGACAGCTGCTGACGGCCGGCCGGCCGGGCGGCCTGAGTGCAGTGCCCACAGAGGAGCTACCGGGAGCTCCACGGGGTGACTCGGGGAGGAGACAGGACAGCGGGAAGGAAGCCGAGTAACATTAACTGAAGTCCCCAGTAATACCGCCCGGTGTCTCAGCCCTCACATGTAAGACCTCACTTCACACTTGGCAACAATCCCGTCAGGTATAGATCCTACCATCCTGTTTACACAGACAAATGAAACTGAGGCCTGTCGCCGAGGCACTGTTAAACAATCTTCTGAGTCGTATCTAGTACATACAGTACGCCGTGGAAGCAGGATTTGAACCCACATCAATTATCTCAGGATCCTGCAAAGGGGAGACTTCTGTCCCCTCCCACCCCAATGCTGATGCTCTCTGCAATCCGGATCCCGGATGGGCCTTTGGCTACGAGGGGTCCCGATGGACGAGCCCCTCAGGGCATTCCGGTGCCCCTTGGCAAGGCCCCTCAGTGAGAGTTCCAGCCTCTAGGTTCCCGGAACCTGTTGCCACTAGTCCCTCCCTCCCTCCCTCCCCCACACCTTTGTTTTCTTCCGGCTGAGCTCCAGCCCCCGTCTGATGGGCCCCTGACACAGCAGGCCCTGCAGGGCCAGGTGTTTGCTAAACAGGCTGGGCTGGTGGAAGCTCACTGCTTGCGAATGGTGACAAGGGGCAGGAGGCAAAGAAAAGGGACAATAACACATGTCCCTGGGGGTGGCCCAGCCTCGTGTGTGGGTCTGTCTCCATCATACCAGCAACACTCTCTCTTCCCCTGTTCAACGTGTGCTCTCAGCTTAGAGTTCTCCCAGCCTCTGTGCGTGGGAGTGAGGACAGGCCCAGCCCCAGGGACGCAGCAGACAGGGCCATGGGCTCTCTCTCCAGCCCACTGGCGGCCCGGCCGACCTGGAGGGTCTGCACTGCTTCCCAGGGGGTAGGCACAGCAGACTCTCTGGACATCTGCGATCTGTTTGAGCTGCCTTTTCCAAACATCAGAAGCAACCTAAACTGTAACACCAATTTAGCAAATCACAGCTAGTATTTAAAAAAATAAATAAATGGAAAAATAATCTAAAAAATATATGGAACAGAAAATAGCAGCGTGTACTGCACTCAGAAAGAATGAATATTGGTTTATGAGACGCTGGAGCTGGCGATCACATACAAACCACCTTCTGGATCTCACTGTGAAGTGGACGCATCCTACTGGGTAGCGCCTCAGAGCAGAGACCCAGCGGGAGCTAGGACCACTTGGCCCCTGGGCTAGAGGCCTGAGGACAGGGCACTGAGGGCCTCTCCCTGCTGAAACTAAACTGCCAGGCCCAGCCAAGCCCTGCCGGTGTGGAGGCTGGGGAAGGTCAAGACGACCAGTTTGGGGCCCTCCCAGCTCCCCTCCCGGCTCCCCTGCACAGCCAGCTGGGCGGGGCAGGTGGTGATTAATCACTGGAGGCATTCGGGCCGCGTGTGCTGCGTGACTTGGGTAGGCGCCGGAAACTTTGGGACCTCCCTCACACCCATCAAGCCCCGGCCTCTCCCAGGTAGAAACACCAAGCCTCCGGTGCCAGGTGCCACCGGACCCATCGCCTCCCTCCAGATGACCTGACCCGGCCCTGGCACCGATGGCAGTCCCGTCCCCAGGGGGCTGGACCCCCAGGGCCAGTCTTCACTGAGAGAAACAGCAGCCTGTGAATGAGGACTTTTCCAGACATACAGGTTTTCCCACAACTTTTTACACAGGGCTGCTCACCCTGGCTCAGCCAAAGCAACAGAGATCCTCGTCCGCCCCCGGAGAGTAATTTGGAATATTTTCAGTTGCAGGTTTCCAGACGGGGATGAGGCAAAGCAGGGACCCTGCCAGGGAGGTCTTCGACTTGAAAGAGATGACTGATGTTTAAGCAATCTCTCTACTGGTACCTCTAAATGATATGGCAGGAGCTGTTCCCCAGACTCGCCTGGTCTCAGCTAAACGTGGGGCCTAGGCCGGACCCCAGGTGGTAACAAGAACGTGGGAGGGAGCCCTCGCAGTCTGGGGGAACCTCGAACTCAGCAGGATTCCTCACTGGGCATGGGGAATAGAAAGGTCACATGGAGTTCGAGCTGGCCATTCTTGCCGGAGCCTAGCTTTCCAGACGAATTCTCTTGGAGTAATTAGGCTGAGATTCGGCTCATGGTTCTGCTTGGAACTTGAGGCCCCTGAGCTCAGACATCTTGTTCGGGGGACAATGCTTGGCATTTTAGCTTTCAGAGGCCTTTCCGGATTATTCTTGGTGGTTATAGAGGAAATGCTTTCCTAGATGCCATTCCGATAGAAGGAGGCTAATTATAGCTGGAGGTAGGGAGAGAGACTCTGATTCTTTAACTGGGAAGCAAACTAACTGGATTACAGCTGGGTCTGAGCCATGCACAGGGCACTGAGCATAACTGCACAGCCTGGCCCTTCTCGGCTTCCCAGAGCCTGCTACTTGAGAGCCTTGCAAGTTGTTCAGATGTTAATTAAGCTGTTGATGCCCCACAGTGGGCAGGATGTCAGGCGAGGCCTCACTGGAGAGTTCAGGCTACTTCCAGCCAGAGCTGGGGTGACAGAGCCCTCACGTGCGGGGTGTGATGACTCCCGTGATGGGGATCCCTGCTGCCTGAGGCATTGGCGTGTGCCCATGGGATGAGGCTACCCTGACAGGTCACTTTGGAGCTAATTGGACTCAAGGTACTTGCCTGATGAGGAGGAAGCTTGCTGTTATTTTTCTGGAAGGTCATCAGGCCTCCTGAATCTGATCCTGACTGTGAGTGGGTCAGAGCCTGAACGGGGTTTTATAGGGTTAGAGCAGGCCTCTAAGGCCGGGAGTCAGGAGGGAGAAGAATTGGAAAGAGGCCGTTGGGAGCTGAGGGTTCTCACCAGCCCAGGGGATGACCACCTCATAGCTCAAATCAGAGTAGCTGAAATCGGCCCATGGTAACTACCCTCCCCTGCCACAGACCCTTCCTTTTTCAAGGGCAGAACTTGCCAGACCCAACGAACCTCCCAACTTACATCCCCTTCTGCCTCTACAGCAGGGGTCTCATCAAGCACAGGGACAGAGCTCTAGCGGCTGTGACTGAAGCTGATCAAGCCCACAAGCACGGGAGGACCCCATGGGGCTCCGGGGCTAGGGGGGCATGGGGCAGCTGGCCACACGCTCCGCCGGCACCATGCCTGCTCTCCCCTCTTGGTCACGCACCCTCACGGTCGGGAAGCCGGGGATGTTGAAGTCTCTACAGACTGCGTTATTGGTCTCATCAGCACAGTCCAGGGCAGCGAGATTCAGGGCCGGTCTCCAGTCTAAAGGAAGAGAGAAACAATTAGGTAAGTAAGAGGGCCCAGCTTTTCTGCCTGCTTACCTGCCCCACATCATACTGCACTCACACCAATGCCCAGAGCACCTGCCCCTGGGGCTCTCATGAGGAAGGTCATCCCTTCCTCAGGAAGGCTCTCTGAGACAGTCTGGTCATCCCGCACTCAGCCCGTGCTTAGAACGTGGCTAAGTAGCCCAGGCAGGGCTCTCCTGTGACGGCCTCTGTGTTCCTCCATTATTCTGCAGTGAGCGAGGGGCATGGAGGCTGCAGGGGCTGAAGAAAGATGTGAGGTGAGCTTGAACCCCCAGGGCAAAACCCCCGACATGGCCTCTTCCCTGCTGCCCTCTCGAGAGCATCAGTTCCAGAAGAGTGATGGTTTGCAACCGGGGAAGGTATCGGCAGTCAGCCCCACTTGCATGGGTGGCGAGGTGGCGAGGACGGGCTCCCACGCCAGAGAGGGAGGCAGGGAGCCCGGGGAGGAAGGGAAAGGCCCCTGGAAGCTAGAGACCACCAGGAAAGAAGCCCTGAGGCCAGGGTCTGGAAGGAGATGAAAAGCTCCCTGAGCTGCCTGGGCACCCTCTCCTGCAACAGGCCCCAGGCTGCGGCCCTCCCTCCGCTGAAACTCACTGGCAGAGGAAATAATGGCACCATTCTGGGCCGAGGCCCAAGATCTGTGAAACAGAAAACCCACTTCTCTACCAGGCAGGCCCCCTGAGCTCTGATTCGGGTCAGGGGCCCCTCGGGCACCCACTAAAGCTTCGTTACAGTGAGGCTGCTTCAGCTAGAAGGCAAACTCCACATACACCGTGCAGTGGTGACAGGCTGGGCCCGCCATGGGGCTCAGAGCTCTAATGGTGCGGACATGGGGAAGGCCAGCCCTGGGGACCAAGCACAGGCCTCACTGCAAGGGGAGAGAGTGAGTGCAAGCTTGTCACTCAGCTGATGGGCCCGGCCTGGGTGAGTGACACGCTCAGGACCCTGCTCGGGTCTCCTCCATAGCCTGTTCCCAGGTACCTCTTCATTTTTGCATCCTCACTGCCCGGCCTCCCCACGGAGAGCCCACACTAGATGTTCCGTGACCGCTGACTACATGACACAGTCGACCCAGGCCAGGGCCCGGCTCCCAGCAGCTCCAGTGCCGGAATGGCGTCTCCCAGCTCCACCCCAGCCTAGTGGGTCGGGGCTGAAGGTGACACATGCGAGAAGAGCTGCCCAGGTGCAGGGTCTTGCCTGGGATCACAGGCAAGAGCACCCCAGGCCGCCCTTCTGTGGCTTCCTCCCTGCCCGAGGGGGGCCCGGGTCACCCCCTATGGCCATCTGGCACACTCTAGGCTTGGCTCCGTCTGTCCTGCATCCCGGGCTCTGGTGCACTTTGTGCAGGGAGACCCCGAGGAGAGACTTGGCGTCTCTCAAAAGAGTAAGTCGATTAAACAAAAGGGTAGAAGAGGAATCATTTCTTGTCATTCCACCAGTGAGAGATGCCGGCAGGGGTCTCAGAAAGCCACTTGGCAGGGTGACCAAGGACTGAAGGCCTCAACTGCTCCTCCCCTCTCCGAGGGTACAGGCCACCATCCCTAGGGCGACAGTCTGCCTGCTGCCCCTGGGGCACGAAGACTGAAGGGACGGGGAGGGGAGAGAACAGGGAGCTAGCGCTCAGGGGTCACCTACGGCATGCCCTAGATGACCTCTCTCCACTACTGCCCCTGGAGGGGGGGCACCATCCCCCCGACTCTACAAAAAACAAGGGAAACCCCCAAGTTGTCCAAGGGCCCCCAGACTCAAACCCACTTCTCTTCCCTCGCCAACCCCCTCCCCGGGGTAGGAGAGTACCCTTCTGTTTTTGCTCTTTGCTCTGATCACAGCCTTCCTCGTGACAGAGAATGGTAAAAACACTACTGTTTTCAAGTGACACACGATTCTTTAACTCAAGCACTCGGTCACTATCAGAGACTCTTGGCTGGTGGATGATGGTATCCTATGTACTGAACTACTACGGAGAGCTCTTTGTGTGCCTAACTTATCTCGTTCAACGTGCAATGACCCTCCCTCCGGGGAAAGGCAGAAGCTATTATCTCTAGACCTGCTTTCCTCCCCTGTGAAAGAACGACCAAGAACCATGCCCAAGGCACACTGTAACACTGGTAAATCTGGGATCTGAACCTCTAGTCTCCAGAGGGCCCAAGATAGAACAGAAAGCTACTCTGCCAGCTGCCCAAACGGGAAAGCCAGGGGTGGGGGGGAGTGGGGCATTAGTAGTTGGGACGGGGTGGGGGAGGGATGCCTGGGAATTATCAGCCCCTTGCTCCTGGGTAGCTTTTTGACTCCTTGTCTTTCTTTATACCTTGATTCCCTGTCCCTCCATGAAATGGAACCGGTGCCTCTGCTTACCTGCCCCAGGTACAGCGGGAGGTGGGGAGGTAGGCTGGGGCCAGTCAGGTGCTGAGAGTCCTGGCTAAGGAATGTTTCTCAGGAATATCAAGGTCAATACCTTAATGAGCCATAATGACATATAAAGACCTGGTCTGATCACCATGGGCCTGACCATTCATTCCAGGCCTAGTACAAGGAATGGACTAGGACCGTTCTCTGGGTGCTCCACCGGTAATGCCAAGCTGCATTTAAGTAAAGCGCACTGCTGTCAACGAGGAACAGAACTAGGCAAGGGAGGCTTTTGAAAGTGTCAGGTGCCTTAAACATCACAAGCTGCAGGCTTAACCCCTGACATTAGCAGTACTGGCCCAACCCTACTCTTGGGAAGAAAAAAGTCTCCTGATGCAATTACCACCCTGGCAAAGTAATTTCTCTATTACTCTATTGACAGCAGAGTAAATGAGCACACGGAGAGGGGAGGGATGGGGACATCTGTGGTCTCTGGGGTGGCGAGTGAAGAGATGCCCTGTAGTGAGGGGGAGTCCTGGGCTCCTTCTGGAGTCAGAGGCAGCATCCCCGCCCCCACTCACCACTCTAGGAAGGGGCACGGACCCAGAGTCACATGACTTGCTTCTAGCCAGAAGTGGCCAAAGCACCAAGAGCTCCACATGTCTGTTTTCTGGGCCTCATGGATCCAACGGGGACCAGGATGGTCTCTCCCGTCCTTTCCAACTCGAACAAATAGCCATGAGTCCTCCCCATGTTAAGCAAGCTCCTATTAAGACAGAGGCCAGACCCTCACCCAAACCAGCAAGAGCTAGTCAAATGGTCAGAACCAGACCTCCATCCAAGCCTCCGGGAGTCCTCCTGACAGGGAGTTGGCCAGTCCCTGCCTTCACCACCGCTTCCCGTCCTCCCTGTTGCAGACTTCTGGGCAGCGAGGTCATGGGATAGACAAAATGCCTTCCCTGGCCTTCACCCGTGGCTGACACCCCAGGCCCGAGTCCAGAAGAGCCACAGCACCAGCAGAAGGCTTGGTCACTACATTCTCATTAGGAATCCTGTGAGGCTCATGCCATTGGCCTGTGTGAGTGTCCAGCAGGCTTCTTCCCTGTGCCAGGCTCCACACGAAGGTGTTCACAGGGGACCAAGAGAGGTGGCCTACACCGTGGAAAAGAAAAGAAGGCAAACCTTCTTTTCAGTGTTACCCAAACATCCACACCTTATAAATGCCATCTCCGTGGCTTGGCAGAGGCCACTTTCCCACTCAGAGTGCCCCTCCTCCTTCACCCCGCTCTCCCCCTGCCCAGGTTCTAGAGACAAAGAGATGGGTTCAAGAACCTCCTCCGGTACAATCTCGGGCAAGTTATCTGTTAAAAATAACAACAAAAAACCCCCATCGATTGCTCAGGTATTTTCTCATAAAGTTTACATATATGCGCACTAGCGGCCTGTAAAGGCCCATAGACAAGTGTGTAAGGCAAGTGTGTAATAAATAACTGCTTAAATTAAGGCCTGGTGACAGATTAGCCCTCGGTGACTTCGCCCTGCCCTGAGCTCCTACAAGAAACGGTTGAGCCACTCCTTTGGCCTTTTTCAAACACAGCTTCTCACTGTGGCCAATTTTCCTGCTGTGTGGAGCTCATTTCCCAAACTGCACTGTAAACAATGTTCTGTATATAGAGGTCACTTAACAAATATTTGCGGATTGATTAGGCAGTGAAGAGTAATGAAGATCTAAGATGAACACAATCAATTTCCCAAACATACGGTGACACAAGAAGATCTGTCCTGGAATAGAAAGGGCCGAGCCAGATCTTTAGAAGCCAGCGCTCTGGCCCGTGGCAACCACTGCCCCGGAGAAGCCCTCCCACAAGTCACTGAATAAATGAGCCCTAGCCAGTCAGATGAAAAGCGAGGCCAGTTGGGCAGGGTTGCAAAATGTTTCTGCCCCCCATGACCCTCCACACTCTCATTGCTCCTACCCCAGATACTCCTACCATTGCCAGAAGGCAGGGGGCACACTCCAACAGGCCCCAGGTAGTGTTTGAGCCCTCTGCTGGCCCACAATCATCTTCTCAAAGAACCTGAGTAATACAGAGATGATGTGAGAACAACCCTGGGTTCCCAGCAGAGCCTCACCCTTGGACTGGAGTGGGGGCAGTCTTTACCATTACAGGCTGACACCAGATTCGGCCGGTGCTCCCCCCTCGATCCACACCCCGCCGCCAGCACCAACACAATCTTGCTAAGGCCATCCTTGTGGTTCATGGGAGACCTCTGGTTTCCTACTTCCCACTGCCTGTGGTTCATCTCCACACACTTTGATGCTTCCGTTGTCCTTCCTGGAGATTGAGTTTCGATTTGCAATTTGTAGGGGAGACTGTCACTCCATGCACTACGGCGAGGCCCCTGTTGGAAGCAGCAACCCTCACCCAGGAGTAAGCTGGGTCAGTGTCTGGCGATGCAATTCACTGGAAAACTCTGGCTTGCAAGAGGTCAAACACATGAGTCAGCTCGAAGCTAACCCTTCCCTCCAGCATTCTTAAGATATAAGAATCTTCTAGATTGACTTCATCTGCAGCCATTAGAGACCTCTCATAGCCTCAAGGTGGAAACTGATCTGGGGATTTTTATGATTTTCAGGCCCACAAGGTCCCCTGAACACCTAACATCCCCTCAGAGGCTCCAGTTCCATGTTCAACACTATTCCTCCCCCTTGCCCTGCCCAAATGTGTTGGTGTCACTGAAACAGTGTGAACAGCCGCTGAGAAATGGCACATTCAGGTGATGGGCCCAGAGAGGCATGCAGACACGTCCACATGTACACTACAGGTAAAATGGTTTATCGGTTTTGTTAAAAATAACTTTCCAGGCCCCTATGGCTAACAGATGTATACATCTTTCCATCTGGCCCCTTCAGTAACCACTACACAAGCTTCTCAGGGAAAGCGGTAGCCTGACTTTGAAAACCAACACCTACAAATGCACTATTCTACCACAAATGGTTGAGCTGATTAAGAAATACCAGGAGTGCCTGGCTGGCTCAGGTGGCAAAGCATCTGCCTTTAGCTCAGGTCATGATCCCGGGGTCCTGGGATCGAGCCCCATGTTGGGCTCCCCGCTCAGCGGCTAGTCTGCTTTTCCCTCTCCCTCTGACCTTCCTCTGGCTTATGGTCTCGCTCTCTCTCAAATGAAAAAAGAGAAGAGAAGAGAAGAGAAGAGAAAAAAGAAAAGAAAAGAAAAGAAAAGAAAAGAAAAGAAAAGAAAAGAAAAGAAAAGAAAAGAAAAGAAAAAAGAAAGACCAACAGTACAGCAAGGAACAACAGTTCCAGTTCTCTCTCTAGAAAGAGGCCTATTCCCTAAGATGCCCACAGTCCTCATTCAGCCATCATTTTCAGTTGGGAGCCAAGCTAGGGCCCTAGCACCACAATCAGGAAGTAGCTTCATTCAGAGGCAGCAAATCAGAAACAAATCACTACCACCACACCCACCAAACACCCACTATCTGGGCTAGGCAGCTGTGTGACACCACAGAGATCCTTAAATTGTGGAAAGGAAACTCGGAGATAATGCATGTCATGTACTTACCTAGGAAGGTGTCAGACATATAGTAAGCACTTGTAAATGTTAATTACTATTATCACCATATTCTTTTTCAGTTCTAGTCTTAAGGTTTTTGTGTTTTGTTTTGTTTTTCAAATTTACCATTTCTGTAATAGAGTACACTTTTAAATCTCTATACATTTAGTGGTCTTGTTATCTCTACCTGTCCGGCTGTCAGTAAATGAATGGTATGTCTCACAATGAGGGGCTTAGAATCAAGGAAATACGGTGCTAAGGGTCAGGCCAGTGAATAGGAATGAGGAGCAAGGGCCAAACACACACCAAGAAGCTGCCTCGAATCAGGCCTCTGGGTTCATGGGTTAACACAGAAGGGTCTGAGAGGGTGCGTGGCCAAGGGGAAGAGAGAAGATGTGGCCCAGAAGCTAATGAGCTGGAGGCAGCAGGTCGGGAGAGGCCCAGAACCCACACAAGAAAGCTGTCTCAAAAGTAAAGCTGAGAAAAGACGTCTAGGTAGCAGCTGGGTCAACTAGCCAAGGGGCTGGCAGACGGGAGAGTTAGTTCCTTTTCTCCCCCAGCACTGGTCCCAAGGCAGCCGCAGGGGTACTCTGCAGGAAGGCGACATGGGTCCCTGAGCGAGAAGAAGGGGACTGCCACAGGCGACAGCAGAGGAGGCCGTAAGGTGTCAGCAGAGCCAGAGGAACAAAGGAGAGGCCAGCGCAGGGCTGGGGGCAGTAAGCCGGCTGAGGACCGATAGGAAATCAGAGCAGGTGTGAGGGCCCGGGCCGCTGGGAGTGGGGAGCAGCTCGGGACACCCGCCAAGGGGAAAGAGACTGCAGGGCGCAGGAGCCAAAAATGGAGCCGAGGGCTGGACGCCGCGGGGGAAGTGCGAGGGGTAGAGAGGAAGAGGTGGGCGGAGGCCCCGGGCTGGAGGACGCTGCCCGGGTGGGAGAGGCCCCCGGCGGGGCAGGTGGAGGGGGTCGCCCCGGGGGGCGCGAGGAGAACCCCCCCACCAGCCCGCCCCTCACCTTTGACGTCTTTGGCCAGCGCCTTCCACGTCGGGGCGAAGGCGATGCAGTGGCCGCACCAGGAGGCGAAGAACTCCACGGCCCAGGCGCTGCGGGAGCCCAGCACGGCACCGCGCAACGTGTCTGCCTGCAGCAGCGTCAGCGGGTCAGAGGACGAGTAGAGCGCGGAGCGCGGGGCCGCGCCGGCGCCGGCCACCGCCAGCAGCAGCAGCAGCACCGGCAGCGGCCACGGCGGCGGCCCAGAGCGGCAGCCGCACCAGCCCATCCTGCGCCGCGGCGCCCACCACCGCGCACCAGTTTCGGACGAGTGGGCGCCGGGCCGCTCCGCGGCTCCTCCGCCGTCCGTCGCGGGGAGGAGCCTCGGGGCCCCGCCCCCTCCGCGGCCCGGCACCGCCCCCTTCTCCGCCCCGCGGTCCGCGGTGGCCGGGAGCTCTGCTAGTGGGTTCCCGCCTCCGGCCTCAGGGGGCGGGGAGCGCAGCCGGGACCCGGGAGCCCCCACTCCCACGCGAGAGGAGCGTTTCCGCGGCAGAGGCCCGGACCGGTATTCCGGTGGCTGCTGGGGACTCGAGGAGGTCATTTGGCTTCTCACGAGCCCCGTACCTAACGGAAAAGGAGTAAGTTGGAATAGATTGGACCGATTCGTGCCGTAGCAAGAAAGTTCTGAGGATGCCCCCACGCCGTAAGATGTGAGTTAGAAGCAGGTGGGCGAGAAGAGGGAAGGTCTCCGGACCTGTGATCATCATGACCCCATAGGGATGAGATGTGCCCACACCCCTGAGGCCTGTGACCGTCTGAGGGAAACAGTCACGGAGGAGAAGCTCCCTCCCCATCTTACTCGGGCGGATGGCGTGGCCATTGCGCTGCCATCGCGGTTTCCTCGGCACACAGGTCTGGCCACACCCGTAAGACTGTGAGCCTCCAGTGGGGGCTCCCAGCAGCCCAGGTCCTCCACATCTAACTTTCCAGGCTCCTCGAAGCCCCTCCGTATCCAAGTGTCCCTCTCACAAGTAACCAGATAACTAATTTTGTGTTCATGTGTAGTGAGGAGTTAAGTGGTTAATGTTCCCTGGTCACCTTCTGTAGCTCCTAGGCGGAGTGATTTTATGGGGAGAAAGAGGCCCCAGAGGGTCGTCACGCGTGCTCTTTTTCCTGTGTGTTTTTTCGGCCCCCCACCTCATGTGTAAGCCATCTGAGACTGGACTCGTGATTCCTTCAGCGTTTACTGAGTGGCTTCTTTGTGCCAGGCACTAAGACAGCAAGCAGAACCAAGACTTGAAGGTCACCCACTTCCATTCTAGTGGGGACAGGGATAGAGAGATGATATACAAGTAACTGTAGAACTGTACAATAGTGTAAGACTAGAATGACAGAGGAAGTGCTATTTTATGCTACACAGGGTGGTCAGGGATGGGTCTACTCCCAATAATTACAGGGCCAAGGTCAGAAGTACAAATGGAGGCCCCCATATCATGTGTTTACATATTTAAAAATTACAAACCAAGTGAAACTTGTATGTAACATTCCTATCCTTTCATTGTGACAGTATACCTTCATCATAATCTGGAAGGCAAAATTTAAGTTTAGAATTCCTGGACTCCCCCAAGATGTGCACTGGAATGGAGTGGCTTAGGTGGTAACTCGTCCCTGGCCCTCGACCTTGCCCCTACTCTTTGCACTCGAGCTCTGCCCCATACTTCAGGGGGCCCTGTGCCCACCCCTGTCATATCTGGGTCTGCACATCTGAGCTTCATCCACACCTCATGCAAACAGCTGTTTCTTGGCTCCTCAAGAGGATGGAAAGGCCACTGCACTCTCTAGAAGCTGGCCTGGTGCCACAGGGACAGAGAATTCTAGGGTCTTGTGTACCCACAGTAGGATCTAAGGAGGGGTGAGGAGCAGGAGCTTGGGGTGGGCACATCCCCTTGGCCCATGGGCTTCTTGCTCTGTGGAAAGGGGTATGGTTAGAAGAGGGCATGAAAGCTCAGAACCCAAGGTAGGGCCTTCTTTTGCCCCCAGTCGTCGTCATCTTCCTCTTCTTCTTCATCATCATCATCATCATCTTCTTCTTCTTCTTCTTTTAAAAAAAGTTTTGCTTATTTATTCGTGAGAGACAGAAAGAGAGGCAGAAGCAGAGGGAGAAGCAGGCTCCCCACTGAGCAGGGAGCCTGATGTGCAACTCTATCCCAGGACCCCGGGATCATGACCTGAGCCAAAGGCAGACACTTACCCTACTGAGCCACCCAGGCACCCTCTTGCCCCCAGTCTTAAGGCAGCTCTAATGAGGTAACATTTGAGCCAAATGAATAGTGGGAGCCTGTGGTAATCTGAGGTAAAGTCATTCCAGGCAGAGATCTGCACATCAGGGCTTTTGCTCCTTTCTTGCATTCATAGTCCCTGTGCCCAAATTCTTGAACTGCATAAAGAAATTGTATGTTGACTGGTTGGGGTCTATGGGGTCTATGGCGTCTATGGGGTCCTCAGAGAGGACCAGCTCTATGAGGCTGACAGTCTTATTATCCCATTGATACAGATGAGGAGACTGGGGTAGAAGGAGCCCCATTGACTTTCCCAAACTCCCACAGCAAATTTCAGATGCCGAGTGCTCCCCGCTGCCAGTCCAAGGAGCTTCTGCTACCCCACTTCCCTTGCTCCTAGCGACTCCTAGGACCAGGCTTGGCCCAGGCTTATCAGGATAGAGTCCTAGTAGTCTTTTGATTGGAAGTATTCCAGTGGTTGAATAGGGTGCTAGTAAAAAGTCAAGTGCCTTCAAATGTCTCTTTTGTTAAACAGTGCTGTAGTTATCTTCCCTAGAGGCCTGAGAATTAGAGAGACAATATTGGCTGCACATGCTGAGCACCTGGGAAGGACATCCCAGACGAGTACACAAAGATATGCTTGTTCACATGTCTGTTTCAGAGCATCAGAAGTGGAAGAGAATACAAATTATTTGAATGAAGTACAGAAAGTTTCTTGGCAGTGGGGCCAAAGACGTTAAGACTGAGAGTTGCAATATCCCAGAACAGAGATTTTCAACTCTTTTAAGTCCCGGAAGCCTTTCTTCAAACGGAACCTTGAAAGGAAGCTTGAACAGATAAAAGCAAGCTAAAGGGTGTGACCTAGAGTGAAACCCACTCTCTGAGGTCTGGGGGCCTTCTTGGGAGCCTCAGGGGCTCTCCAGGCCACCATCTGAAAACTGCTGGTCTAGAATTAAAAGCAGAAAACATAAGGATCACAGCTTGCCCTGCTTGTCCCTCCAGAAGCTTCTGGGATAAAAAGATGGCAAAGAAGGAAATCTACTCAGCAGTGGAATATGGTGGGGGGGGGGAAGCTTTGAAAACATTGAAAGTGGAGGGGTGGAGCTTAGGAATTCCTACCCAGGTCCCGTGCTCCCCTTCTTACCTACAAGCTGTAGGAAAGTGAGCCAAGAGAAGCCAGACGAGAGAGTAAAGTAATAGTGTTAGATAATACTTTGCACCTGCTAGTCTAAACACTTACAGATGTTACTCATTTGATTCTCACCAGCTCTATGAGGTTGATAGTCTTATTATCCCATTGATACAGATGAGGAGACTGAGGTAGAAGGAGCCCCGTTGACTTTCCCACTTGTGACTCATTCATGTTTTATGCATGAATAAAAGAGAGGGAATTTGGGAGTCTGTCAACCAAAAATAAGACAGATGGTCAGAGGAATGCACTTATACACAAATACAGATAATTAGGCTGAGCAACAGGATTGTGTTTGGTAAAACACGTCAGCCGGTAGCCAACCATTAGATGACTTTCCACTCACTCATTGGCACCGAGGAGGAGAGAGGGTGTGTGCAGCTGGAAGGCAAGGGCCCAGCAGCAAAGAGATCTTTAGTTTGTCCCTTCAAAACTCTTGGTCTTACAGATGAACCGGTCCGTAGCCAGGGTTGGTTAGAGTACCAGGTCTGAAAGCTAGGAGCAAGGTCCTGAGAGTCTGCGTCAGAGAGCTACGGCAGAAGAGAGAAAGCACATTCGAAGGGTTTGTTAACGGAAGGACTGTCTACAGAGGGGTGTGCAGGGTAAAGGGAACTGACAAGAGGTGTGAGGTCCCCGGTGACTGACAACAGCAAGAAGTCCTTTGAGCGCCCCTCCGCTGGAGGAGCGAAGGTAAAGAAACTTGGTAATGGAACTTGTGGGAGCTGGAGTCGAGGAAGAGGAGCCACCCAACCAGAGCTGGAATTGCCAAATGCCGCCACTGCCAGGAATGCAGGGAAGTGGGGAGGAGAGCGGGGAGGCAGCAGGAGAGTCTCACTCCTCTTCCTCGGCTAGTCCTCCACCAGTGCCTCCCCCTGGCCACACCCAGCCAGCCAGAGGTGAGGGTGCCCCGACTGTAGTCCATGGAAATTGGCTTTCGGGACAAAAGGCAGCTTGGAAGAAGGTGGAGAGTAGAAATACCCTTGTACAGGGTCCCTCAAGGTGAGCCCTTCGAGGCCTTAGAGATGAGAATGGAAAACAGGAAAATCCCTGAGTGTCCTTCTGCGAGTCTCTTGGGTGGAAGCGAAGGGCTGGAGATCCGGCTGACCACTGGAGCAAGAGAAAAGCCAGCGGAAGAGGGTGGCTAAGCCGTCCCTTCCGGGCTCCTCTTCACACTGTTCACACCCTTATCCCAGTTGCCTTATTATCTGGAGAGGAGACAGAGGCCCAGAGAAGTCGAGAGACTTGGTCAAGGCTACACAGCAAGTATGGGTTCCTAATCCTCCCAGGAACTTTCCAGGTACAATCTGAAACTGGCCCCTGTACTCAGAGGGCAGGGAGGGACCGAAGAGAGAGGCAGGCCACTCCAGCTTGGCAGGTGGCAGTTTTCATAAGCTGAAGGAGCCTCTCTATGAGGCTTGTGTCAGGCGGCGAAGAGACTAATGGATTCCTGTACGTGCCTGCCAAATCTTTAAAGTACAAAAGAGGCCTTTAACTGGATTCTGTAACATAAACCGTGTAGGTGTTCTTATCACCACATCCCTATCTCCAGGCTCTGTCCCAGGAGAAGCCTCCAGGAGTGGGAGAGGCAAGCAGAACCCACATCCCAAGGATAGGGGAGTGGGTGAGGAACCTCCGAGCGCTGGGGTCCAGCTCACAGGTCAATGAGCAGCCTCATCTTTTTGGGCCTTCCCCAACAGCAAGGCATTGGCAGAGTCCATTTTCGTCAGGCTTTCCAACATGGCTGCTCAAGTATTGAGAAGGCGATGAGTGTCAATGATTCATCCGGGGCAGAACCCCACGTTCATGGACAGCTTCCCTCATCCGAGGTCACATGATGGCAATTCAAGGGGAATAGCCCCCAACTCTTCCCCCAACACACAGAAGGACAAACTGAAGTGGAATGGAGATAAAAGGCAAGCAACTCAAGGCCTTGTTGTTTTGGGCTCTCTGGCTCATATCAGGAGTGAAAGCTTCTGGGAAGTCATCAAAGGAGGCCCGAGGTCAAAAGCAAGAAGACCACATCGCTGAGTGCTGGCGTGGATGCTACCCAGTGCTCCCCTGGGAAAGCTCCCAGGGACTTTGCCAACCTTGTGATGCTGTGTGATTTATTCAGGAGAACTTTAGGTTTCTGGAGTAGGCATCTTAATTGAAAATGTTTTCTGCCATGGCTTAAGGGTGTGTCCTGTAGTTTTCCTGTATGATAGATAAATACACGAAACTGTAAAACGTAACTAACACTAGTTCTGAGAAGGAACGGAATTTATAAACTTCTTGGTTTATGACAAAAGCCTTCTCAGAATTTGCCTGAAGAGAAGACACATACAATG
>CM053618.1:33497127-33545942 GCA_028646535.1 Procyon lotor | reverse complement strand
GCTTTTTTAAAAATGAAATGATGGAGGGATGAATAGAGAAGCACAGAGTATTTTTAGGGCAGCAAAACTACTCTGTGTGATACTGCAGCGGTAAATCCAGGCCATTACACATTTTTCAAAAACCATAGAATGGCTTTATTCTCTCAGCCTGGCAGCTTCCAAAAGTCTAGAGCTGCAGTCCTTTGCTTTCATCTTTGCAGTCAGAGGCAAAGGACTGGACTTCTCTCCTGACCCTAGTTTGAAAAGTACTAGGGTAAACCTCTGGCCAGGCTTGGGTTATGTGTTCATTCCCAGATCACTCACTGCAAACAGGAAGGTGGTGTATTGCCATTAGCTCATCTCAGACAACGCGTCCATCCCTCTAGGGAGCGGGGTGAGCGCAGGAATTGGCAGCCACCGCCAGAACTACATGCCTAGAGTAAGAAAGGAGCAGTTTCCCCTGCAAAAAGAATTACTGTTATCTGGGAAAGAGGTCAGGTGGGGCTGTGCAGACCAAAGCAGATGACAGTCACCACCAGGAGGCATAGGTGTAAGGGTGGAATGGGAGAGCCTAGCCCAGTGCCTGGGACAATAGGGCACAACTAGCAATTGTTCTAAAAAATAGGGAAGGCTGAGGTCTGAGGACGTCTGGGGGTCACATTACCTACGTCAAGATGTATCCTGAGTGTACTAGAGATTTCAGGTGTCCAGATAAACTTGACTCAAGCCATTTGGGTGCAAAAATGGGGAGAAACATACATAAAGAAGAAAGAATATCCCGGAAGAATTTGCCCAGCCCACAGTAGGCTCTTAGTGCTTGTTGCATGAATTACCCACATGAAGTATTGAGTGTTTTTATGGTCTCAGATGACCGTATCAGAATCCAGATGTTGCATTCTTATTTTATGATGGCCTTGCTATCATAAACATCCTGAAAGATTTCTTGAGGCTGCACCCTCCTTCTTTATGGAAACCACTTGCTCCGTGCTCTAGCCCGTGGTTCAGCCACACCCGTTCAGCCCTGGTTTCCACCCTCCTGCCCAGCCCCTTGAGAGGGTGCTCCTGCCGGATAGATGGGCTTTCTAGATAGGTTATGTCTGGGCACACGGCCATCCCATCTCTCTGAGTGCCAGGCTCTGCCGTTCGGTGGTCAGCCCTGTCTCGTTGGCAGCTAGGCTTTATAACCTCTGGTCTGAAATGGAAGTTTGGGGGTGCCTGTGTGGCTCGGTCGGTTAAGCATGTGACTCTTGATCTCAGCTCAGGTCTTGATCTCAGCGTCATGAGTTCCAGCCCCATGTTGGGTTCCATGCTGGGTGTGGAGCCTACTTAAAAAATTTTTTTAAATAAATAAAAAATAAGGGGCATCGGGGTGGCTCAGTTGGTTAAACATCTGCCTTCAGCTCAGGTCATGATCTCAGGCTCCTGGGCTGGAATCCCACATTGGGCCCCGTCTCAGTGGGGAGTCTGCTTCTCCCCTGCTTCTCCCTCCACCGTGCTCATGCTCTCTCTCTCAAATAAATAAAATCCTAAATAATAATAATAATAAAATAAAATGGAAGTTTGAATGTATCATCTGCTGCTGTACTTTCATAAAAACATAAAATGCCCCACCAGCCACTCTGTGTGGGCCTGAATTTTCCCAACTGACCGCCCTGGTCTTCTCTTCCCAACTTTGCCTTGAAATCTGGAACAAAAGTTACCCATCTTCCTGTCCTTTCTGGTGACATATTAATCTTGTCCTAAAAACTTGCGATTCTCCTGGCACTTGTGATTGCCTACCTTACCCATTTACTGGTGGTGTGAGATGAGATAAGATGTCTCTTCTCTCTCGTCTTTGTGTATCCTGGTTCACACGCAGCTGCAGACAAGAGGAAAGAGAATTCGTACCTTCCAGCAGCTGTGCGTCCTGGAGCATCCACTGTGCGACCAGCATGGGGCTGGGTCCTGGGAACATGGCGATGAGCAGACGTGGATGTACCGAGCAGCTGACGAAGAAGAAGCTTCAGGCTCCTCACGTGCCCAGCCCATGTGAGCGCTCCGATTCGTGGAATGTTCGAAGTAGGCAGAGGAAGCCTGGTTACCACCCGGAAGCATTTCTATGTCAGTACGTCTACTAAATCATGTAAGTGAGCTCCTCAGAAGGGACTTCTGTCTCCTAAGCTCTAGGAGTTTGTGGCAATTCCAATGCTCACTCTAAATGAATATTTATTTATAGTTAATTTGATATTTATAATTACATATTTATTTTCTTAACGAGGGTTCCCCCCCGCAAATGATAAAATCTTCTGCCCCCCAAATCTGAATCTGCCCCTGGTGATGAGCACAAGATATGGTCCTTGCTTTCATGTTTACAGTTTATTTTATTTATTTATTTAGTTTAAAAAGATTTTATTTATTTATCTGACAGCGAGAGAGACAGCGAGACAGGGAACACAAGCAGGGGCAGTGGGAGAGGGAGAAGCAGGCTTCCCACCAAGCAGGGAGCCCAATGTGGGGCTCAGTCCCAGGACCCTGGGATCATGACCTGAGCCAAAGGCAGCAGGTTAACCAACCGAGCCCCCCAGGCGCCCTGGCAGGGAGGGGATTCTTAAGGTTGCCGCTGCTCTGTCACTTGACAGAGTTCCGTCCCCACAGCCTAGATCTGAAGCAGCGATCCTGGACAGAGGCAGAGAGGTAGTTGCAGACTTCTTTCCAGACTCTCTCCTCTGGACCCTTTCCCAGAGCACCTCCTTCCCTGCTTGACATATTCCCAGTGACTTCCCCTCCACTTAAAAATCCACACCTGTCACTCAGACCCCATCTGCTGTCCCTGCTGCTCTGCCCTTCACTGGCCATGCCCCACGCCTGTGCCCACTGACATCTTATCTTTGTTCATTTTAAATCCAGTGTAGTTACCATACTGTATTATGTTAGTTTCAGGTGTACGATATAACGACATTGGTGTACAATAACACTTCTATAGTTACTCGGTGCTCATCAAGGTAAGCTTTCGCTTCATCCCCCTACCTACCTCCCCTCTGGTAACCATCACTTTGTTCTAGTCAAGAGTCTGTTTTTTGGTTTGTCTCTCTTTTTTTCCTTTGTTCATTTATTTCTTAAACTCCACCTATGAGTGAAATCATATGGCATTTGTCTTTCTCTGACGGACGTTTTTATTTAGCGTTATATCCTGCAGACCCCTCTATGCTGTTGCAAATAGCAAGATCTCATTCTTTCTGTGGCTGAGCAATATTTCATTGTGTACACAAATCCCACCTTCGTTACCCATTCATCTGTCGATGGACACTTAGGTTGCTTCCTTGTCTGGGCTAGTGTAAAGAATGCTGCAATAAACATAGGGGTGCATATATCTTTTCAAATTAGTGTTTTCATCTTCTCTGGGTAAATACTCAGGAGCAGAATTACCGTATCATATGGTTATTCTGTTTTTGATTTTTTTTTTTTAAGGGCTCTCCATACTGCTTTCCCAGTGGCTACACCAGTTTCCATTCCCTTCAGCAGTGCACAAGGGTTCCTTTTTTCCACCTCCTTGGCAAAACCCATTATTTCTCGTCCTTTTTTTTTTTTCCAAAGATTTTGTTTATTTGACAGAGAGAAACACAGCGACAGAGGGAACACAAGCAGAGGGAATGGTAGCGGGAGAAGCAGGCTTCACGCCGAGCAGGGAGCCCGATGCGGGGCTAGATCCCAGGACCCTGGGTTCATGACCTGAGCCGAAGGCAGACGCTTAACGACTGAGCCACCCAGGTGCCCCTCTCGTCCTTTTTATTTTAGCCGTTCTGACAGGGTGAGGTGATATCTCTTTGTGGTTTTGATTTGCATTTCACTGGTGATGAGTGATGTTGAGCCTCTTTTCAAGTGTCTTTCATGTCATGTTGGCCATGGACATATCTTCTTTGGGGAAAAAAATGTCTATTCAGGTCCTCTGTCCATTTTTTAACTGGGTTGTTTGTTTTTTTTTGGTGTTGAATTGTATAAGTTCTTCATATATTTTGGATATTAGCCCCTGAGAGGATGCATTATTTGCAAATATCTTCTCCCATTCAGTAGGTTGCCTTGTCATTTGTTGATGGTTTCCTTTGCCAAGCAAAACCTTTTTATTTTGGTGTAGTCCCAATAGTTCAATTTTGCTTTGTTTCCCTTGTCTGAGAAGACATATCTAAAAAAATGATTCTATGGCTGATGTCAAGGAAATGTGGCCTATGTTTTCTTCTAGGAGTTTTATGGTTTCAGGTCTCAAATTTAGGTCTTTAATCCATTTTATTTTTGTGTATGGTGTTAGAAAGTGGTCCAGTTTCATTCTTTTGCAGCTGCTGTCCAATTTTCCCAACACCATTTGTTGAGGAGACCGTCTTTTCCCTATTGTGTATATTCTTGCCTCTTTTGTCATAGATTAATTGACCGTATAGGCATGGGTTTATTTCTGGGCTCTCTATCCTATTCTACTGATCTATGTGTCTATTTTTGTGCCAGTATCATACCGTTTTGATGACGACAGCTTTGCAGTATATCTTGCAACCTAGGATTAGGATACCTCCAGCTTTGTTCTTTCTCAAGATTGCTTTGGCTATTTGGGGTCTTCTGTGGTTCCATACAAATTTTAGGATTATTCTTTCTCATTCGGTGAAAAAATGTTGATGTTTTGATAGAGAATTGCACTGAATCTGCAGATTGCTATGGGTAATAGGCACATTTTAACCAACATTAGCTCTTTCGATCATGAGCATGGACTGTCTTTCCATTTGTTTGTGTAATCTTCAGTTTCTTTCCTCGATATTTTATAGTTCTAGGGGTACAGGTCTTTTATCTTCCTTTGAATTTTTATATCCCAAAATATCCCTTTTTATTTTTGTAACACTCTTTAACCTTGAATTCGATTTTATCTGTATATCTTTAATACACTCTCTCTAGTTTTCTCGTGCTTACTGTTTGCACAGTATATCTTTTCTATTCATTTACATTCAAGTTATTTGTGCCCTCATATTTGAAGGGAGTTTCTTGAGACAGCCTAGAGTTGGGTCTCTCTTTTTATTCATTCTCACAATATCTGCCTTTTAATTGGAGTGTTTAGCCCTCATTGACATACAATATTGAGATGATTGGATTTATATTTATCATTTTGTTATTTATTTTCTGTTTTTCCTTCGTTGTTTTTTTCTTTGAAAGAGAGAGGAACACACAAAGGAGGAAACTTTCTTGCCTTCTTTGGACTATTTAAATGTTTCCTAGACTTCTATTTAATTTTTACAAGATTTTATTTGTTTGTTTATTTAGTTAGAGAGCACAAGCAGGGGGAGGGGCAAAGGGAGAGGGAGAGAGAGAATCTCAATACTCTCTTACACTGAGTAAGACTCCCATCTTACCACCTTGAGATCATGACCTAAGCCAAAATCAAGAGTTGGATGCTTGACGGACTAAGCCACCCAGGCGCCCCTGAGACTTCTTTTTTTTTTTTTTAGATTTTTTTTATTTATTTGACAGAGAGAAACACAGCGAGAGAGGGAGCACAAGCAGAGGGAATGGCAGCGGGAGAAGCAGGCTTCCCGCAGAGCAGGGAGCCCGATGTGGGGCTCGATCCCAGGCCCCTGGGATCCGACCTGGGCCGAAGGCAGACGCTTAACGACTGAGCCACTCAGGTGCCCCGCCCCTGAGACTTCTATTTTAATTTACCTATTGGCTTTTTAGCTCTGTCTCTGGAATTTTTGGTGGTTGCTTTAGGGCACTGGTTGTTAATGGGGAGGTACTTATCCCCCTGGGGATCAGTTGGCAGTGTTTGGAGACAGTTTGGGTTGTCACAACTGGGGAGAGTGGTGCTACTGGCGGTTGGTGGCTTGAAGCCAAGGATGCTACTCAACATCCTTCAGTGCTCAAGACACCCCTGACACACACACACACACACAAAGTAAAGGATGATCTTACCGAAAAGGTCAATACTGCCACTATTGAGAGACACTGACTTTTCACAGTTCGCTTAGAATATTGTACCACTTCATTTAAATGCAGAAACTTTGCCCCTGTATAAGGCCTTTTGCCATCCTACCGCCATTTTCTTTTATGCCAGCAGTGGACAAACCTGTGGTGAGTGAGCCAGATTCCAGCCTGGCGCCTGTGTTTGTACATAAAGTTTTATTGGAGCATAGCCAGGCTCCTTGGCTCGGGTTTGTGGCTGCTTTCACACTACAGTGCAGAGCTGAGCACCTGTGACACAGATCCTGTGGCCCTCGAATCCACCATTTACTATATCCTGCCTTTACAGGAAAAGTGTGCCGTCTTATGCTTTATACTATATTGTCATGTGTATTAATTATATCTACTTATATTATGAAACCCACAAGAAAATATTTCTTAGTATCAAATAGTCATACCTATTTTAAAGGAATTAAGAGAGAAAAAAATGGACTTTTCTATTTGTTGAGATGGTTCCATTTCCAAAGCTCTTCATTCCTTCTTGAAGATCGGAATGTCAATCTGGTAATGTTTTCCTTTAGCGTGAAGAGTTTCATCATTTCTTGGACTGGAGCTCTGTTGTCAATGAGTTTTCTTAATTTTATCTGAAATTGTCTTTGGCTTCATTCTTGAAGGATATTTTCACTAGCTCTAGAATTACACTTTTCTTTTTTTCTTTTCAGCACTTCAGAGATGTTTCCGTGGCTTCTGATAGAAGTCATGCATGTCACTGTTCCCCTGTATGTCGCATGTTGGGTTTTTTTTTCCTGATTGCTTTCTCTTTCTCTTTGCTTTTCAATGGTTTGATGTGCCAAGACATAGTCTTCTTCATATTTACGCTGCCTCAGTTTCACTAAGCATCGTCAATCTATAAATTTATGTCTTTCCCCATATTTGGGGAGGGTTCAGTCATTATTTCTTCAAATATTTTTTGTTCCGTTTTCTCATTCTTTTCCTTCTGTGACCCCATTTGTAAGTGTGTTAAACATGTATTCCATGAGTTCCACAGGTGTCTGAAGCTCCTTTCTGATTTTTTAAAAATTTTTTTTGCTTTCCCTCTCTGTTAATTTCTGTTGGTCTAACTTTGAGCTCACTGAATTTTTTTTTCAGTCACCTCCATTCTATTGTGAAGCCCATTCCATAATTTTTAAATTTCAGATATTGTAATTTTTAGTTTATTTCACAGATTGCGATTTTTTGTTCTAGAATTGCCATTTAGTTATGTTTTATGATTTCTGTTTTTCCCTGAGATTCCCTACCTTTCTCCTTGTTGCAAGCATATTTTTCTTTACATCATTGAACATAGACATATAGCTCCTTCGAAGTCTTATTTCCTGATTCCAGCATCTGAGTCATTTGTGGTTGTTTTCTAGTGAGAATGGGCCACATTTCCTTGTTGCTTCATATGTCAAATAATTTTGGATTATCTCTTGGACATTGTGAATATTATGCTTTAGAGTCTCTGGATTCCTCAGAGGAATAAAAAGAGTTGACTTTTGGATTTGATTTCTTTAGGTTTTAGCAACCAATCCACTTGGCTAGACACAAACTACAGACACTTTCCTTGGGAATCAGCTCAAAATCAGTTTACTTCTTTTTTTACCCTTTGAACGTCTCCATGAGTTTTGAAGGAGTTCCTTCCCATCTTCATTCCCCTGAAAATTTTCTTTTGTCTACTGTGTCTTACTTTGGAGAAAAAAAAAGGGTCATTTTTATGGCATTAGGGGACTGGCAGGGGGAGCAGAGACGGTTGTTGTAGGAAAGAACATGGTGCCCTTGTTCCCGGTTCTTCTGTCGCTGGTGGCCAGGACCAAATGCTGACCTGAGCATAGCTTCCGTGCCAGCACATCCTTGTTGCCCATGGACCTCTGATTGCCAGGGGTTAGTCACAGAACTACCTCTGTGTGTGTGACACGGAGAGGTGTGCCTTCCCCCCTCCCCTCCTGCACGGGCCAGAGTGGACAGGAGGCCCCTGGTATGCGAAGGCTCCCTAAATGCTGGCGCTTTCTCTCCTCTTCCCTTTCCTGGAAGCAGACAGGTTTGTTGGATCCCGGAAGGCCGTGTTATATGGTGGGGAAAACACAAGAACTTGGCATCAAATAGCCCTGATTCGGACTCACAATTCTGCAGCTGACCTGTGTCTGACCTCTTGTTCTCTGATCCCTGCTTTCTGCTGGGAGAATGCTCTCTCTCATCACAATGAGGCACATTTAATTTTTTATAAAGTAGCCCTTCTCCAAACCTCCTCCACAACAAGTCGTAATCCAAAAAAAAAAAGAGAGAGAAAAAAACAAGTAATCCGGCAAAGAGCTTCCCCAGGGAACCTAAGCTAGGGTACTTCCTGCCACTCTGGGGAATCCCAGAGAGGACATCCAACAAGTGGCAGGGCAGGACCCGCCAGATGACAGCTGCAGACATTAGGGCTGGAGGAGCTCCCCGGGGAAAGCACACCCGGACCCAGATGATTACTCCCTTTGTCTAAGCTTTTCTTGGGACCGGGTGGAGGTGGAAGGAATTGCTCATGCTTGGGAAGGGAGTGATCTCAGACTGCAGAGCTGTGGCGGCACGGACACCCTCCCCTGCGCTCATCTGCAGCCTTCGGGGATCTCCACGTTCAGTGGCCCCGTATTACAGGACGGACCCCACCCATCAAGAAATACAGGGCTCGACAGGCCACAGAGTGCTTCGGCACATGCTCTTTCCTTGGAAGGAAGCGGGCAGGGCACGCATGATTGAAATGCAGTAGCGCTAAAGAAACCGAGGCTCCAGCCAACCAAGAAAGCTGCATCGGGGTTATAGGTCCAGGACGTAACATGCCTTGGGGCCCAACCTGGATCCGACAGACCCCTCACAGTCTCAGTGTCAGGGGCAGAAGAGAGACAGCGGAGGCCAGTTCGTTCCTGGAGCAATGCTGCTCGCCTTCTGTCATGGCGGCGGGGGGTGGGGGTCCCACATTCCAAGAGAAACCATTCCGTGTCTTTCTCTCCTCAAACCTCCCACACACCTCCCTCTCCACACACCCTCATGCGAGACCTCACTTCCGTCACTGGGGTGACAAAGTAGAAGCCATCAGACAGGAACTCCTTTCACCATCAGACTACCAACCACCTTGCACCTGCGCTCGTCCTCTTTGTTTTCCGTCCAGCTCTTTCCTCCCTCACACGTACACGGTGTCAGGCTCCTCTTATCGCTCTTGCGAGGACTTTGCTCTTGATCCCCACCCCCACCACCCCCTTGCACACCTAACAATTCTCTGCTAGGCTGGTTCCTTCAGCAAACAAACATGATCTCTGGCTCCCGCTAAGACCAAGAAAACAAAACTCCTGGATGAACCCACACCCTTCTCCAGGTATCGTCCTACTTCCTTCCTTCTCTTTGCAACCAACCTTTACGACAGAGTTGTCTGTGTTCCCTGCCCCACCTCCTTGCCCTGCCCTTTAGTCCTCAGCCCACTCCAGCCTGGTCTCTGACCTCACCGGTCTGCTGAAACTGCCTGTCAAGGTTGACAACAAGCTCTGTGTTGCCCCATCCAAGGCTCACACCTGTCTTCCTCTTACTCCACCTGGAACAGCTTTTGACACAGCTGATGGCTCCTTTTCCCCTCCGGAATCATTTCCTCTTCGGCTTCTAAACCACGTGAACTCATTTTCTATTGCTGCAGTAACAAATCGTCACAAACTTAGTGCCTTGAAACAACGCAAATGGATAAAGAAGATGTGTCTGTACACAATGGAGTACTACTTAGCCATCAGAAAGAATGAAACCTGGCCGTTTGCAATGACGTGGCTGGAACTGGAGGGTATTACGCTAAGTGAAATAAGTCAGTCAGAGGAAGACAATCATCATGTGATTTCACTCATACGTGGAATTTAAGAAACAAAACAGAGGATCATAAGGGAAGGGAGGGAAAAATAAAACAAGATGAAATCAGATTGGGAGACAAAAACCATGAGAGACTCTTAACCGTAGGAAACAGACTGAGGGCTGCTGCAGGGGCGGCGGTGGGGACACAGGATAACTGGGTGACAGGCATTAAGGAGGGCATGGGATGTGATGAGCGCTGGGTGTTACACACAGCTGGTGAATCACTGAACTTGACCTCTGAAACTAATGATGCACTATGTGTGAATTAATTGAATTTAAATAAAATTTTTAAAAAATACCCAACACAGCGGGTCAGAAGCCCAACACTGGTCCCACCGGCTAACACTGAGGTTTTGTCAGCACTGTGTTCCTTGCTGGAGGCTCTAGGGGAGACTGTTTCCTTGCTCGTTCAGGCTGGTGGGTCCTACATCTTTGCTACCTGCCTGCTGAGGGCCATTCCTATGTTCTGGAATTGGCTTCTCCATCTTCAAAGCAACTGTGGGTCAAGTTTTTCTCGTGTTTCAAATCTCTTGCGCCTCTTCTTCCATCCCTCCGACCCCCTCTCCTATCTTCCATTTTATTTTGAAAGACTCTGCTGGTTAGATTGGGTCCACTCACATAACCCAGAATAATCTCTCCCTTCAAGCTCTTTAACCTTAATCGCGTCTTCATCGTCCCTTCTGCCACATCAGGTAGTACAGTCACAGGTCCCATGGATTAGGGTGGGGTTAGCTTTGGGGTCCACAGTGAGGCCCACCACACCGTCTATGCTCCTAATTCCCCAGCCCTTCCTCACTCTCCTGTCTCCTCCTCCACCCATGACCCCTGGATGCTAGAAACCTGCCGCGTCAGCTCCCAGATCTCCTTTCCCGCTGCCCGTTCTCCGTAAGCAAATCCTAGCCTTGGCCACACACTGAAGGCATCACCTCAGCTTCTAGCCGAGGCCCCAGACCTCGGAGTCGTCACGCTGGAGTTGTGTGTCTCACTCACCCCTTCCTGACTTAGCCAGGCTCACTGACTCGGCACTTCCCTGTGGCTCACAACCCCCACCCCCTTGCGGGCCGCCCCCCCTTCCACCTGTGCCACTTCAGTCACCTCCCCGCCAGTGTCCAGCCTTTTCCCTTACCCCTGACCTCGTCTCCACACCGCGCAGCCAGGGCAAGCTTAAAAAATATGGCCAGACTGAGTGACATCCCTGCTTAAGGTCACCCAGTGTCTTCTCAATATAGGTACGATAGAATCTGTGGCCTAAAGCCCTGCTTCTCAAAGTGTGGTCCACGGACCGGTGGCACTGGCCCCACCTGGGAGCGTGTTAGGGATGCAGAATTTCAGGCCCCCACCTCAGACCTTGGGAGTCTGAGCCTGTGCTGGAACAGGATCCCCAGGTGGTGTGGGGGCGTATTAAACTCCGAGAAGTGCACGATCGGGTCCCCCTCTACTTTTCTAACTTCTGTCTCCTGTCATTCTTCCCCTTGCTCACTAGCGACACAGGTCTGCTCTCTGTCTCTCGTACTATGTCTGGTGCGTGACCGCCCCAGGGCCCCGGCACTAGCCAATCTCATGTCTTGGAATTGGCAAAAGGCTTTTTTCCTGTTTCTTTAGACAGCTGGTTCCTCCTAATTATCCAGGTCTCGGTTTTTATTGTTTTTTTAAAGATTTTCATTTATTTGAGAGAGAGCATGCAGGGGGAGAGGCAGAGGGAGAGAGAATTTGAAGCAGACCCACCCCTTCTCCTCCCCCATACTGACACAGAGCCCGACAGGCTGATTGCAGGACCCTGAGATCATGACCTGAACTGAGTAGAAATCAAGAGTCAGGGGCTCAACCGCCGGAGCCATCCAGGTGCCCCTTCGGGTCTCAGGTTTAATGTTTCCTCCTCAGCAGCCATGAGGGACCAGCCTGCTGCTCCCAACCTTCCCTCGGGAGCTGTTCACTCTCAATTTACGTTATTTGATTCCTTTCATTCCCCTTATCTCTGTCCGCAAGGCTCATGTTTATTTCATTGCTTTCTTGTTAAGTATCTTCCTTCTCTCCCCCACCAAGAAGGTAGGATGAATGAAGTTAGGGATCCTGTTGGTCTTGCTCAGTGCTGTTACCTGCAACAGTGCCTAGAACAGTACCTAGAACTGTGCCCCAGAAACACTCTCTGAACAAATCAGCGGCAGATACCGAGCCCTCCCTTCTGTCCCATTCCCTTCTGTTCCCGTCTTTCCAGGGTTTCTGTCCCAGTCACAAGCTCCAGCCTGAGGACAGATCAGGTAGCCCGAGTACCTGGTTCGTGGAATTCTCTAGATCTCCCCAGAAATTGCTCTGGCTCTTGCTCATCGCCAGTCAGGAAATGAGGTTTTTTGCAGCAATCTCTAAACGACTTTAAGGATGCCCAAGTCCAAGTAATAAGTACACTTAAAGGACAGCACTCACTCACGCTTTGCCCAGCACTGCTCTCAGCACTTGGCCCATTCTAAATAAGCTCATGTGTTCCTGTTACTCCTGACTGTCTTTATCTCCATTGTCCACACATGGCAAAGAGGTGCAGAGAGATTAATGGGCAGGCTCGAAGTTTCACAATAAGGGGTTGGTGGTGACAACATCCTTAGACCCAGACTGGAAGGACCGCTTCCCTGGGCCCCATGCCTTGGAGCTGTCCCTGCCCCAGGGCACAGGATCCGTGGGGCTGAGGACAAAGCCCCACAGCTCCCTTGTACACCACACTTGGGCCCCTGGGACTGCGGAATTCATGGTCCAAATGGCCACGAATCTGTTTCCAGGGCCTCTTTCCTGGGCTCATCTTCCCGAGAGTGGACGGCACCCCCGAGCGAGCCCAAATGGTGGCCCAGTGGCAGGTTTTTGCAAAAGGCCTGGGCAGAGCTTGAACGTGCAAGCCCAGGGTCCACATGCTTTGGGGAAGGCCCCTCAGAAGGGACAGGAGAGCAGGGCCGGGGACAGAAGGGGCCTCTCTCCCCACAGCTCCTCATCTAGACAGAGGGCTCTGTGGACTTTGAGGACGTGAAATCCACCTGGCCTCCCAGGTCTTCATGAAGGTTCCTGTGTCAAGGTGGGAGGAAGGGAACGTATTTTACTTGACAGTGTGTGAGCTGGATTGAAAACTTTAAAATATTTTTAATATTTAGAGTATGCTCTGTGGTCTCCATTTGCCCTCACGCAAGCGTCGGGGTAGGTCTGGGCAGACCCAGGCGTTCTGGCTCAGGGCTTACGTCCCAAGCCGATGGGAAGCCTCTGTGCCCTGAGCCGGGCACCTCCCAGGCTCGGGACCCTCAGCTCCTAGGGAGGCTTTGCCCAGTGGCCATCCTGTCCTACCCTCCAGTTGCTCCTCCCAGGGGAGCTCACATATCGGTCCTCACTGTATCCAGCAAACCCTGTGATACTCTCTCGTGGTGCTCCTGAGGCTGAGGGCTTAGGGAGGCCTGCTCTGGCTGGTGCTACATAGGCCTTGGGTTCAAATCCCAGCTCCACGGTTTATAAGTGTGTGACTCTGGGCAAATTACATCCGTCCCCCTTAGCCTAGTCTGTGTTCTGCCTTCAAAGATGAAATGGGAAAGTACATACTTGGTAATGTCCATCCCCATTATCGTGCCCTCTTTACCCTCTGCTCTGAGACCCAGGGCTGCCCAAACCGACCCCAAGCACAGAGCTGGCAGGAACCAAAGAGCGGGGCAGCAGGGACCCCTCGTGGTTAAGTCCTGGGTTCTGGGCACAGCTGAGCTGGGAGGGGGTGGGGCAGGTTCCCCTGCATCGCCCCAAAGCAGGATTCTGCGGGCTGTCAGGCTGTCGGGAGCCACTGCGGTCTGAACACCTCGGGCTCAGCCTCGGCTTTGGGAATTGTTCTTCCCTTTAAAATTCTTCCCCCCGTGAGCTGTGCCGGTCTGTGGCCCTTCCTTCACTCATGTGCATTGTGCCACACACACTCAGACACACACACAAATGCATAGACATGCAAATTGTTTTAGATGAAGTAATTTTCAGTGGCTCGTCATAGATCATTGTTTGACAAAGAGTTTACTATTCTTATTGAGAAATGGAGGGTTGCCTTTTAATTCATTATGAAACCCTTCTCAAGTAAGACGTTACTAAGGGTGAGGTTGGGGAGGAAAGCACCAGGGATTTCTACAGAATAGGAGGTTGTGGCTGGCATTCCTTCCTTTGCCTTTTTTGGACAGATGAGGAGTCCGCTTTCACAGGAAGTGAACCTCTGATCCTAACCAGGGCGCAGAGACTCTCTGAAGGGCCTGGTCCAAGTGCTGGCTGCAGACCCAGGTGGTTTTCTCTCCTCTCTGCACCGACACCTGGAAGTCGGACTTCAGCAGTCTGTTCTCAGAAGAAAAGAAGCTCCCACATTCAGGCTCTGAGAGCTCCCGCCGGTGGGCGTCCGCAGACAGGTGCAGCCCAGAGGCCTTGGTTCCATTATCGGGATTCCAGGCCCGCTTCAGCACTGGCTAGCTGGACGAAATTGGGCGAGTGAATTGCCCTCCCTAGGCCTCAATCATCTTATCTATTAGATGGATCCTCTACTAGTATCTGTTTCATAGGGTAATTTTCAGATTAAGTGAATTAACATACGTGAATGCATGTAAGCACTTAGGTGCAGAACACACTTAGAACGGTGACTGCAGGAGTAAATACTGAGTCATGTTGCTTATCCTTATTATTAATCATCCAAGGGGACCGGGCCAGAGCCCTGGGAGATGATGCCGCCACGTGATATCTCTACTAAACCCCCCAGTGATACTGATGCTGACCTGAGCATAGGTGTGTGATGAGGACGTGAGCCTGGGCAGTGGGGCTTTGCAGCCTTGCTAAGGGTTTGGTTCTATTCTGAACAAATGGGTTGGTATTTAAAAATTTTAATTTTGGAAGGATGCCTGGGTGGCTCGGTCCGTTAAGCATCTGCTTTGGCTTGGGTCATAATCCCGGGGTCCTCGGATCGAGTCCCACATCGGGCTCCCTGCTCTGTGGGGGGTCTGCTTCTCCCTCTGCCCCGGCTCTCTCTCATGCACTCACTCTTTCTCTCTCTCGCTAATTAATAAATAAGATCCATTAAAAAATTTTTAATTTTGGAGCACCTGTGTGGCTCAGTCGGTTAAGCATCCAACTCTTGGTTTCAGCTTGGGGCATGATCTCAGGGTCATGGGATCGAGCCCCAAGTCAGCTTAGTGGTCACTGTGGGGTCTGCTTGAGGTTCTCTCCCTCTCCCTGTTTCCCCTGCCCTCCCCCCCACAATCTCTCTCTCTCAAATAAATCAATAAATCTTTGAAATTTTTTAAAAATTTTGCTGTAGGCAGGTCTTGTAGTCTTACCTAGATGCGGTGACGTGGGACCTGAGTTTGCCCTCCCAGAGTTACATGGGAGGACACGGAACTTATTCTGAGTCCTGAGGAAGCGACAATGTCCAGGTGAAGGGACAACGACCAGAAATAAACATAGGATAAAAGGCGTGGCTTTGGGAACCAGACAGTTTGTGTCGTTCGCAAGCTCTCTGTTTTCGGGTGAGGTCCTCAGCCTTTGAAACCTCAGTTTCCCGACCTGCCACATGGGGCCGGCCTCCCAGGTGGTTGTGAGGACCAAAGCCAAGGATCCATGCCAAGTGCGCAGCACACAGTGAGGAAGCCTGTGCTCCGTAATATCATCCTATCTCTTGTCAGGGCTTTCGTTGGAGAGTCTGAGAAGCAAACAGTGGTTGTGAGGGTCAGGACTGCTCAGGATGGGGAGAGGCATTCTGAATGGAGACAGGAGCAGTCCAGGCGTGAGAGGAAGAGAGAGCATGTTCTGGGCCTGCTGTGCCTGGGTGGAATGCGAGGTGTGGTACCGCACACAGTGGAATACTACTCAGCCAGAAAAAAAGAAAGAATGACATCTTGCCTCATGCAACAATATGGATGGGCCTTGAAGGTACTGTGCCTAAGGGAAATAAGGCAGATAAAGAACAAAAAATACCGTCTGATCTCACATCTGTGTGGACTCTGAAAAACAAAGGAACTAACAAACAAAACAAAACAAGATTCACAGATACCGAGAACAGATCTATGGTTGTGGGCAGGGAGGGTGGAGGGGGTGGGCAAAACGGGTGAAGGCGATTAGGGGGCACAAACTTCTGGTTAAGTCATGGGATGTAATGGACAGTGTGGTGCCTACAGTCGATAATCTTGTATTGCCACCCTGAAAGCTCCTAAGAAAGCAAATCTTCAAAGGTCCCAGGGCAAGAAAAAACAATTTAGCTAACTTTCTACGGTGACACATGCTAGCTAGACTTCTGTGGCGATCGTTTCCCGACATACACTAATGCCGAGTCCTTACGTGGGATTACGTGGGATACCTGAAACTAATATCGGGTCCTATGTCAGTTAGGCCTCAGTGACAAAGAAACAGGGAAGTGGAAGAGAAAGGGCTGGGTCAGAAATAGGATCCAAGGGTTTTGTCCACCACTCCTCTAATTTACATCATGTCTGAGGCTTTCTGGTTTTTTTTCTTCCAGTTTATGAGACCTGTTCTGACTTCTCCAGCGCACGGCTCAGCCCTGGGAGAACTGATCCATTCCAGTGGCTAAACCTCTCGGGCTGGGGTGGGAGCCCAGGTTGTGGTGAGTTACCCTACGTATGTATCACTGTCTCCCGGTGAGGCCTCTTGGGGGGCCGGGCCCTCTCTCCTGAGGCCTCCCCCACTCACGTTCACACTTGCTCCCATAACTGCCACCCTATGGGAGCTAAGGAACTGGCAAGGGGACTCATTTGCTAAATGAGGTTAAGAATGATTCTGATGTGGTCTCGCCATGTCTCCTCAACTCTCTCCTCCGAAGAACACTGCTGGGACCAAGTCAGTCCCCATTTCTGTTTCCACCCGTGTTTTCCCTCTGCATGAACAGCCGTCCAGATCTCTCCAAATGCTCAGGACCCACACTCCCCAAAAGGTCTCTTAGCACCACAGACCACAATAGTCTCCCCATCGGCCCCATTTTGAATAACCTGAATTCATGAGTGCCACAGGTCTGGGCCCTCCTCCTGGTGCGCAGCCAAAGCCCCTCTTGCCCTCACCACCCCACCAAGTCCCGCGGCCTCACTCCAAGCCAGCAGACCCCTCGCTACCCACTCCTCTCATTTCCAGCTCGCACTCTTGTCCGTGTTAACATCGTCCCAGGCAATGGCCCTGAATTCGCCGTTCTACCTCAGCACTTGCCTGGGTTCAAATCCCTTCTGCACCCAGAGGCCAGAATGAGCTTTTTAAAAGTGTAGACCTGACCTTGTCGCTCCCCTAGGTACCACTCTCCAAGGTGACACACTGACCTTGACTTAATCCCTACCTGTCACCCTGGCCTGTGAGGCCTTTTGTCACGTAGGCCGATCTTAGATGCTGCCACTGTCCTGTGCTCCCTGGGCCACACACCCGTCTGCTTCCTAGTCCTCATTCATGTCTTAGGGCCTTTGTGCGGCTGTTCCCTCCGCCTGGAACGCCCTTCCCTCAGATGTCCTTACACGTGGCTCGTTTTCTCATCATCAGGTCTCAGCTCAAATGCTAGCTTCTCAGAAAAGGTCTTCCCTGACCTTGGGCACCTGTCTCACGTCCACCTGTCCTAGTCTTCCCACAGACTCCCCAAAGACTACCCTCTTTTTGCATAGGTTTATTTGTTTATTGTCTGGCTTCTCCAACGAGCGTGTAAGCAATTAGAATGGGGGCCTCGATTTCTTGTCTTCCACTGGCATCCATAGTGGAGAGGACAGTGCCAGAAAACAGTAGCTATTTGCGGAATGGATGAATGGAGGATGGACCTAGCCTTGGTTATTGTCTTTACTTAAGTAAATGGTGCCCTTTACTTACGTTTTTTAAAGATTTATTTGTCTATCTGAGGGAGGGAGAAAGAGAGAGAGAACGTGGGTGGGGAGGGGCAGAAGGAGAGGGAAAGAAGATCTCAAGTAGACTCTGCACTGAGCACGGAGCCCGACGTGGGGCTCGATCTCATGACCCTGAGATCATGACCTGAGTTGAAATCGAGAGTCAAAGACGCTTAACCGACTGCGCTACTCAGGCGCCCCTGGTGCCCTTTACATACTAACGTGTACGTGTTTTGTCTCCACACCCTAATCATAAGTCAAGAATGATGGCTTCTCCAGTGTTTCGAAAGCTAGAGAAATTGCTCCATTTGGGGTCTGCTGGGCATGTGGTTGAGGCCAAGGGCGGAGGGATGGAGAAGATGAGCGCTCGAAGCACATCTGGTCGCAACAGAGCCCCCGGAAGGGTGTTGGCCCGATGATGGGACCGGCCAGCAAGGTTACCCAGTTACACCTTCATCTAGTCACACGCTCCTAATTGTTCCGAGAAAGTGGGCAGCTCGGGATATGCACCTCCGCAGGCACTGCTGGCTGTGAGTTAAACAGCCAAATACCCACTCTTCCTCTTGACCCACGGGACCCGACTTCAGAAGCCGAAAATTCTAGGTACCTGCTTTCTGAGTCTAACAACCTGAAGGAGGGCATTGTTGTCAGCAACACATAAAGGAAAGTTTGCTGACGACTTATGGAAATAATCTCGAGTATTTTTAAAAGTAACATATTAAAGTGTTACACTTTAAATTTTAGAACAGGGTACTTGGAGCTGCTGCCCTATCCAGCCGTCGGGACCGTGAGAGTCAAGGAGGAGCTGACCCTGTGGAGTCATCCGCCAACCCTGACCTTGTCTGCCTCGGATTCAGGCAGGTTAGGTGAGAAGGGTAAGTCCGTATTGTCGACTGAGCTTTAATCAAGTATTCTGTTCCTTGCATGCTGGCTGCTGTAGTTCTTCTTAGTAAAATTTACTTTTCTTAAAAAGATTTTATTTATTTGTCACAGAGAGAGACAAAGAGAAAAAGAGCACAAGCAGGGGGAGCAGCAGGCAGAGGGAGAGGGAGAAGCAGGCTCCCCGCTGAGCAAGGGGCCCGACACGGGGCTCGATCCCAGGACCCCGGAATCCTGACCTGCGTGGAAGGCAGACGCTTAACCGACAGAGCCACCCAGGTGTCCCTAAAATTTACTTTTCATACTGGACATTTCACACATTGAGATTTGTAACTCTTTTTATAAAGATGTAGAAACCAAAATGATCTTCTTATTTTTTTTTTAAAGATTTTATTTATTTATTTATTTGACAGAGAGAGAGAGAGAGAGAGATTGCAAGTAGGGAGAGAGGCAGGCAGAGAGAGGGGGAAGCAGGCTCCCCACTGAGCAGAGAGCCCAATGCGGGGCTCGATCCCAGGACCCTGAGATCATGACCTGAGCCAAAGGCAGAGGCTTTAACCCACTGAGCCACCCAGGCGCCCCCCAAAATGATCTTCTTAAAAGAGCTTTATTTAAGTTCCAGTCAGCCTATCACACAAGATGGCGCTCATCACAAGTGCCCTCCTTCATCCCCTTCACCTCGTCAAGCCACCCCCCACCCGCCTCCCCTCTGGGGACCATCAGTCTGTTCTCTGTAGTTAAGTCCATTTCTCGATTTGTCTCTCTCTTTTTTTCCCCTGTGCTCGTTTGTTTCGTTTCTTGAATTCCACATGAGTGAAATCATGTGGTATTTGTCTTTTTCTGACTTGTTTCGCTCAGCATAATACCCTCTAGTTGCATCCATGTCATTGCAAATGGCAAGATTTCGTTGTTGTTTATGGCTGAGTAATAATATAGAAATAGTTAAAATAGTGCAGACCGTTCCTTAGACAAACTCTCGGGTTAGGTATATTTTGGGCAATGCTACTTCTAGGAAGTAGAATTAACAAGATAATGCTCCCAAAGGCCAGAAGCCAGGACTATCAACATCGCAATTCCCAAGGAATTTGTGACTTGATTCCCCTTCTGCCCCTCTTCTCTGAGGAAACTCAGCCTGAAGACTTGAGGTAGGAATTTGCAGTTTTAACTCCATTTTGCTCATCTAATTGTTTGAATTAATTTTCTCAAAATAGTAGCAGTCATGCTGACAGACCAGTCAGGGAAGTTATTTAGATGATTATTATTTAAAAAAATATTTTGACTGTACTTAAATTGGGTCATCACGTATGCCTCTTTGTGCTGTGGAAACTCAGAACCCCTGAATGTGTTTGGGGCTAAAAGAGTGGTTTTGAGTTGCCTGAGCTGCATTCTTCAGCGGAGAAGACAGTTTGCATAACATGTGTCTTTAAATGGTACTCTTGTTCAAAACAAAAGCACAAGAAAATGTGATATCTGCTTGCCGCAAAAATACATTTGGGTAGGTCATAGGGTCACAGCCCCAAGAGAAATGCTGGCCCCCAGGGGGTATTTGCCCATGAGCAGACCCACCGAGGCCACCCCTTAGTGACACAACATGGTGATTCCTTTCCCTGCACTAGCTTGCCACCTTCAAACACACGTCTTTAGCCTTTTTTTAAATATGCAGAAGTACTAAAGTATTTTTAATTATGTTAAATGCACCACTTAAATTATGCCTGACAGCAGCATGTTTTAATTACTTTGAGTCTGGTTCTAACTTGAAATA
Source organism: Procyon lotor (assembly GCA_028646535.1). Taxonomy (NCBI): domain Eukaryota; kingdom Metazoa; phylum Chordata; class Mammalia; order Carnivora; family Procyonidae; genus Procyon; species Procyon lotor. The sequence goes on along the minus strand of CM053618.1, from coordinate 33,525,671 downwards.
GAAAATATTTAGGTTGAAAAGCTGTGACCCAAATTTAGCTTCTATAGACAATAGTACTGGAATAGTTTTGAAGTTATAAGAGGAAAGGGGTTATAATTCCATCTAAATATGCCTGGGTGGCTTCGTCGGTTAAGCGTCTGCTTTCGGCTCAGGCCATGATCCCGGGGTCCTCTCCTCCTCTTTTTCCAGAGGCACCACTGTTCATCACTTCATTTCAGCATCTTTGCTCGGGTCTTGACTTCTGTATTCAAGAAAATATGCTATATCTTGAATCACACTAGTTTTATACTTCATCTGTTGACTTCCTGTATTCCTCAGGCTTTCCAGAGAAACAGAACCAATGACTTGAGAGAGACAGAACAAGGGACAGAGAGTGTGCCCGGGAGGTGGTGAGAGCTCGAGAGCGGAGAAGGAATTGGCTCTTTTGATTTCAGGGGCTGGCAAGCAGAGCAGACTGGCAGCAGGAGACCAAGGGGAGAGCTGATGTTGCGGCTCAAGTCCAAAGTCAGTCTGGAGGCAGAATTTTCTCTTCCCTGTGGCATCTCATTCTCATTAAGACCTTCACCTAATTGAATGAGGCCCACCACATTTTGGAGGTTACGAAGGATAACCTGTCTTGTTCAGAGCCCACTGGCTTAAATATTAGTCTCAAATAAAAATACCTTCATAGAAACATCTAGACCCGTATTTGATCAAATATTGGGCACTGTGGCCTGGCTAAGTTGACATATAAAATTAATCATCACGCTTCCTTATAGGATAGATGTAGAGTTAGCTCCCTTGACACCTCCCTTCCCTTTCCTCATCCTCCCAATGTAGTGATATCACCGTATTTACATTATTGTAACTATAAATATTGTTCCTAGGTGAGCCAGGGAGTGTATTATAATTGTTTCTTACTCACAGAATGCTTTGCTTTTCCTCGTTTTTTCATTACTCATTCTTTGAACCTATTACTCTGTCTTTTCCTCGCTCTCCTACGGCTTCTCAATAAAACTCCATGTTGTTAAAACATATGCTGTTTGTGTTCCTCTCTCTCCCCCCTCCTTGCTTCCTGAAGACCTTCCTTCTGGAGCTCTGTCCCCCCGCCCCCACGTCTGATCTGGACTGATGGCGCTCTAGGTGTGCCAGGCAGCCACCCTCCTGGGAATGCCTTCCAAGTCATCCTGGGGATTTCCTTCACAGGCTTCTGGGTGGAGCCCCTGTTTCTGGATCTCAAGACAGCATCTCAGGGTTTATGCCCCCTCCCCTGCCCCGAGAAAGGATGCTTGAGAAGTAAGGACACTGCTGAACACTTTCTCCCTACCCTACATGCTACCCTAATGCTGGATTCAGGATTTGGCCAAGTGTAGACTTCTGGATGAAAACGATTTTCATTTGATTTTTGAAAATCCTGCTGTGTTTTCTTAGGGTCTCCAATGTTTCTGTTCAGGAGAGTGATGGCATTTTTATTTCTAGCCCTTTTCTTTTCCCGCGGAGTCCTGCTGTCTCCCCTGATAGACCTTGCTGGAGGGTTGGGACTCTTGCGAGGAGGCCTTCATTGGAACTTTTCCAACGACAAACTCACATAGGTAAGTTCTGAATTCTTGTCTAATTTCTTCCTGTTTTCTCTGTTTTTGTTAGATTCCAATTAATTAGATGTTGGATTTCCTGGGCTAGTTCTCCTAACTTTATCTGTTTCTCTCCCATTTTTATGTACCTTTTTGTTTTGCTTTTTAGGAGGTTTCCTCAACTTTGCCTTTTAATGTTCTACTGAATTTTAAATTATGGCTGCTCTAATTTTCAAGTGCTTCATTTTGTTCTCCGATTCATTACTCCTTTGGAGTGTCCTGTTCCTTTTTTGTGGACACAATATTGTGGAGCTTTCTGAGGGTTTTCATTTTAATTGTGGTCTTTGTGTCTTGTGATGCCTTCCGTGCCATGCACTGTTTTACCAGAAGCCCTGTTTGTTTTTTTCTCCTCGGTTTGGTCTGGCTCATCTTGGTGGCTCTCCTCAAATGTCTGGAGATAGCTGGCTATTTGTTCACATCTGGGTGATGCCCCAACACATGGATGAGTAACTCGGAGGACATGTGCGCGACTTTGCCTGGTCAGCTGCCCTGAAGGGATATCAGATAACAAACCAACTTCTTTTCTCTAGAGAAATCCCCCAATGTCAGTGCGTGGAGGGCTTTCCTCCAAAGCCTTTCTATTTTTTTCGGAGGAGGGTCCTGCAGTCTTCTTCCTGGAGGAGGGGTTCTGGATAAGCCTAGATCCTTCCATTCAATCCACAGAGTTTAATTGAATTTTTATTTCCAGTGTGTTGCCTCATGTTTTTGTTTTGTTGTGCCTGGAGTCCTCTAGTTCGGGGACACTCCGATTGAGTGTCCCTAGAAAATAAATTTCCTGAGGGCATTCGAGAGAGGCTTGGCAGTGACACACCCCCTTGGATAGGTGTGGGTACCACGGGGATCTGGCTGTTCCTTTCAGAATTCAGCCAAGTTCTTTTCATCCCTGTTGGGAAAGGTGGTCATGCACCGCTTCTGGCCTCCTACAGGGTCACAGAAGAACGGGCCTTGGACCTGGCACGCTTCCCAAACCAAGAGATGAGTGCTCACAGCCTGTGCTGGGCTTATCCCCTTGTGTGGGAACACATTTCCCTCCTTCAGACTCCCAGCGTGTGCAACTTTGTTCTGCTTAAGCGCATGCGTCCGTCTGTGACCCTGAGGTCCAGCCCCAGCTGTATTTCAGACCCCATGGGGCGGGTCCTGGTCCTTCCTTGGGGGCGCAGCATGGGGTACGTGCAGTCACGTCTCCCTCTTGGGCTTTGGAGGGCACCTGCTGGCCACGGGGAACCTACGCATTGCAAGGGGCTGGCTCCTGGGCACTTCCTTTCCTCTCTGGCTGTAGGGAGATGCTGTCCCACTCGAGCCCGGGGCGCTGTTGCCTGTGCTTAGTGACCTCATCCCGTGTCCCTGCTCTCTTCTCTGGACGCCACTTACCTGCCTTTCGAGTTTGGCTGCACGTAGGCCAAGAGTGAATGGTGGAACGGTCCCCCTGCTTCACACCTTCTTCTGTGGCAGTCCCTGCCTTCGGTTTCTGAGCTTTTGAGATTTTGGAGGGCACTGGCTAGTTCAGCATTCACTTCAGCGGGCACTCCCCACTGCAGATCTCACTGCCGCTGGCCTCACCGTTCTCAGCTCCGCCGTCTACCAGTGCCGGCTACCATTTGCACATATTTGGATTCAAGGATAAAGATACTGGGGCTTCCCCCACCGCAAGGTTCACCCTGTCATCACTGTGGTGTCTACCTAGCACCAATCACAGCACCTGGCACACAGTGGGCACTCGTACTTCTAGGTGTCAGAAGGATTTCTTAGAATCTGCAGCAATTTGGGGTCAGTCCTCTTCTGAGAATTCCTTGTGTGGGGCTGTGTGGGGGTTAAAAGCACATCAGGGATGGCCATCGGGAGGCTCCTAGAGGAATTCGGACAAGACCATGGTGGTCGTACTGCTGATCTCTTGGGCTAGAGAGGATTCATTCCCGAGTCCCATACATTTCCGTCTTGGAAGTTCGTATATTCTTCTAGATCTTCAGCTCCATTCTTCTCCAAGCTCGTATTTCTAGAAATAAATTATAGCCTCCATACCTAGTCACTGGATGGTTGCTCTTTTTTGTGGCCCACTTAATTGTGTGTGACTTTTCTGTGTTATTTTGCAAGGGTGATCAGAATTCAAGTCATCTGGCGGAAACCTGGCTTGCCCTGAATTACAGGGATGAAGCCCATCAATAGAGAACACAGAGTTCTTATCAGGGAGCTCTTCTCTGACCCATCCCCACCCGTTGGGTTCTTTTTATTATATATTCTCAGATCCTTCGTGTACTTCGTTTGCAGCACTGAACTGCGATTTGCCGTGTATTGTTTTTGAAATTGTTTTGATGACTCTTTCATTAGACTTTCAGCTCCACGAGATCAGGGACCACGGCTGTGGTCTCCGCTACCTCCCCAGCACTCGGCAGGGTGCTCAGAACATGAAGTTGTGCTCCCGGACCACACACACGAGTGACGAACGTCCAGGCTGCTCTGGTGTATGCGGCGATGGCGTTTACGAACAGAGGGAACAGCCTCTCCACTCAGCTCCCCCGGCCCCAGGTCCCAAGTGCACTCGCTCCGCCAGCCAGCATGCAACTTCCCGGGGACTGGCTTCTACTCTCGGCTCAGAAGGTGAAAAAACAGACTCGAGACACAAACTTAATTTATAAATCAGTTTATTTACAGATTTTTATCTTTTCTTAAAGTACATTTCAGTTAACAAACCTATTTACACAGGTGTACACGGGAACTCATCCCCGTTATTTTACAGATCATACTTACAAACCACACCCCAAGTCTTCTGTGCAAAGCTGCACTGGATGTGACTATTGGCTGAAAACGGCCTGATGAGCAGGCTATTTACACATACACAGTAAACGGGTTTGTTTTTCATGTCTGCACAGTACAGTACACACACGGAGGCCAGGCCTCCCAGAGAACGCTTTGCAATGTGTTTACCGAGAAGGCTTGCAAAGTCCGGAAGGAAAAGCTATTAAACATAGGTTAATTAAAATGACAGTACCTCCTTTACATCAGTTTACATTGTTTTCTTCACATTTTTATAATACAAAGATATTTTATTGAATTGCTGCACAACCAGTTCAAGATGATTTGTAAACATGTAAATTCCTACAATCTGCATTAAACATCATTGTAGTTTCTATCATTTGCTCTTTGAATTAATGTTTTCTTCACTAGTATTCTTAAGGTAGTAAAAGAAGATGTAAGTTTGAACTTCTTGCAGAAAAGTTATGAGTCTCTAATGCTGTGCGAGGACACACTTGATTCAAGTATTGCAAAAAGCTAAGGCCACTTTTTTTCAAGACAAGAAAGTGAACAAAATTGTTTTTACTAATAGGCCACAACACTCTTATGAGCAGTGAAATCTCTTTTGAAAGATAATTTCTCAGAGACCTGTAGTCACAGAAGGAATTTTCTTTTCTTTTAGGTAAAAGAAAAACCAATTACCTTCCTTATTATAACTACTTTTGAGCTCTTCCCACTTTTCCCTAGAATAAAAATTCCTGTTTAGACCTGAAGAGGGAATCGATACCCTGTACTTGTTTAACCCAGGGTTCAGTACCCTGGGTAGCACAAATTATTTTGGACTCAGAACGAAATCTGAAGCCTCTATGTTGGTTTACTACTAAATTCTGATAGTGCTATTCTAAAAGATATTACTGCTGATGCAAAGATCTTTTTCTTAGAGGAATTATGAAGAAAGAGTGAAAGAGGATGGGAGCGTGGGGAGAAGGACCAAAGATTAGAAAGAGGGAATATTTAGATTCTTGATTAAGAGGCAGAGCTTGATTAAAAAGATCCCAACGTGGAACGAGTGGCTGGGGACCCACAGTCACCCGTCCTAATGCTAACATTAAACACCTTTTCAGTTATATCCAATAGTTAGAATAATAAGAAATCTGCTACTTAGAGATTCCTCTGTTTGCTGCTACTAAACTACGGACGACCATTTCTAACACGGAGTAAGACGGACCGACTGCTGCCTCCCAGCTGGAGCCCGGGATTCCGAAGACAGGGGAGATGGCGGGAGCCCGCGAGGGGGGCCAATACGCGGTCCCAGCCGTATCCTCACTACGGAACCCCGAGTCCGGAGAGCTGACTTCACGCAATTTTTTTTTTCCTTTTCTGGAATCATAATGTCATAAAGAGTAAAGATTAACCTTCTTATTAAAAATTGGTTTAGGTCCAAATAATGAGAATGTAGAAAAACAACCTATATTCCTACTATATTATTTTCATATTCACTTATAAAAAATTTATAGCAGCTGTAAAGTTTCAGTATCATGAGGACAATGTAATCCTACAAACAGCCAGAGGGTGTAGACAAGATGTTTTTCTGTCTTTCAGATAACACGAACTAAAAAGAAAGGCCTTTGCTTTCCCTTGGCCACCGTGAAAACCGTATCTCCACACTACTGGTTAATAACCCCAAGAAACCCTAGCTTCTCTTAATCGACCCGCTCATTATGGCTACAAGACTAGAGCTCAACAGCAAAAGCCCAGAAGAAATGCTGGCAATGCATCAATCTGTGCATTTCCCGAGACCCAATCACCACATTTCAGTCCTTATTTGTCAAGAGCTATCATACCAGTCATTGTGCAAAATGCAAATATTCCAATGATTATTTCCGTAAGTTTCTCGTGATGACAAGATGAAACCAAGGAGGAATGGAAGTGTGCATAGTGAGACATCTGAGACGCAAAGGCAGGTTGGGAGGAAAGATGCAGAAATGAACAAACGTGCACACTTAAAGATTATACCATCTTTGGGGTTTTTCTAACATACTTTGAAGCTATAACATTCCAGGATATTTGTAAATATGAGTCCAGTGGATGTCTTATATCATGCTTTTAATCAGGACCTTCAATATTAAGGCATTTACATTCACGCCTAAGATTATCCACATTCTTCTAGATTACTTGAAGAAGGACAGGACTGATTAAGTGAAACCAGTCAAGGAAGGCAGGGTACTGAGGTCCCAGAGAGCATCACGTATGCTCTAATGTAGCAGCTGGAGTCTCTATACTTGTTTTCAGGTACAGGTAATAGTTGTGAGAAGCAATGCTGCAAAAGAGGCAGAACTGAATTTTAGTGTCTTGAAATTATCTTATTCCATTCCTGCTACTGCAGGTGATCTTGGAAAATCTCATCTTCTTTTCACTGAATTAAACTGCCTTCTTCGATATATGTATGGGTTTGTTAAAACCGTAGATTTCCTGTGCAAAGACTATGAACCACAGAAGCTCCAAGACGGAAGTTTTACTATTACAAGAAGAATCTTTCACTTCTGAATAGGGACACACATTTTCAACTTAATAATGTATCTCAGAATAAATTAAAAACTGTTCCATAGCGCAAAACAAGCACACGAACAATAGACAATATCTTTTTGTCTTTGGTGCACACACTCATTTCCTAAATCATTCAAGTAACAGCGTCTCTGACTTCTTGGGGAGAGATGGGAGTTGAAAGTTTGAAGGCCAGAATGAATTATTTCCACTTCTGCCATGTCTGGATGCCTGAGATGGTCCTGAGGATCTGTGACTCTAGGAGCAGCCGGTAGAGGTTCAGGAGGAGTAAGAAAAGTGCAGGGAGAGAAGGGGGGTAAAGGAACCAGCCCTGCATCGGCCCTTTGAGCCCAGTCTTCAGTGGGGGGCATTCTCTGTTTTTATGCCCACACAGTGAAAACTAAAAATAATGCAAAGGTTTAAAATTCTTTAGATGGTGCTCAGAAAGCAAGGCTACCATGGATTTCTGTTAACTCGACGGTCCATTTGGTGCTTCTCAACTGCAATAATGGAAGAAAATGGTCTTCAAAAAGAAATGAAATGAATTCCAGAATGTGAAATAGGCACACGTTCTTAGACTTGCCTATTTAGAAGTGGTGAGGGGTTTAATACTGTTTAGAGACTATAATGTCCATTTGTGACTTTCATGGTGTAGACCAGGATTACTTTTCAAAAATGGTAGGATGCAGAATTATGTCTACCTCTCCTGCCTGACTTCAGACTCAACGAAGTGTTAGCCTCATCTAAGCCAAGCGGTAAGCCTGGTGTTTCCAGCCCGCATCTGAGACCCAGTAGGGGTGTTAACAAAAGGTGTAGGATTATACTGTGTGTCAACATCAGGAGTGCAACCCTGCCCACCGAAAATCACCAACTAGTCCAGCAGACAGTCTCTAGAGGCAAAGGCTGTCCTACCAGATACACTGCATTGTCCCATGAACTGAAAACAAATAGTCTTTAAGGAAAGGTAACAAGTCCAGAAGCACTCTTGCTATGGCGGAGACGGGGTGTGTATCAGGAGGCAGAAAGGCCCAGGACTCGTGTTCGCACTCAGTGTTCGGTTTATTTGCAAGATGTCACACAAGTAGCATTCTCCCGCTTCTCACTGATCTGATTCAGAACATCAACAGTATCCCTGATCAAGGTCTCAAAGATCCCGTCAGCCAGCTGCATCTTCACACACAATTCGTCCCCGTCATAGTTCACCCACTGCGCCTCCTCTTCGTGGAGCTCCTGGACCTAGAATTTAGAGAACAGAAAGCTTAAAAAATTACGGTCACGTAAAAGCTAGAAAACTGATTGTGCAGATATTATCATTGTGTATTCATGTTATTTATATTCCCATCCCATTCCCACGAGAATAGAGTCCAAGGAAATTAGTCAGAGAAAAAGGTAGTTTATATGATATCAATAACCACCCCCCTCTTTTTTTTTAAAAGATTTTATTTATTTGACAGAGAGACACAGTGAGAGAGGGGACACAAGCAGGGGGAGAGGGAGAGGGAGAAGCAGGCTTCCTGCTGAGCAGGGAGCCCGATATGGGCCTCGATCCCAGGACCCTGGGATCATGACCTGAGCTGAAGGCAGACGCTTAATGACTGAGCCACCCAGGCGCCCTAGATACCCCTTTTAAAGTTGCAAGAAGTTTGAAAAGACTCAACTGCCGAATAAAAGTGGCTTAAAAACTATCAAAATGGCTTCAGATCTGTCAAAATGGAATCTGACAATATTCCAGGATTTTACAGATATTAAAATTTACAATTATGTTATTGTCTATGACAATATAGGCAAATGCGTATAAGGATTTAAGGGGAAGAGAAGCATGTAAATTATTAGATATATGGATTTACAATTAGAAAATGCATATATCCGGGGTGCCTGGGTGGCTCAGTGGGTTAAAGCCTCTGCCTTCAGCTCAGGTCACGACCTCAGGGTCCTGGGATGGAGTCCCGCATCGGGCCTCTTTGCTCAGCAGGGAGCCTGCTTCCCCTTCTCTCTCTGCCTGCCTCTCTGCCTACTTGTGATCTCTCTCTGTCAAATAAATAAATAAAATCTTGAAAAATTAAAAAAAAAATGCACATATCCAAAGAAAACACTGAGTGTGATAAATGAAGTTTAAATATTCATTAGAATATTTTAAAAATGTATTATTGTTTATTATTTATGATTTTATTTGTTCAAGATTTTTTGCTTGTTTATAATTTTTAAAGACTACTCATAAAAGAAACATCTGAGACGTACAGTACACAATGAGACTGTGTGATCCAGAGGCCAGGTGCAGAAAGGAGACTGTAAACCCTGATCTAGTGAGAAATTCAGTGAAGTCAAACTGCAGTGATGGGGTCTTTAACCAGAAGTCTAACTTGGTGAAAAAGCCATGTGACCATAAATGCCAGGCTTGCCCTGATCATGGTTTCATCTCGAAAAAGGTAGAGGAAGCAAAGACGGGAACTTGTACTCTGCTTCCTGTGATGGGCAAATGAGAAGACTCTCAGGAGAGAGCTCGTGGCCCTGGAGTTTGAGAGCAAGAGAAGGAAAAACAGCCTTGCCCAACATGTGCCCCTGGCCAGGGCTGACAAATATACAACATGGCGGCTGCCACGTTGTCTCTCGTGGAGGAGGGTGTTTGAAGGATTTGCAAAATAGCCATTTCCTTGATTCCCTAATTTATGACCCATGAACAGATATGCCACCAAAAAGGGCTCCATGGTCAAATAAGTTTCAGAAAACCCCCCTGGGAGGTTCACATTGTATATTAACTTATTAAAAAGAAGTCCACCAGGAAAGAAACTTGTTTAATTCAGAGCTTCTATATTTATTTGATCCAACAATCATTTTGTATGGATGTATAAGAAATATTATTAACCTACGAAGGAACTGGTGTCACTCTCCTGAAGGGTGTTGTAAACAAAAGCCTAATGTAACATTTCTCAAACTGGTGTTGAGGGAGAACCGTGGTCTGGGAAAGCTGACAGGTGTGTCCCCACAAAAGCATTCCTATCTCCCATGAATTCTGTCCAAAGTGGCACAGCTTTCCTTTTTATAGGTTTTCTCAGCCTTTAATATTAAGCCTTTTCTTTGAGCAAATTCCTCCCCATTGACAAAATTCAGGAAGCACAGTCCTGATGAAATCATCTGTGGCCTCACAGTAGAATATACGCTTGGGACATGATCCAGTATCTTAGCACACAGACGATGGGCCCCCACAGCGCCCGTGTCAGGTTTAGCAAAAGCTTTGCTCCTCCTTAGAGCAAGAACCACTTCCCTCTCAGCTGGTGAGGACCAACATCATGCTTTCCATTTTGCTTTGGCCATTCAAAAGCACAAAGCCCAACTTCGAGCTGCAACTATGGCAATCAAGGGATTCTCGCAGCCTGCAGATCTGCCTCCAGTTTTTTCCTTTCTGGCTTTTGGAGCCTATTCTATTTTATTACACATTTCCCTTGCTCCTACCCATGTACTATACATGTATGGTTAAGTTAATATATAGTATATAAATTAATTAAATTACATTAAAAAGTCTAATAATAACTTCATTTTCTTTTATTTTGACAGGGTATGAGGCTGGTAGAAAAGAGAAATGTGGCCAGATTTCAGCAAGCATACGGCAGGGTTTTCTACCATATCCTTGTGAACAAGACGGAGAAACAGAAATAGGTCAGTTAGGGCGCCTGGGTGGCTCAGTGGGTTAAAGCCTCTGCCTTCAGCTCAGGTCATGATCTCAGGTTCCTGGGATCGAGCCCTGCATCAGGCTCTCCGCTTAGCAGGGAGCCTGCTTCCCACCCCCCTCACCCACCCCCCCAGCCTGCCTCTCTGCCTACTTGTGATCTGTCTCTCTCTCTGTGTCAAATAAACAAACAAACAAACAAATAAATAATAAAAGAAATAGGTCAGTTAAATGGATTTGTGCTTTTTTGATTAAAGGACAAAACTACCACCAACCTGCAAGTAAGTTTCTGCCTAAAAGTCTCAGGAGCTTATTCCTCTGCGTTCACAATCTATCTTGCTCGTATTTCATTATTTGGCAAAACTATATGTATCTGTTCTCCTACTCAGCTGTGAGCACCTCAAGATTTTTCCTTTTATTTTAAATTTCCCAGTGACAAGGACAGTGCAAATAGAATGTGTTAAATAAATATCTGGCATGTGGATTTTTTAGTGAGTGCTAACTAAAAGGCTCTTTGGCTATATCCAGTTTATCATTTTCGGCAATGACTTGGATGAATTTTAGAGGTAACATGAGATTGAGAAATAGATATGTTGGAAGAATGTATTCAGAAATGTATTGGTAGCTTGGAAAAAAAAGGCTGAATTTAAGAGGATGATGGAATAAAAGAATAAGGTCCTGTATTTGGGCCCCCAAAATAACTATAAAACCCCTCTGGTTTTGAGGTTTTCCTAGATTTTTCTGAGTCTCATGAGAATGATGTAGTCAAAAATAAAATGTGATTATAAGCTGCATTAATAGAAAAAGAGAGGAGAGCATTATAACTGTACTAATAAACCAGTACATAAAATATCACATGGTTAATTTTGAGCATGGTATCTAAAGAGGGACACTGAAAAAAGTCAAGCTGAAAATGTTGAAGGAACCTAAAAATACTATCAGGTAAGAGCAGAGAATACCAACATTTAACAGGGAAGGAAAGATTCGGGTAGAACATGAGAGCTGCCTCAAAGGCATGCAGGAAGAATTAAAATTATTGTAAAGCCCCAAAGCTGTAGAAGTAAGTTAGTTCTAATTAATTGTATGAAAACCTTTTTAGGCTTACTATGAGAAAGAACTTACCAACAGTAAGTAGAAACTCGAGAGCTATCTATCTAGCACTTTACCAGATCTTAAGCTGTAAAGGAGATTAAATCATTAGCTGGGTGCTTTCACTTCATGATTTGTTGCTTTAAGTGCAATTCTACCTACAGGAGAGAGATTTTCCAAGGCTACTGTGTATAAAGGACATACAAAAGTTGGTCTAACTTCTTGTCATTTTTTTCCACATCATATATACTTTGAGAATCCAAGGCTAAAAATAGGTCATTTTCTTAGCTAACCTAAGATTCAAATTCATCAATGTCCTTGTGAAGTGGTAAAGGGACAGTGAATGGGAACTGGAGCTGAAAAAAAGATTTCTTTTTTTGGCTAATGGAGGCCTTTCTGGCTAAAGAACATTCTTTATATTTTACTCACCTCAAATAATGCCACAGACACATGTACAGTTAGACTTGATTAGGGACCTTCCTAGTCTGAGCAACGACAGCTAAATTATACATTTTCTTTCTTTCTTTCTGTTATTAAGTAGGCTGCACGCCCAATGTGGAGCCCAGTGTGGGGCCTGAACTCACGACCCTGAGATCAAGACCTGAGCTGAGATCAAGAGTCGATGTTTAACCAACTGAGCCACCCAGGCGCCCCTAAATTATACATGTTCGTATGGAGAAAGCAACTGTTTATTATGAAATGTTTAATACAGCAGTCTATCATGTTATAAGCGCTAAGGTTCAGTTGGAGGGCACCCACCCACCCATCCACGGTGTGGATGCCGCGTGGATGCCGCCTGTGCCGCCACATGAACGCTGCTCCCAAGGCCCCTCCTCACTCCTCTGCATCATCACATTATCTCTAGCGAATTTTTCCTATCAGCATATTTCTTTCAAGCTAAAAGACCCCTTGTCACCATGACCCCCTCCATCTTTCACTTTACCAAAAAAACTCCTTTGAAGTGTCCACTTTTGTTCTCACTAATCTCTTGTTCTTTTTTTTTTTTTTAAAGATTTTATTTATTTGACAGAGAGAAACACAGCGAGAGAGGGAACACAAGCAGAGGGAATGGCAGCGGGAGAAGCAGGCTTCCTGCAGAGCAGAGAGCCCGATGCGGGGCTCGATCCCAGGCCCCTGGGATCTGACCTGGGCCGAAGGCAGACGCTTAACGACTGAGCCACCCAGGTGCCCCTCTTGTTCTCTCTTGAAAGCGACTGAAATCCAGTGTTGACCTCACACATCTCAGCCAGATTACGTACATTAATGTTAAGATCAGTCAAGCCCTCCATATTGCTAAATCCCTGGTAAATCCTCAGTTCTTATTCTCCCCGACCAGTTAGCTGTAGCCTGTGCAGGTAATTCCTCCCTCCTCCTGGAAATGCTTTCACCAGGCTTCCAGGGCGCCACACTCTCCTGGCTGGCTTCTACTTCATTGGCTGCTCCTTTCTAGTCTCCTTTTGTGGTTCCTCCTCATCTTCTGAATGCTTGCAACACTGGACTGTGTCAGGAAGCAGTCTTTGGCCTTCCCATTAGGCTACACTCTCTTGGCCTCATGGCTATGACTGCCATCTCCATGTCCACCACTCCCAAATGCCTATCTCCAACCTAGGTCTCCTGCCTGAGCTCCAGACTCACACATCCAACTGCCTACTCAGTATCTCTGTTTGGATGTTTAGCAGACAGCTCAAACTTAGTATGTTCGAAACAGAGCTCCTGAGATTCCTTTCCAACCTGTTCCTCTCAGTCTTTCTCAAATCAGCAAATGGCAATTCAATCCTTCGAGTTGCTCCCACCAACCCAACAGAGTTATTCTAACCACCTTTCTTTCTCTTATATGCCACATTCATCAGCAGTTCTGTTTTTCTGTTTTGAAACTATGTCGAGAATCTGACCACTTCTCACCACCTCTATCCCACCAAACTGGTTCTGGCCACTGTTACCACTTGCCTGGATTATTACAATACCCTACTGGTCTCCCTGCTCCCACCTGTGCTGCCATTCCTTCAGTCTTTCTCAACAGAGCAGCCCCAGTGATCCTGTTAAAATGTACATCACATCACGTCATTCTTCTGCTCAATCATTAAATGTCTGCCAAACTTATTCAGAGGAAAACCTATAGTCTTTACAAGGGCCTATTAAACCCTACATGATCTGGCCCTCTGTGCACACACACACACACACCAGTAACTCTGAAACATCATCTCCTACCACTATTTCTGACCCCTCACTCTGCTCCATGGACTTTCCCCCAGGAATCACGGCCCAATGTATCCTTCCCAGAATGTTCTTCCCCTGGATGACTGCTGGCCCACTTCATTTCCCTGAGTCCTTTAAACAAGTGTCATCTTCTCAGCAAGACCTTCCCCAGCCATCCTATCTAAAACTGCACCCCCCAACATTCCCTTATCGCCTCTAAACATTTAACTTATTTTTCTTGTGTATCTGTCTCCCTCACTACAATGAAAGCTCCTTGCATTTTGTCCAGTTTGTTTCACTAATGTATTCCCAGGGCCTGGAGCATCGAACTTAGCAGATAGCAGGAGTGTAAGAAATAACTGATTGACTAGAGTAATTTGAACTGGCCACAAGTGCTCCTGGGAGCTCAGTGGATCCGTTTCAATAATGCTTTAATGGGCAAATATGTGAATAGTTTTCTCTAGTTCTTTCTTAACTGTTGTGAAGCATGGTATTTATGCATACACACATCAGGGTCCCTTTTCCAATTAAACTGTTTTCACATGATTTAATTCTGTGCTAATAATAATATCACACTGGACTGTGTGGTAACGAACCAGTGTGATAAAAGAAAATATTGAAATTGGTTAGAAAATTGTACCAAAAAACTTGACAATATGGCTGACATATTACATGATCTAATATAGAAAGATGGAGCCACAACAATCTACTAGTATTGTTAGGATCTTTAGACAGAGGTGACAGTGTCTGCTTGTTCTGAATCAAAGTGCTTTTATCAAGAATGCTAGACCAGACACAGGTGGCAGATTCAAACTACCACAGTTGAAGAGCATGTACATTTTTAATAAAAAGATGGAATTTTCACAACTCAAAAAAACCAAAAATCTTCATAGTTATATATCTCATAGCACCAAGTCAAATTTCTGACCCAACTTCTAACTGATATAATTTAGACTCTGGCTGTTTGCAGGCAGGGAGGGTGGGGATCATGTAAGAAAATGATTGCATATCTATACAAATGATTATATTAATAATACCTAGCACTTCTGATAGCTTCCTATATAGCAGTTAGGACACAGAGTACCTCATTTAGCCATTACAACAACTCTCAGAGGCTGCCATGCTACAGATGGGGAGATTGAAACACAGAGAAGTAACTTACCTAAAGTCACTTCGTTAATAAGTGGTATAGACAAGTCTGGAACCTTACAAGAGGTCTAATTCCATAGATCTTGCTCTTAATTGCTAGGTCATATTTTCTCATGTTAGTGGCACTAACATCAATGGGAAATTTGGGGTTCATTACAACCAAAAATATTAAATGAGGCTTGGAAGTTTCAGGACCTTTAAAAACTTAAGATCCTAAGCAAAATTACCAACAATCAAAGCTCTAGAAGAACAATAAAACCCATCAATTTTATAAGACAAGATGGCTTCATTTTATCTATAGTATTGGGCTGACCAAAATATTAACCGCTGTCTTCTCCTGCTCTTTTGAATTATATCCAAATATTACTTAGAAATAAAATTTGAAAAACTCCTATAGAACATTAAAACACCACCACCACTACCAGCAAACAATAGAGTAAGATAATGCAAAAAAGCCCTTATATAAACACAGAAATGTTGGATAAAATATAACAGAAAATATTTGTAATGCATAAAGAAATCTTGAGAAAAGAGGAAAATCTTAAGCACCGGAACAAAGAGGAATTTAAAAGAGCAGCACATATGACATCTACTTAGTGGAGGAATTAACAGTGATGAAAGAGAGAACAGAGCTGAAGCTATGTCCAGAAAAGTGCCACAACGAACTAGAGACTTGGGGAGAGGCAACATTCTAAGAGACATTAGCTGAGAATTTTTCAGAATTGAGTAAAGATAGGAATCCACAGATTTAATAAGCACAGTGAATCCAATGCAGGAAAAAAACAAAAAATCCACATCTAGACATACCCAAAGAAACTATAAAATGAACACATAATCCTCAACAGAAACCAAGAAGAAAAGACAGATTCCCCGTAAAGGACTGTCAGCAGATTTCTCAATACTAACAGAGGTCAGATTATAATAAAAGAGTACCTTCAAATTGCTGAAGTAAAAGAACTATGATCCTAGAATTCAATACTTATGTAAACTGTAATTCAAGAGTAAGAGCTGAAACAAAGCATTTGCAGACAAAGAGCTTACATTAAGTTAGTGAGATTAATGAAATAACTTCAAATATGTACTTTAGGAAGACAGAAATTGTTAAAGAGAGGGATGCAGAAAATAGGTTTCTGTCCTATTTTCTAATTTTGAAATATTAAATGATTAAAACATGCAAAAACAGTGCTTGCTTCGGCAGCACATACACTAAATATGCAAAAGATTTAGGGTAGCCAATAAACAGGTAAAAAATTAACCATGTTAATAATAAAATTAGAGCAAAATGAGCTCAATCTTTTGGTAAAGATTTAAAAATTGATAACAGCTAGTATTGGCAAAGGCGAGAACCTCCACTCTTATCGTGCTAGTGAGTATATATAATTGGTACAATCTTTTTGGAGAACAATTTGACCACACATACAAAAGGCTTAACATTCTGCATATACTTTTAATCAGCAATTATAGTTCTAGGAGTTTATCCTAAGGAAATTATTGGAAATAAGTACAAAGATCTCATACTGCAAGATGTTTATTACAACACTGTTTAAAAGAGCAAAAAAATTATTGACTGGTTAAATAATGGTACATCCATTCAATGGATTACTTTATTTCCAGGAAAATAATATGGTTTAAAGTTATTAAAAGTGATATAAAATGGAGGAACATTTAGTGACAAGGAAAAAAACGTTCATTTTATTAAGTAAAAGGAATCAGATCACAAAAAAAGAGACGATCTCATTTGTTTAAAAAATTCTTTGTATAAAAAGACTCTAAGACCATACATCACAATATTAAAAGTTATCTAGATGATGAGATTATCATGATTTTCTTCTGATTTATCAGTATTTTCTAAATTTTTTAAAATTAGCATGATTATTTTATAATAAACATGATTTTTCTTTTGTACTAAGAAAGAATTTTTGGTTCACGTGTTATAAAATATCGTTTTGAAGGGCACCTAGGTGGCATAGCTCTTGGTTTCTGCTCAGGTCATGATCTCAGGATCATGAGATCAAACCCTGCAGCAGGCTCAGCACTCAACACGGAGTCTGCTTAAATTTCTCTCTCCCTCTGCCTCTGGCCCTCCTCCCACGCTTGTGTGTACGTGCACGGACTCTCTCTCTCTCAAATAAATAAATCGTTTAGAAGAATTGTTTTGAATCTCGATCTCTCTGAAGTGCAAAAACATTAGGATCTCCAAATGCTAGACTGGCTAAGTCTAATTGTGGGAGAGAAGTTTATTATTTCTTAATAATTAAGGAGCTAACAGTACCATTTAGCTACATATTAAGAAGAGTGGGGGAAAAAAAAAGAAGAGCAAACTCTTGAAACAAGTTACACAGGCCCAGGTCTCTGTAGGAAGGTGAAAAGTACTTTATGACTAGCAAAGGGGATATTCACATAACATATACGTTACTATTTCCCAACTCTGAAATCTCTTGAATTGTTATACACAGATGTCACCCTCACCCACGCTATAATAATCTTATATGAGCAAAAGTAATTTTTTTTATTTGAGAATTTTCTGAGAGCTAGAGAGACAGATGTTTCTGTATAAGTGACCCTATTTGGCACCACTGGAAGCCTCTGCCATCCAAAGACAGTATATTGTGTTTGGTACATCTAATAGCCACAAACCAATTTGCTTACTGTTCACTTGTAAGATACATTACTTGTCATTTCTGATTAATAATTCAAGTCTGAAGATGCCTCCATATTGTTGCCTCCCGCTCCAATGTATTTAATCCTTTCACTATTAAGATGACATGTCTATAACCTTGTGAAGTCAAAGCTGTCTGTAACTAGCTAGAGGCCATATTTGGTACGCCTTCACTCTCTGTCATTTTGAACTGGCACATGATCCTAGTTTCCTCATTTACTTTGACAGGTACTCAAGAGAAACTTAGCTAAGAAGCTCTGCTTTAATAAATAGCCACCTTCGCCATATAAGCCATCTCCTTACAGCTGGTCTGTTTTCCACCACACACTTGGTTCTTTTGAAGCATTTCCCCAGTAGATATGTAGATCTCTATCTATCTATATATATCTCTTAAGATTTATTTATTTTTATCTGGGGGGAGGGGCAGAGGGAGAGGGAAAGAGAGAATCTTAAGCCAACTCCCCACTGAGCAGGGAGCCTGAAGGGGGTCTTGATCCCACAACTGAGATCACGATCTGAGCTGCAATCAAGAGTCTAATGCTTAACC
Organism: Procyon lotor; assembly: GCA_028646535.1. Taxonomy (NCBI): domain Eukaryota; kingdom Metazoa; phylum Chordata; class Mammalia; order Carnivora; family Procyonidae; genus Procyon; species Procyon lotor. The sequence goes on along the minus strand of CM053618.1, from coordinate 33,507,483 downwards.
CAGGCGCCCCACTCTCCCAGCATTTTTAAAACTGGAAATCTGGTCTTGTAATTTCTCTTGCTTAAACTCCTTGTTTTTACAATAAGATCCAAAATCCTTAACATGGCTTACGAAGCACGGGAGGATATAGACTCTACCTATCTAGTTTTATCTTAAGTCACCTCCAGCCACTAACGTTTCAGCTCAAACCATGCTCCTCATTTCAGGACTTGGCAAGTGTGGTTTGCTCCCCTGAATTGTTCTTCTAGCTTAGAACTCAGGTGATGCTTATTGATCTTTAAGATCTCAGCTTAAATGTCCTCAGACAAGCCTGCCCTGATCATCCTCATTAGATCAGCTTCTTCTGGTTTATGCTTTTACAACAGCTCCCTATTCCTCTAGTTTTATCATTTAATTTAGAATTACACACAGGTGTAAATTATATATCAATGGCTAGTTTCCGGCAGCAAAAAGCCATGAAGGTAGGCTCTATGCTTGTCTTGCCTACTACTGTCATGTCGGTTCTTCATTAGCACAGTTCTTGACTCAAATGTGTACACTGAATTATAGAGGATGTGATCAATTTAGCTGATAGAAGAATAAATGAATGTTTTTTGACATATTTTCTTCATCTTTTTTGTTTGTTTAAGATTTTATTTATTTGAGGGGCACCTGGGTGGCTCAGTTGGTTAAGTGTCAGCCTTTGACTCAGGTCATAATCTCAGGGTCCTGGTACTGAGCCCTGGGTCTGGCTCTGTGCTCAGCGGGGAGTCTGCTTCTCCCTCTCCTTCTGCCCCTCCCCCACCTCACCACTTGTGCTCTCTCTCAAATAAATCTTTTTTTAAAAAAGTATCTATTTCTTTATTTGAATGACAGAGAGACAGAGAGAACATTAGCAGGGGGAGGGGCAAAAGGAGAGGGGCAAGCAGACTCCCCGCTGAGCCGGGAACTCCATGTGGGGCTCAACCCCAGGATCCTGAGCTCATGACCTGAGCCAAAGGCAGACATTTAACCAACTGCGCCACCCAGGTGCCCCTGATATGCTTTCTTAATTAGTAAAGAAATGCTAGAAGTAACATCTTGGAAATTAACAGTAACTCAAACTTTAAGACACTGTTGAAATAGGAGAACAAGTTCCTATTCTTGAGACGCAAGGGTCTATGAAGAATTAGTTGGTTAAAGCTTGGCTCTGGGGCGCCTGGGTGGCTCAGTGGGTTAAAGCCTCTGCCTTCAGCTCAGGTCATGATCTCAGGGTCCTGGGATCGAGCCCCGCATCGGGCTCTCTGCTCAGCGGGGAGCCTGCTTCCCCCTCTCTCTCTGCCTACTTGTGATCTCTCTCTCTCTCTCTCTCTGTCAAATAAAATAAATAAATAAAATCTTTAAAAAAAAAAAAAAAAAGCTTGGCTCTCATTTACTGGACAAGTCACTTATTATCTTTGAGTCTAAACTTCCCTCATTTATAAAACAGAATAACAGGAGTCCTTCCTACCTCATATAATTACTATGTTTTATAGTTTGCCACTCTTTTCATGCATGAAAAAGGCATAAAAAAGAATGGCAAGCTATAAAATACTAAATATATGTTTTTCTAGTATAGCTGTTACTGAGCAAATGAAGCTATGGGAAGGCATATACTTGGGGAAAATGGATTAAGTATTACACTCGTTATTCATTATATGAATATAAATATAAACAAGATAGAAAGTTCAGAATGAAAATTGTTTGGAGATAAAACCTGAATGAAGCAATGAGTTTCCTAAAGTTTGCTATTACTTAACATTCTTTTATGCAAGAAAAACCTTTCTTCCTTTCCTTTTTCTTTTTTTGTTTGACTTTTTTTTTTTTTTTTTAAGTAGGCTCCATGTTCAGCATGGAGCCCAATGCAGGGCTTGAATTTATGACCCTGAGATTAAGACCTGAGTTGAAATCAAGAGTCAGATGCTTAACGCACTGAGCCAAGGCACCTTGCTAAACATTTTTCTAATGCTAGAGAAATATATTGCAAAATGGAATAGATCCTATCCAGCTAAAGCTCTGGATAATAATGATGACAAAATGTTAACAACTATTATTTACTGAGTTATACACAGGGAACTCTTCTATATATTCATTTAATCCTCTTTTTTTTTTTTTTTAAGATTTTATTTATTTATTTGACAGAGAGAGATCACAAGTAGGTAGAGAGGCAGGCAGAGAGAGGTGGGGAAGCAGACTCCCTGCTGAGCAGAGAGCTTAATGTGGGGCTCGATCCTAGGACCCTGAGATCATGACCTAAGCCAAAGGCAGAGGCTTTAACCCACTGAGCCACCCAAGTGCCCCTCATTTAATCCTCTTAATAATTGTACTGGTAGGGGTGCCTGGGTGGCTCAGTGGGTTCATGGTCTCGGGGTCCTGGGATCGAGCCCCGCATCAGGCTGTCTGCTCAGGAGGGAGCCTGCTTCCCCCTCTCCCTTGCCTGCCTCTCTGCCTACTTGTGATCTCTCTTTCTGTCAAATAAATAAAATAAAATCTTAAAAAAACATAATTGTACTGATAGACTGTTGACAAGGAAATGAGACATAAAAGGTTAGACAATTTGTCCAAGATTAAAAACCAGGTAGGTGGCAGAAAAGGGATTTAAACTCAGGCAATCTGGACCCAGAATTTACACTGGTCTCTTTTTAAATCAGTATCTTAAACTTTGCATCCATTCAGCTTTTGATTTCTCAAATTCTCCACACCCACAAAATACTGTTAAGTTAAATATTCATCTACCAAGTTCAAAGAAAGCAAGTTCCAAAACTGAAGGACAAAAATGCAGCAAATGAAGGGCTTAAGGCTTTACTATCATAGACTTAAGATCAATTATATTCCCTTTTTTAAAAAAAGACTTTATTTGTTTATTTGAGATAGGGTGAATGAGAAAGAAAGGGAGAGAGAATCTGAAGCAGACTTCACAATGAGCACAGAGCCTGACACTGGGCTTCTTCCCACAACTGCGAGATCATGACCTGAGCTGAAACCAAGAATTGGACTCTTAACCTACTGACCCACCCAGGCGCCCCCTTCCTTTTCTTTTTAGACTCTAAATACATCCCAATTTTAGAAGAGACAGTCAAAAATAAAAATATTTCAGTAACATGCACTGACCAGGATATGATCCACTCGATCTCTTTTCTTTCTTCCAAATTTCATCATTTTCTGCCAATCTGTTTTGTGGTTTGGCTCCCTTTTAAGACTAAACAACTTGAGTACTTCTGTGGCTATGAAGTTCTGTGAAAATAAGAGGAGGGAATGAAACACAAACAACCAAGTTCCTGAGATTTAGTGCTTATAATGCAGATTTATGCTAAGAATATGGTATTTATAATAAAAGATCACACGAATTTCTTCCACTTACAGTTCCACTTAGCATCTTGAAGACAAAAGCATTCCAAATGCTCATACTTTATTCACTTATAGAATTTTTGTTTTTACACAACACACAAAAGTAAAACCCACTGATGAATCTGCAAAGGAAAATCACTTTAGAGTCCCCTCTACCCAAGAACCCACCATAACCTAACTTCAAGCAGGCAAAACCACTAAAGGAAGCATAAAATAAATCTCTGCACCTGAAAAAATCCCATATAAGTGTTGGAACTAATGCCATGTGAGCAAAGTACGGGCTCTGGCTAGGACAGTTATTTTGAAGCACCACGACTGAGTATACTGAATTAAAAAAATATTAAACTTCAGTATAAAAAGCATGATAACTTTACTAACAATATTTAAACTATAAAATAGTTTAAATAGTATAAAATCCCATAAAAAAGACTTTACAAAATGCCATTTCAATACTGAAATTGGTGGGTAGCATCATTATGTGTTATAATGATGTATGCATTCTGATGATTGTTGATATATATTATGTATCTTATTTCAACTTATTGTTATTAATAAAATAATTTGGGTTTTTACTACTTCTTATGGTTGTTCTGCTAAAAAACACTATTCCTAATGAAAGAAAAGATACATTTATGATTCAGAATCATTTGAGAAGATTCTCAAACCAATGTGCCCCCAAACTCTACCACCTTCCTCTCTCTCTCAGTTTGGAGGGCTGAAAGAATGCAGTACACCTGTGTTTTGAAAAATCTCCCCAGGTGGTTCTGATACTCTATTTCTCAAAGCTGAAAATCATTTTAAAGTCTTTTTTTTTTAATGAATCAAATTAATCTTTGAAAACTTTTTTTGGGGGGGACACTACTTACTTCAATTTAAGCAGGGGTCAGCAAACTTTGGTAAAGGGCCAGACTATACAAATTTTAGGCTTTGTGGGCCATGTGTCTCTGTCACAACTACTCAACTCTGTTTATCACTGCAGGAAGGCAGCCATAGACAATATTTAAACAAATGGGCATGGCTGTGGTCCAATAAAACTTCTTTTATGAAAACAGGTGGCAGGCTGCATTTGGTCTGTGGGCCATAGTTTGCCTAACTTCGATGTAAGCATACATTGCATCTCATAAACATCTGTTGGTGTTCTAGGAGTACAAAATATTTTCAAAAGCTCTCTATAGTTAATACTGTATTGTATATTTGAAAGTTGCTGAGAGAGCAGATCTTAAAATTTTTAATCACACACAAAAATTTTTAACTATATGTGATGATGGATGTTAACTAGACTTGTTATGGTGATCTTTTCATAATATATACAAATATCAAATCATTATATTGTACAGCTGAAACTAAAATGATGTTATGTGTTAATCATATTTTAGTAAAAAAAGATGAAATTGTTTAGGCTATGTCTCCACATTATATATCAGAATATTGTATATGTTCTTTACTGTATTTTAATAGCCCACATACACTCCTCAGTGACTGTAAGAAAATACAGCAGTAAGATGAGTACGGGTGACCCCTGAACAACACGGGTTTGAACTGTGTGGGTCTACTTATACACGGATTTTTTTCAATGAATACATAACACTACCATAAATATGTTTTCTCTTCCTTAAGATTTTCTTAATAACATTTTCTCTAGCTTATTTTATTGTAAGAGTACAATATATAATACATATACAAAATACGTGTTAACTACGTTGTCAATAAGCTTTCTGGTATGGTAGCTAAAGATTTTCAGTTGAGTAGGGGGTTGGCATTCCTAACCACCGACAATGCTCAAAGATCAACTATATGTTGGAGGTATGCTATCTGTGGGGAAAATGAGCTTTCTGTGATTAAATAAAGTCTGAAAAACACAATTCCAGAGCCTTACTACTCAGAGAGGTTCTAGGGTCAATAGCATCCACATCACTCAGGAGAAGCCTGTTAAAAATGCAAAATCTCAGGTCCTACTCCAGACCTACTGAGTAAGAATCTCCATTTTAACAAAATTCCCAGATGATTCATATTCACATTACTGTTTGAGAGGCACTGCATTGGAAACATAACCTTTGCTACATTAAAGAAACATATGAACAGGCAGAAATTTCCACCAATGTGACTCTAAAATTTTTTTGGGAGTCACTGTAACTTCAGGGCACTTAATCTTTTCAAGGGCTTCTTAGAAACAAAAAATGTATTTTATATATCATATTACTATCCCATATATTTCAGAACCACATTACTAATTTGAAACCTCCAAAATCAAAGATGAAAGGGTTAACTTAACATCTGTCTAGGACTGGCATGTTTGCTATATGACATGTTTTCAGGTGTACTTCTAGAATACCTATCCCTAAACTGCCAAAAATTTACCTAAAATTCCAATGAATCACAATAATTTATCTCCCCATTTCCTATTTTTTTAAGTATTATAAACTATGTATATATGGGAAATGACTGTTAAAATTATGCTTTGCAAAATCCTAAGGATTCAGGACTCCCTCTGTAATTCCCTCTCCTCCATCCCTCCACTGCTTATGGATTCAGTGAATCAACAAACATTTATTGAATACCACCTATGTGACAGGCCTTGGGGACAGAGGGTGAATAATACAGAAGAGTACCTGCTTTAATGGCATTTATAGATCTGCATAAATGAACAGCAAGTCAAAAAAGGAAATACTTTCTAGTTTGCAGTTTACCTTGATTTCATCAAGGTTATTTGGGTTTTTCACTCGTCGGAAGTAACTGGAGTTGATTCTACATGGCTTCATCCAGACAGGTTGATTTAAGTTGGGATCTTCTGCAAATATTTCCTCAAAAATCTCTTTTGTTAAATCAAAAACCGCCTTGATAGAGAAAAATAAAACAATATAAAATGGCTAAGAATCCAAATTTCAGACAATGGAGATAAATTTGAAAATTAGAATTATCCTTCCATGTTACATACCTGTTTGTAGACCCTTTTACTAGTGCTTTCTAAATCTAGACCCTTACTGGCAGAGCCAAGCAATTTTGTAGGAATGCTAATGCTATGAAGATCATGACCTAATTCTTTCCATTTCCAGAGTTCTTCGGCTGCATTATGTACAAGAATTTCTACTTCCTCTGTAGTATGTGGGACTGCCAATAGTGTTTCACATGGCTTCAGGGGAGCTCTTTTAGGTTCTGCCATTAAAGGTACAATTGTTTCTTCTGCCTTATTTTTGGGGATCTTGTGAGAAGAGCTCAAACCAAAGTCTTCATCAAACCAGTCTTGATCATCTCCTAACACGCTCAGGAACTCCCGGCTGATCTCAAGTTCAGCAAGTCTCTTCGCAAGTTCTTCCTGCCCACTAGCACCAAATACTGGACTCTCCTACAGAAATGGAACCATTCAAAGAGAGCACCATTTAGTGACCTCAGATCACTCATTTGGGTTTTATTTTTTTAAGACAAATCAAATATATTATTTGTATATTTATTATTTCTCTGTAAGCAAAATGTTACGGTGATAACTAATTAACAATTAAAGAAAAAACTATCCTGTTTCCCATAATTGTGCTTACGTAAGACTTAAAACTGAATTTTTATAAAACGTTTATTTTTTTTTCTTCTTTTTGAATCATCATTATTTTGTTTCTGAGGGACTCTCTTGTCTGTGGGGTATGGAAATGTTATATGAAATCTCTCACCTTTTGTGATTATCTGGCTCGAGTTACTCAAAATCATTACTTTTGTTCAACCGTCCACGGGCAACCTAAGTAAGCTGATGGTCTGAGTATATGTCATAGTGGATATATTTCAGTTTTACCAGAATCAACGTCACAAATGATAATATCTGCAGGGTAACTGAGTAGCTAGGTGGACAAATAATTTCATAGGCAAAAAAAGAACAGGATTGAGAACCACCAAAGAGCTCCACGGAATAAATCTGTTCAGTGAATCTGGAAGGGACTCTAACCTGTGGAGACCACACGAGGGTCATCAATCCAGCATAAAGCTGCTAGTGTTTGTGACAACCCTATAGTGACCACTCATGACATAACAGAGGACAATTATACTTCAGACAGAAAAACAGCAACAAGGCCTTTAAGAACTAGTACAGTGATTTTTATCTAATAAATAACACGTCACAAAAAACCCATCAGGAGCTACAGAATTAAAATGCACTACAAAGATAAGGTTAATTGACATTCTGTCTAGATAAAATACTTACTGGTCTGGGGCATATATCTGGTGAAGAAATCTCCTCCTTTTCATCTTCCAATTCAGACCTTAAGAAGCAAGCTGGAACATTTGATGACTGTTCCTCAAGATTTGGGGATAGGGCTTGGGGTGGTACTTTCTTTTGATCATCATCAAGAAGCTCCTGATTGCTAAGCTGGATTTTCTCATTCCTAGCTTTTTTGATTTCTTGTAGTTGGTTGACCGTGTCCTTCACAAAGACTGTTAGTAAACTGTCTGCCAGTAAGCTGACTTTTTCTAGCTGTTGCATTGACTTTTTCCCCTCACTTTGTGATGACCTCAGCTGGGCTTCCAATTGGTCTTTTTCTCTCGTTAAAAGATCCAGAAGCGGAGTAGAAAGCTTTTCTGACACCTCGGGATATAGGTTCTCTTCCTTTTCTGTAAATTGTTGTTGCTTCTTTAACTCTTCAGAAAAGTTATTATCTAAAATATCACCTTCTACAGCAATGGAAATCTTTTCTGTAGCAGCAGAAACAAGGTCTTTGTTTTCCTTTGAACAGATCAGTGAATCTACTGAAGACTGCTGGTGAACGTGGACTTCAAGTACCCCAGAAATGTCCTGAATGTTGTCTGTTTCTATTTTAAGGCTTCTATCAAGTGAGGCTTCTAGATCATGTATACTAGGTACAGAGTTCTCATAAAAATATTCAGCTGCATCCTTTTCTCTATCAAACTTGGAATCCGCTGTATCTTTCTGTTCTTGATTATAGTATTGATACTGTCCATCTGAGTAAGACTCTTCATCTTCATTTATTTCTACATAGTCCTCAAAGTTTTCTGGAATGTGAGATATTTTTTGAGGAGGAGCAAAAATACCATGCTTCTCTTTGCACACAAAGTATACAATGCCGTCATAGGTTCCATTGTTATTTCCTTCAGCTTTATCCAACTCCACTCCAGCCCAAAATCCTTTAGCAAAACTAGTCACACCTTTGAATCGAAGAGTTCCTGGCTGAACATTGCCAATCAACACCCTATCACCAATGTGGAAATCATGTAACTCATCTGCCACAGAAACTGAAACCAAGGAAGGGGATTCTGTAACTCCCTGTTCGTGCTCTACATCACTGCGCTCCTTACTTTTCATAAGCTCAGTAGGGGACTTGAGTTCCAACAGCCTCTCAGAGTGGACACTGCTACGAACAGAAAGGCTTTTCTCACTGAGGCACTCACTGATTTCATCATCACTGCCAAAGCTAATGGCTCTACTTGTAGAGTTCCTGGTTGGCTGTGATTTGTCTCTGCAAGACTGAGAGTCTTTCCTGAGTGAAAACAAAGATGACACCTCTAAGTCATCTTTGTACAATTCAGCTGAAATGTCTTTCTTAAAAGACACTTCAAAATCTTCAGAGTATGATATCTCTTTAGGAGCAAAAAGATGTTCTAACAAAGACAAGTCCCTTTCCTTTATATTCTTTTGTTCCTGAATGTCTTTTTCTGATTGGATGTTTGGACTGTGATCCATATCTTGATCTGACTCCTTCTCTTTCAACTCCTTTCTATGAAGATTTTCAATGGCTAATCTAACCAAGTCTTTCTGAACATTTACAGATTCTAAAGGAAGATCTTTCCTTGAAAGAATTTCAGATGAATCGCCCTGTTCCAGGTCTAGTTTCAGTAAGACATCAGACTTCCCAGACTGTTTTGAATAGGCATCTTCAATCACACTTGCCTCCAGTTTTGTATAGTCTACTTCTTGTATTTCTGATTTTTGATTAGAGTCTTCTTGGGCATCTGACAAATCCAGAATTCTATTAGGGGCACTCAATTCTTTGAGAAGAGGTAATGAAGGTACATTTTCTAGAGAATCTCCAGATTCTGCTCTGGTTCTCCTTGATGATCTAAGAATTGGAGATGAAGTATGAAAATGCTCTTCTGTATGTCTATCCAATTCAATCACTCTCTTTGCATATGCAGATAAAGACCTTTCTGATACTGATCTCTCAGAACCTGCATCTTAAAGGGAAAGAAAAAATCATTATCAAAATTATTTAATTACAATATTTCAACTTCTAGAACCAAAGGCTAAATAAAAGCCAAATCTTGGGCGCCTGGGTGGCTCAGTTGGTTAGGAGGCTGCCTTAGGCTTGGGTCATGGTCCCAGAGTCCCAGAATCAAGTCCTACATCGGGCTCCCAGTTTTGTGGGGAGTCTGCTTCTCCCTTCTGACCTCCTCCCCTCTCATGCTCTCACTCTCTCTCTCAAATAAATAAATAAAATCTTTAAAAAAAAAAAAAAAGCCAAATCTTTATGAGGAAAAACTCTGGTCAATAACCCATAACCTGCTTTGGTTATCATATAAGGTAAGTTTTTCCTTTAAGAGAACATATTGTACCAACAATAACCAGAACATTTAGAATGACTGAAAATTTAAAGTTTGAAAGAATTTCTTAAATGTTGTCTTAACTTATAAAGTATAAGAAAAATGGTTCTAAGTTTATAAAGACATTGATTTGCATGATCATTCTCAAATCATGCAAAACTAGAACTGTATGATGGATATTACATACATATTTCATATAGTAAAACAATGAAGGAAGAACAAATATATTTCTATATATACTTTGAGAAGAATGAATTTTCCTGGGAACTTCAATTAGCTCTCAGATGTAAAAAAATCTCAAGAAAAAAGAAAATTATTTCTGCAAATACAGCTTTTTTTTTTAAAAAAAAAAAAAAAGATCTATTTGAGAGAGAGAGAGAAAACTCAAGTTGGGGAAAGGGCAGAGAGAGAGAGAGAGAGACAATCCTTTAAGCAGACTCCCCGCTGAGCACACAGCCTAATGTGGGGTTCAATCCT
>CM053618.1:33461171-33497027 GCA_028646535.1 Procyon lotor | reverse complement strand
CTGAGCAGGGAGCCCAATGTGGGGCTCGATCCCAGGACCCTGAGATCATGATCTGAGCTGAAGGCAGCTGCTTAACCGACTGAGCCACCAGGCGCCCCAATAATTATTATCTTTAAGAATTATTTTTTAGGGGCACCTGGGTGGCTCAGTGGGTTAAAGCCTCTGCCTTCGGCTCAAGTCATGATCTCAGGGTCCTGGGATCAAGTCCCGCATCGGGCTCTCTGCTCAGCGGGAAGCCTGTTTCCCTCTCTCTCTCTGCCTGCCTCTCTGCCTACTTGTGATCTCTCTCTCTCTATCAAATAAATAAACAAAATCTTTAAAATAAAAAAAAAAAATTATTTTTTAATCAAAAAACTGTAGAGGTAGAGTTGTGTAGGCATTTGCATAAATCCTTAGTCTATTTAGACAAAGCACAATTATTTTTTCTAATTACATACCAACATGTTCAGCAATGGATTCCAATGATCCTCTGGAGCGTTCTGATTCTGTTAGTGATTTCCAGTTCTTTGCAGTTTCAGATCTGAAACAGAAAAATTAATGAGTAGAAATAAATGTACTGCTGATACTATAATAAATGGTAACAAAAAGCAGTCAAGTCTGAGACAACTTCTCCTTCACAGGAGGTGACCCACTCCATCACTTTCATCAAGCCTATTTTTGGCCCTCATCACTCTCTACTGCTTCTTTCAGTGAGACAGAGACCACCAGCATGAACTTTAATACTGCCAAACTTTCCACCTATAAATATATCTACATTCATAGCCTTTCTTCCTGTCTGCAAGAAAAAGGGATGTCTTTCATCCTTATTCAAACCTGATTATTTGAACCTCTTTCTTCCTAAAATCTCACACAATTCCACAGCCTCATTAATGGTATTCCTCAATTATACATTCTCTTTCCTATAATCTTTAGTCCTTCAACCTGGAGATTTTTTTCCCCTTAGCTTGTAAGGATGCTATGAGCCTCAAAATTTTGACCCTCAATTCTTCATTCCTCCACATCCTGCTGTTGTCCTCGCTTACTCTTTAACATTTTCTTGCCTTCACTTTGTGAAGTCATAGTATTTGCCTTCTACTTCTATCTCTTTTATAATGCCTTTAAATGCTATTTTATCATGTTTAGTACTTGGATCCTTTTTATTCTCTCTGAATGCATATCTTCTTTGGGTGATGGTGTCATATTTGTGGTTTCAACCACCATCTTTAGCTGACCATCCCCATATATCTCACTCTGACATCTTTGCTGGATAATTTCCCGTAGGTGAACTATGGGCACCTCACAATTAGTATTCTAAAACCAAAATCATAAGCTTCCCACAAAAGAACATCTGATTTTCCATTTAAGTTAGTAGAACTTTGACCCAACTAACTACTTAAGAGAAACCTGGGAGTCATTCTAGATTTATCCTGTTTTACTATCTAGCACTTTAATTAGTAAAGTCTACTTCTTAAATATTTCTTAAGAATTTTTAAGGATAAATTCCTTTTTTTAAAAAAGTAAACTCTACCCCTAATATGGGACTCAAACTTGCAACCCTGAGATGAAGAGTTGCACACTCTACTGACTGAGACAGCCAGGCGCTCCCTACTTATTAAATATTTCTAAATTTATCATCTCCTATCTCTGTTCTTATAACCACTGATTATTTGAGGCCTGGCTTACACTCCCGTTCTCCCTGCTTCTAAGCTTACTCTTTTCTATATTTCCTTCACAGAGTAGTTATAGTCCGAAAGATCTCTCTGAACACAAGTATGATTGCATCATTCTCTTGTTAAAATCCTCCAATAGCCTAGTTAATAAAACTATAAGGCATGTAATAGTATATTATGTAGAAATATAAAAATAAAATTTACAGTTTATAATAGAAAAATATAAATAAAATCTAAGCATAAGAAATCCTAAAAAGAAATACTGTTGACATTTGCAATTTTGGGGTAGTTGGGTATATAATTTAAACTTTTCTTCTTTTTACTGCTTCCCTCAGTATTGTAATTATAATAATAATAATAGTAACTAACACATAATATTAATTGTATGCTAAACTCTATTCTAAGTTAAACCTTTAACTCTCATAACAAGTTAATTAGTCATGTTATTATAGAGATATAAATCCCTATTAAAAAAAACCCGAAGCACAGAGAGATTAAATAACTTGCATGACAAAGTTAAATAGCTAGCTGGTATTGAAACCAGGATTCAAACCTGGGTAATGTGAAATTAATTATATTAAGTCTACATTACTTTTGTAATAGATAAAAAAATCCCTAAATATTTTCTTTAAAAACCTTCAAAGTCTTCACCTCTTCTGAAAAGTGAAGTGGAAATTACTAAGAATGAGTGAGTTCAAGGTTTCAGTTTGGTTTTTATTTTTTCAGTGTCTTCTAACTTTAGCAATATCTTATTATGCTCAGTTTCTATGACATGCCAAGCTCCTTGCTGCTTTTGGTCATTCATGCATGCCCTTCTCTCTGAAATGTCCCCAGTTTCTCGGTCCCACTGACTGTTTACCCCCTACACCTTGTTCAAAATTTATTTTAAATATTGCAACCTGACTTTCTTCATACATTATCTTATGTACTCGAGCGTCACTACTTAATATCTCCTGTATTTGCATTAACTGGCTGCATAATATTCTATCCCTGGAAAGAACCATAATTTACTGGGCTAGTCACCCATTTTTGGACATAAAGATTGCTTCTAATGTATTATATTAAGATAAAAGATGTTATGATAAACATATTCATGCAAATAGAGACTTCTGTTAGCCCAATTTTCTCAAGCTAGGTTTCCAAAAGTGGAATTACTGAGTCAAAAGTTATAGATTGTTCTTTACTTTTGAAAACACTGACAAACTGCTTTTTAAAAGGTCTATTTCAACTTATAATGCTACTACTAGCAATATTGGAGAATATTATTTTCATTGCAACCACCATATTTCAGAATCCAAAATATATTTTTAAATCTGTCCCTTATTTATTATACATTTGATGTGATTGTATCATACATAACAAATTACTTTAATGAAAATATTAACCAATATTTTTACTTCACAGATACTGAAAAGATAACTCTACTAAAAAGTCTTTCCTTATGCTTTTTACAAACTTTTCTCAAACAAGGCAGAATAAAGATAAGTTATCACAAATTTCTACCTGGTTAATGGAAGGGGCTTGATCTTGGGTTTTTCAGAAGCTGAGGAGAGCGTTTTAATCTGAGGCTTGGCTGTTGGTGATGTTTCCAAATCTCGGCTAAGCTCTGCTTCAGTTTTCTTAATGAATTCATCATATGACTAAGTTTAGAAAAATCAGAGGAGTCACTATACAGAATTTTAAAAAACTATTTTAAAATAGAAAATAGTATATTTTATGGTTAAATATTCAAATAGTAAAGAAGATGTATGTAAAAATCTTCCTCCCAGTACCAGTGTCCCAAATCAATTAGGAAATGATAGTCTTCACTCTACAGAAATTTAATACCTATGAACCAATAATTCAGGTTCTGCCACATTAAAAAACTTCTTTAGCTGATCAGGTAATTATTCTTTAAAGGCTGTCCTAATACTTCCATGTTATTTTTAGGTTTAGCCATGATGCTGAGTTCAATGGCACCTTCTCGGGAATATAAATCCTTAGGAACACTTGGCAATACAAACCATGAGGAAGGAAAGGTGTGGTTAAGAATATGATAGTTCAGAATTACAAAAAATGTTATCAACTATTTCTATCCATTATCACTAATGTATAATCCTAATTTGGACAAAATCTAAGGGAAACCCTTCATCTACTATATTTCTTAATTTTCTGGCCTAAAATCCCGACTTTTCAATCATCATCTGAGACTACAGCTGTTCTCTTTAAGACTGCATATTCAGTACCTACTCAGTGGCTGGCTGGCCCCAAATAGGCTGTCAATAAACATTAAGATCGAATGAATGAACATATGGATGCTACTCAATTGCTACAGATCCCTAAAACTTGAGCTAAAATTCCTACTTTTACAACTTTCACAATCCATATTACCTTCCTCTGAATTCTGATCTGAAAGCTATACTTATGTGAATGTAGTTGATTTATTATATCTGTGATTAAATAAAATCCAAAAGATTTAGTATGAAATGCTATATATTATGTATGTCTCCATCATATACTGTAATTCTACAACCTAAATACAGAACTTTCTTTTGTCTGTAAACCATTTAATAAAATGTTGAATGACATGGATCCTATGGCACTTCTTTCTAAAAGAAAGAGGGCTTTCTTTCTTTTAAAGATTTTATTTATTTATTTGACAGAGATCACAAGTAGGCAGAGAGGCAAGCAGAGAGAGAAGAGGAAGCAGGTTCCCCGCCGAGCAGAGAGCCCGATGCGGGGCTCGATCCCAGGACCCTGAGATCATGACCTGAGCTGAAGGCAGAGGCTTTAACCCACTAAGCCACCCAGGTGTCCCTCTAAAGGTCTTTCTGGCTGGCATATCCATTAATGAACATTTTTGAGCAACGCTTTTCAACCTATTAAATTCAACCTATTTAATTTTCAATGGCTCCTCATTACCTACACTAGTGCTTTTAAATCCTGGGCCCCACCCTAGACCAATTAATACCTCTGCGAGTGAGCCTGAATATTTGTATTTTTCAAAAAGCTCCTCAATTCTAATGTGTGTTCAGGCTTGAAGACTGCTGACTGGAAGCCCAAACTCATTCTAAGGTCCTGAACATGATCTTCATTTTTAAATTTTGTTTCCCAATCTTTCCCAACCTGATCTTGCCAGTATGGTCATTCTACCTTAATAGCCACTTTTCCTACTTCTAAACATCTGTGCAAGTTATAATCCCCGTTCCCATCTCTGTATCATGGACCTGTGTACATGTCTATTTTCTCCATGGACCTGTGTAAATGCCTTATTTTCTATGTGGAAGATAGTGCAGTATAATGGTAAGGGTACAAAATTTAGAATTAGAGATATATTAAAATCCTAGCTTTACCATTTATGAGCTGTGTGTCCCTGAATATCAGGGAAACTGAGGAAACTGTAAGACAGGGACAATAAAGCCAAACCTTGTTGCTTGAGGATGAATGAAGAATATGTGTGAAGTAATTAGCTGAGTTCCTGGCATACAAATAGGCATTTAAATATCTGATGATTAAACTAATAAACGTAGGAGGAACATATATATGGTGTGACCACAACAAGGGCTATTAAAAAACAGAAATACTGGTTAAATATAACAAAAAGCTTTCTAACATGTACAGAACCTAGAGTTCAACAATGAAACCAACTGCCTTGAAAATTTGAAATTTCTTATTACTGGAAGTGTTCAGGTATAAGCTGAATGATCTTCTCTGGTGGTGCCATGAGAAATAATTCTTGTGAGGAGCAGAAGTTTATATTGATTCTATGATGAATGTAGCATTTTAGGAACATGAGGCTGGCAGAAAGTTTGCAAGCAACAGGGAAGCAACCAGAGTCAGGGACATTCAAGAGGCTATGCAGAGAGGTCATGAGGCTCCCAATAGCGTGATGGTAGTTGGAATGGAAAATGATAAGCAAGAAGATTTATA
The DNA here is from genome assembly GCA_028646535.1 of Procyon lotor. Classification (NCBI taxonomy): domain Eukaryota; kingdom Metazoa; phylum Chordata; class Mammalia; order Carnivora; family Procyonidae; genus Procyon; species Procyon lotor. Next base: position 33,491,469 of record CM053618.1, on the reverse strand, counting down.
GAGCAAAGAATCAATGGGATCTAGTGACTGAATGGATAGGAGAAAATAGGATAAGGAAGCTACCAAAACCAGGTTTCCAGCCTGGGATAGAATCAAGGAAGGCTGCTAGAGCTTGGGAGAAGAGTCAAGTTCAGAATTATCATTTTGGAGCCATTCAAATACTACAAAGAGTCACATTAATAAACTGTGTTGCATGAAATATCACTCTGCTTAAAAAAACAAGTTGTTTTTAAAAAGGCAGTTAACAATTACTGACCTTTTTTTAAAAACAGAATTACTTATCTGATGATTCTTTGCTTCAGAGGGCCTGGATATCAATCTTTCATAGGCCTAGTCTTTCTTATTTAGAAAAAAACCCTTTATTTTAACCTTTGATTTATTTACTTAAAATTTATTTTATTTTATTTATTTACTTAAAATTTATTTACTTAAAATTTATATACTTAATAATTGATATTATAAAGATTTATTATTTTAATATTTAATGTTTTACACGAGTTTGTTTAGATTGTCACACATTTTTTAGAAAGAGGTTAAAATGTGGCACCAAACTCATACTGAATAATTTTAACCCATTACTTTATTAACATTAAAAACAGACTTCACATATACATTAGCCTTGGTATCGAACCCCCTTCCTCCTATGTCTAACCTCTAACTGTTTGATCAGACTGGCTTCTTGGGCTTTCAATCTTTCCTTCTGCCGTTTTCTCTGTTCCTTCTTCAGCTGGTCCACAACTGATTTCCTTTTCCGCAGCTCATCCTTCAGGGCTCTGATCCTACCCTCAATGTCACTTTGGTCAGATGTTGTTTCTGAAAGAGACATAAAATCTCTTATTTAATTTTAACGTAAGAATAGTTACTTTGGGGCACCTGGGTGGCTCAGTCAGTTAAGTGTCCGCCTCTTGATCTTGGCTCAGGTCGTGATCTCAGAGTCCTAGTACTGAGCCCTGCTTCAGGCTCCACACGCAGGGAGTCTACTTGAGATTCTCTTCTCCCCCTCTGCCCATAGCCCCCTTGCTCCCTTTCTCTCTCAAATGAATAAATAAATCTTTAAGAGAAAGAATAGTTAATTCAATAACTTAATTACATTATTCATGAAAAGCAGCGATGTGATATTAAACTTAAATAAAGTCAATGTAGGGGCGCCTGGGTGGCTCAGTCGGTTAAGCAGCTGCCTTCAGCTCGGGTCGTGATCCCAGAGTCCTGGGATCAAGCCCCGCATCAGGCTCCCTGCTCAGCAGAGAGCCTGCTTCTCCCTCTGCCTGCTGCTCTGCCTACTTGTGCTCTCTCTCCATCTCTCTAATAAATAAATAAAATCTAAAAAAAAAAAAGTCAATCTAACATTTAAAATTAAGGAATTTGAGCTTTTGAAAAAAATGTATTAGTGATTTATATTCCCTCTCCTTTCCCTTAAATCTCTATTGAGAAGGGGGAGGGGGCGGTTTCTTCCTATTTTTTTCACTTTCTAATTGTACTATTTGAAACTGCAAATAAATCTCAAGGTACCCCATCTTGGTGAGATATGCAACTAGAAGTTGAAAAACTTTTAGGTTAGTAAAATTTGGACATTGTAAGGAATTATTTCCTGATGACAAGATAATCATATTTATCTGTTCTCCCCCTTAGTAGTTAATAGTTTTTAAGTCATATTAAAATCAAACTGAAATTCTGTTTGTTGTTTTGTTGTTTTTAAGGTAGGCTCCACACATAGCATGAAGCCCAACGTGTGACCTGAACTCACAACCATGAGATCAAGACCTGAGGTGAGATCAAGAGTCAGATACTTAAGTAACTGAGCCACCCAGACATTTTGTCATTTTATTTTTTTTTTTTAAATTTTGTCATTTTTATTTTTTTTAAGATTTATTTATTTTAGAGAAGGAAAGAGTGGGTATGGGAGAGGAGGGAGGGGCAGAGGGAGAGGGGGAGAGAGAATCCCAAGCAGACTCCCCAGTGAGTGTAGAGCCCAATTGCAGGGCTCGATCTCGGGATCCTGAGATCATGATCGGAGCCAAAACCAAGAGTCAGATGCTTAACCAACTGAGCCATCCAGGCGCCCTGAAATTTTGTCATTTTAAACTGTGAATCATCAGATGATGTCTTAATGCCACATAAAAGGAAAGAGAGAAATTAAAAAGAAATACACTCTGCCGTAACCTTTTCTTAGAAGCTCTTAAAATATTTAAAATAACTAAAATGAAGCTAGTTAAATCTTATTTTCCTCCCAATAGTTCCCTATACACACAAACACACAAAGCAGAAGTCCAGTCATAGCAAAATCATGAAAAAGACATTTCATTATAATAAGTGCCACACACATGCTATGAAAATAGTATCACTTAAAGATGCTGCTTAGGGAAACCCTCTCAGGTCCTCTCCCTCCCCGGCAGCTTTGTATCATTTTTTTTGCTATCACTCAGTAAACCATGCCTTACTGCCCACCAAAAATATAAACAAACAAATAAACAAATATGCTGCTTATTTCACTACATATGTGAATCACATAGAAATGACTATTCCTCACACTTCCTCCTAAACTCACGCAATGGTATCAGTTCCACACATTAATGTTGAGTGAGACATTTAATAGCAATAGAAATGCCATTGTATATAGGTCTGAAGACTCAGATGTACACTACAACACTAGACCATAAATAACCAGGTGTTTCTCAGGTCCTTCAGGTTAAATTGCATAAGAACTGATTATGGAATTTATTTAAATGCAAAAGGATTATAGTCTTTTTTGACAGTATGATCCAATATCTGGATTAGAAATAATGAAATCTAAGATCCTGTCACTTCTATGCCACTGACTTAAGGTACCTTAGTAAAGTTACACCCATCTTATACCAATGGTGGCATCATACTGAGCTTGTAGCATGGGCAAAGCTCACTATTTACTGATCAACACTCACTAAATAATGTAATAATAAAGAGCATTTTCAACTCTGATCTACTACTGGTCATCAGTAAGGTGTCTGACCCCTACTGATTTCTAGAATTGATGTGAAAATTAAATAAGGTGAATAAAGCACACAGTACCTCAACTACCATAAAAGCTCAATAAATGGTGGTAGGATTCATATTCACCTAAGACCAACATTTTATGTAGCTATATTTTAGGTAATATATTTTTTGGTCTGAAACTAAAAATGGTGGTGGCGGGGAGAGAGCAACTATCTCCTCTCTTTTTTTTTTTAATTTCTGGAAAAATAATCAATTGGTTTCAGGGTTAAAATGTTCTGAACACTTGCAGTAGGCTTTGTAGAGATTCAATTGATGATTCTAGTATAATGATTGGGAGTAGGACTGCAGGGTGACCTAAAGTTTAAATTTTTCTACAATGAAGTATAAATCCAAACCTTTTCATCTTCTAAAACAGTGCTTCTTTTAGCTTGATAAGCTTTTATGTGCTTCTGAAACTTGGAGACATTACCTTGATAACATTGTATACAGGATCATTATACTTCCACAGACTTAGTTTCAACTTTGCCCCCCTCCCAAAATGATCATTTTAATATACTTTAAAAATTGCATATGCCAGCAGTGATTATTCTAATAAAAACATTTATCATCTATGGTTGTGAAGATTTAATAGCAGATGATGAAAAACTTGGGAGTTTTTAGATAAAAGACTTCGGAAAATGTTTCTAGTTTTAAGTACTAAAGAAACCAAAGTATACAAATGAAGGGTAGAAATTAAATAAAAGTCTATGAGAGTGAATGGGACTATATATCTGCCCAAATATAGTACTACTGCATAGTACTTATCATTAGTAACATCTAAGAGAATCTCTGCATGAATTTATTGCCTTTATGGAATTCTCTCCTATAGGGATTTTTTTGGGTAGTAGGGGAGAGAGGAGGGAACAGGTAAATGATACTTCGATTTTTTTAAACATGTCAAGATGGAGAGAATAATCTAATTGAAAAAAATAAGTTTCTGATTATTTGGCACATGTGGCCTATATTAATTTGGCTCGTAACAAACTCTCCATCCCTTTAGTGAAAAGGCATTATATAACTCCACTACATTAAAATTGACCACAAACAGTCCATATAACGTCATCATTAATAGGTAGATGACATCTATAGTTAAAAAATCTTAGAACTATTTCTCTAAACGTATTCTTACTTGAATTATGTTTTATCAACAAAACAGTGTATTATTAACATTATCATTAATCCTCGGTCTGTAACTCATGCAAGCATGGTCATGCTATCATTCTACGGAACAGATGAAAAAGATGATCCAATATGGGAAAGAAACTTGGAGAAAGCCACCAGTAAGTAACGGAGCCAAGATAAGAATCCACATTTCCAAGTATCAAGTTTATGTCTACTGACATGCTACTCCCCTGGCTGTAAATTTTCACCAGAGCACATGAAAGCAAATATATAAAATAATAATTTTCAACAAATAAATATAGACCACATCCTCAACTGGGTTGACCTAGTAATTCCCTAAGAATTTATTCTGTTCATTAGAGCATTATTGGCAATTTTGAGAAACTCTAAATGATCATCACTAGAGAAATGGTTAAATATGGTGTATCTACTCTTTGAAATATTATGCAGTTATTCAAAGAGAAAGAGTGGTTTATAAATATGGGTGTGGAAAAATCCCATGCTTTACTATCGTTTCAAACACTGAAAACCAGGGGTACAGAAAAGGATCTGAGACCAAAATAAGAATAATATTTTTCACTTTTCTTCTATTAAATGTCTACTCTCAAATGCAAACGAAAAATGAGCTCAAAAATACACTCAATACAGTAGTAATCATTCTTGGAATTCTACATAAACTGAGCACCGCCTATACAGGTATGTTTCCCAAGATCAAATCTTACAGACTGAAGTCTTATAGAACAGAGGCTGTTCATTCTTTCATAAACTAATACCACAGAGTTTTATAGTAGCATAGAGGTTACAGGAAAACAGACAACTGTTCCCTGCCATTTGCAGTCTATTCTCTGCCTTTCCTCCTTTGAAACTTAACTATCCTGCACCACCTCCTCCTATCTCTCCTCATGGTCATCATTAATTCATTCAAGAAACATTTAATACCTGCTATCTGCGATGCAAAGTACCTGCTAGGTTCTGGTGCCACAACTGTTAAGAAGATATAGACTCTCCTTTCCAGGAGTCTATATGCTAGTAAGGGAGAGCCACTGGGTAAAGTCTGGTTATAATTTACATGCTGTTTGGTATAACAAGTTGAAGCACAGAGCACTATGGGAACACATAAGCAGTATCTGGCACATGGTAAAAATTCAACAAATGTCTGATGAATAAAAAACTGCCTGTTAGCAACCCAAGAATGTAACAGTTTGTCATATTTTTTATAGTAAGGGAAACAATTATCAATGAAAAGCAATGCAAATATGTGATTTAATCTTGGCAAGCAAAAAGCCTTTACAAATGCAACAAAAGATACTAACAGATCAATAGACAAAGCTTATTAAAGAGGAATTCAAATATAATACAAAGAAAACTAATTCCTTATTAGTCTTACCTGACTGTGTCATAGATAATGACTCATCTGACCAACTGTAACAGCGTTGATGGGACTTGAAAGGTAGACGATACTGTCCTCCAGTCCTATGACTTCCTTTGCTAGACTCCTGCTTTGACACAGATGTGCAGCTTTTGGGAGGTGACTGTTCAAACAGAAAACTAAGTGTGAACTGTTTTGTGAGACATTTGTAAAATCTATTTTTTAACATTCGAGATACCAAGCAGTTAAAGATAATATTTACAGAGTTTTAAGTGACTCTATGACATAAAAAGTAAAAATAGTTTACAAATTATACAAAGACCTCAACATTTTTTAAAGTCACAGAAAAAAGCTATAAAGAAGCATGCTTTTTAAAAATGTTTTTAATAAAGTAGGAGTGGCTACTGTTTAAGTGATATTTACCCTTTTTTTAATTAAAAAAAAATATGGTACATGTATTTTTTCAAGATAGTAATTTAATTTCCTTCAGATATATCCCCAAAAGTGGAGTTGCTGGATCATATGGTAGTTCTCCATTGACAGATAATGAATAAAGAAAATGTGGTGTATGTATACATGTGCGTGCACTTGTGTGCACACACACATGCGCGCGCGCGCACACACACACATACACACGAATACTACTCAGCCATAAAGAAGGAATCCTGCCATTCGCAACATGGATGGACCTTGAGAGCACTGTGCTAGGAGAATAAGTCAGACAGAGAAAGACAAATACTGTATGATTTCACTTATATGTAGAATCTAAAAAAAAAAACCAAACTCACAGAAGAGATCAGATCAATATTCGCTCATGAGAATACTGCTAAGAGGGGAACTTAAACATTCTCATTATAAGGAAAAAGACATTTTTTTAGGTTACTATATAAAGTGAGGGATATTAACTAAACTTATTGTAATAATCATCTCACAATATATGTCAATCCATTATGCTATACACCTTAAACTTATATAGTACTGTGTATCAATTACATCTCAATAGAACTGAAAAAAAAAAAAACATTTTAAAAATACTAAATACGGGGACGCATGGGTGGCTCAGTCGTTAAGCGTCTGCCTTCGGCTCAGGTCATGATTCCAGGGTCCTGGGATCGAGCCCCGCATTGGGCTCCCTGCTCGGCTCCCTGCCCAGCCTGCTTCTCCCGCTACCACTCCCTCTGCTTGTGTTCCCTCTCTCGCTGTGTTTCTCTCTGTCAAATAAATAAAATCTTAAAAAAAAAAAAAATACTAAATGCGTACTAGTTTTGTGGAAAGAAGGAAAAAAGAAGGGAAAGAAGGGAAGAAAAGCGTAAGAAGACCTTCCACAGAGAGTATTACAAATGACGTAATTTCTACCCTGACATCAGGTGGAAGTGAGAATGCCTACTTTGATATCTAGCAATCATCGCTTCTTATATCTGTGGATTTGGGCAAGTTTCCTAGCCTGCTGAGCTTCAAAGTGGGGCTTAACACAGTATCTACAGAATTGTGAGGATAATCCACATAAAGCATTTAGCATATTAGCTGATACTTGGTAAGTAGCAATCAATAAATATTAGTTTTTTTTAAACTAGTTTTAAAACTAGTGTGTCTTAAATAAAAACCACTTTAAGACACACTAGTTTTATTTCTTTGACATATTTTCTTGAGAGGAAAAACTAATTTTTAGAGTTTGATCAGGTGATGGTTATTCTGAATCTCAATAATAATGCTAGGTAGGATCTAATCAGTTCACAGAAGTAATAATAAGATTGTGTAAAAAACATAGTTTGGTTGTGAATTCCGTGCTACAATTATGTACACAAGCCTATTTTCACAGAACTAAGAATTTGCTAACATGATAATTTAATTAGAAGCCTTTTATAATCTAAAACCTCTGTTTTCAGGTATGTGCCCAAGGCACTGGAATATTTTGCAACATAGCACGAAATAGATTCTTCATTAGATCATTGTTTAAAAAATGTTTCCCCCCCCCAAATCTTTCAGGTGCATAATACACATGAATCTGACTGACTTTTCAACAGGGAAAATGCAACTCATTCTCCATATCCACAATAAAATGAAGATTCTACCAGAGGATATTCCATTCTGAATTTAAGTATATTCCTTTTTTTAGACAGAGAGAGACCTTAACAAAGTTTTTCACATAATATTTAATAATATGTTAATTCCTTTATATACTTTATAAAATCAAATTAAAAAGAAAAACATTTAAGTCTCTAGCTTAAGTTTTTATCAGATAGTTTTCTTAAATGAAGTATAGAATTAAGGACAATGTAGAAAACCTTATTCTAATAGTGACCATTATTCTAATTTAGAGTCAATAAGCATTTCAGATCTGCTTTCAAGAGATGAAACCACTACTTTTATTCTGATTTGTAAGGGCAGTTATTAGCTAAATTATAGATAGGCACAATGGTATGGTTTAGGATCTTATTGTTTCTATTATATGACAGAATAGTTTTGGTTTTTTTTTAAGATTTTATTTATTTATCTGACAGAGGGAGAGAAATCACAAGTAAGCAGAGAGGCAGTTAGAGAAAGAGGGGGAAGCAGGCTCCCCGCTGAGCAGAAGAGCCCGATGTGGGGCTCTATCCTAGGACCCTGAGATCATGATCGGAACCCAAGGCAGAGGCTTTAACCCACTGAGCCTCTCAGGTGCCCCTAAAGAATAGATTTTAATAAGAACTTGTGTCCTTCTGATATATTACCTTTAAATTTAAATTAAACTTATCTTTTTTTTTTTTAAGTTTTATTTATTTAAGTAATCTCTACACCCTATGTGGGGCTTGAATTCATGACCCCAAGATCAAGAATCATGTGTTCTACTGCTGAGCCAGCCAGGTGCACCAACCTTAAATTATCTTTTAAAGATTTTAGAAGTTCCTGGGGTGCTTGGATGGCTCAGTCAGTTAAGCATCTGCCTTTGGCTCAGGTCGTGAACCTGGGGTCCTGGGATGGAGCCCCACATAGGGCTCCCTGCTCAGGAGCCGCCTTCTCCCTCTCCCTTTGCAGCTCCCCCACACTGTGCTCTCTTCTCTCGCTCTCTCTATAAATAAATAAAAATCTTAAAATAATCTTTAAAAGTTCCTATCCCCTCAATATTAATAGACTTAATAATATATAATTTTATAACTGCCACTAAAAGCTAAAATTCACATATTTCTAAATCTTGAAAATTCAATGAAAATCTTTACTCCTGTTCAAATGTCATATACTGTATATTACAGGTATGGGCAATAGTCAACACTGTCATGAATTGGAAGAATATAACTGTTAAAAAAGAAAAAAGAAAACAATTGCTAATAATATACCTTTTAGACAGTCTATAGAAGTTTTAAGGAATAAACATTTATTAACTTACATGTTTACTAGGAGAGGTAGAAGATTCCAGTTCTTGTGAAAAAACCATTTCTTCAGTAAGTACACTATGATCTGGACTCCCTGGCTGCTCCTGAACTACAGACTCAGATGGTATATATCCAGCAGCAGCACTGCCCAATTCTTCTGGAATAGAGCTTTCACTGTGTAGGTGAGAGTAGGAAGGTAGTGGAGATTCTGCTTCACTTGTCATTTCTACAGAGGGAGTAAAAACAAGAAAAAGTCCACAATCTTGGTCAAAAGAAATGTTCAACTGTTATACTTTACATTTGCTTTTGCATAATTTCACTTGTTGCACTTAGATATAGTTTCTTTTAACTAATTAATTTTTAATTGACATATAATGTATTATTTGCCCCAGGGTACATGTCTGTGAATCGTCAGGCTTACACATTTCACAGCACTTACCATAGCACATACCCTCCCCAATGTCCACAACCCAGCCACCGTATCCCTACCCCCGCTACCCCCCCAGCCACCCTCAGTTTGTTTCGTGAGTTTAGGAGTCTCTTATGGTTTGTCTCCTTCCCCATCCCATCTTGTTTCATTTTAGATATAGTTTTTAATCCCATCACTTAATGAATCACATTACTATAAAGTCTGTTAGTCTAAGAATTTTGGCTGATGCAAACTGAGAGAAGGGCTTAGTTGAAAGGAGAAGAATTATTTTACATTTTTAAAAATATCTTTGTCTGGTTTAACAGAAGAAGTTGGATCCTCATATCTGCTTCTGTCTGCAATCTGTGGCTATATGTTGTTTTGGTTGAAGCATATGCAGAAAATCTGGCCTCACAAAGAATACATGTAATTAGAAAGGAAAGAGAATTCCAATAGTCTTTACAGATAATTGTGGAATTCTTTTTTGATGTTACACAGAAACTTGACAATTGGTATTTTCTTACATGTTAGCTACAATGTGGAATCTGAAGTCATATCAGTAAACTTTTTGTAATCTGTTACATTACAATCCTTTGGTCAACTCTGCACTTTTTTTTTTTAAGATTTTATTTATTTATTTGATAGAGAGAGATCACAAGTAAGCAGAGAGGCAGGCAGAGAGAGGGGGAAGCAGGCTCCCCGCTGAGCAGAGAGCCCAATGTGGGGATCCCAGGACCCTGAGATCATGACCTGAGCCAAAGGGAGAGGCTTTAACCCACTGGGCCACCCAGGCGCCCCAACTTTGCACTTTCAATGGATTTTGTGACTCATGCATGATTTTCTAAATCATCACTGGTAATCTGTAAAACATTGGTTCACGGAGTTAATAAGATCTTCCCAATGTTGACACATTCCGTCATACAATATGAGAAGATGATTCTGGACTGAATCTTGGACTTGCAGAAGCTGAGCTCCTCTGCCAGTAAGCATGCCGTGTGGAAGCCGAAGCCGCAACTCCCACATGGCACCCCTGGCCAGCCCGGCATCTCAGATGGAAGCTGCGCCTAGACCAGTGTCAGCAGCTTAGAACAATTAGAACAATTCTAATAACTGATATGTAAATGCTGGATTTTCTATGTGCACAGCTTTAAAATCTGTAATTATGAGTTTTGCTTCTTCCTATCACTCCTTAGGTGAAAATAAAAGCATCTTTGTCTTATTTCCAAATTCAAAGGAAAAGTTTTCTATGTTTTATCATTAAGTATGGTACCTTGCTATAGGTTTGGTTTTTCATTTTTCATTTTTGTTAACAGATATCCTAGATCAGGTAAACAAAGCTCCCTTCCATTGTTACTTTATCTGAAATCTATTTTATTATAAATATTCTTTGGATTTTATCAAGAACCTTTTCTAAATCCATCAAGATGTCATGGACTTTTTCTCCTTTAATCTGTTTAAGTAATTTGCGCCGCATGAGCGATTTTTTTTTAGAATGTGTTAAATCCTACTTGGTCATGAAATAACCCATTTCCATTTCATGGAATTTACCTATTTCTTCTAAGTTCTCAAGTATATTAGCATAAAGTTACTCACAATATTCTCATATATGCAATGTTGGTAGCATTTTCAATTGTATCGCCTTCTTCACACTTAATCATTTACCTTTTAAAATATAATGAAGTCAATCTTCCAGTTATCTTAGACTTTGGTTTGTAGTCTGAACAGAGTTAGTATTTATTACCTTTCTGTTCTGTTCTCTCATCCTCAAGTTCTTTCTTAGGAGTTTTAGGTTTTATTAATTCTTTGTCCCAGGCAGCCAAAGCTTGTTTTTCCATTTGACGAATTTCTGCTTCCTCTGCATCCAAACGTCGCTTCCACTCAAGCAGCTCCTCTGCATGTTGTCGCCGTTGCATTAGTTTTTGCTCTCGCTTTGTCAGAAACCTATGGTCACACCATGAAGAAGTCAGAGAACAAATCTATGGACAGAAATCACTCTGAGAGCTCTCCCCCTCACTGCCTTATGAACAAGCTGTGTAAACACAGGACATTCATACTACTCCTTTGAATAAAAACTTTGAAATAACAGAAGTTTTCATGAGGCAATGTATTCAGAAAACAAAATAATTTATGTTTTACTTGTAATTGTTTGTAAAGACAAATTCAGAAAAGAAAATCTTCAGAATATCGAGACACCCATGGCTGGTGATACTTAACTTACATATTCACTTCTCATAGGTGATTCTTTTCATAACAGAAGGCATAAGGAATTTATTCTGAACATTCAGACCAGAAACACACAAACCCGAACCCAAAACAACAAAGACCAAAACAACAACAAAAAACAAATCTCAAAGCTCCCAAACAAGCAAGCAAATAAAAAAGACATGTTCATGTCCCTTTTTGACTTTGACTTTCAAATTCATTCTAGTTTTATTTCAGGTATCACTACACCACTCTTTGGTTCCCATTGCAAAGAGATGCAACGTGAGGTGATAATTATGGAGAGAACAGTGAGCACCACAGTCAGTTGCCTTATGCATATAAACATAACTAATTATTTACCTATGTAAAAGGATGCAACAAGTGCCTCAAATTTCTCGTTTTAACCCAATCTCTGAAATTAAATAGCCCAAGATATCTTAGCTCTAAAGGGTTAAGACAAATTACTGATTTAGGAAAAAGTTATCTAAGTAGTTAAAAAACTACTACTAAACTCTTCTCATTTATAGATGCCAAAGCTAAATAAAAGGTGGGCTGCTCATATTACTGGTGTTAGATCTGTACTGGTGGCTAATCAACAAAAATGCATTCACACATCCAACAAACACTTAATAAAAAGCACAAAAACTGTCATTTCACTTCTTGAACAATCAGCATATCAAATTAATGTGGAAACAAAAATAATCTATGGGACATTTGACAGGAGGTCCCCAGGCTGTTAAGAAAAAATAAAAAAGAAGAAAAGCAAACAAAACAAACAAAAAGAACAGAGCATGCTCTATCAAAGAGTGCACTGAAAAAGGTGCAAAGTTACCTGACCAACTGGTTGTAGATATACAGCTGGAATTTGGGATGAAGGTTGGGAAAACAGACACTGAGAGAGGCCCAGTGGTGAGACGTAAAGACAGAGAAGAAGTAGTGAACAGGAGAGCAGTGTCTACAAAATAAGGAGGAAGATTTTAAAACCAAGAGATCAAGAGGCAGAAAGAATGAGAAAGGGAAAGCAAAAGGGGTGAGTGGAGAACTTTTAATATGCTTCCTGAATAACATTATAGGCTACTCAGTTAAAGCAAGTGTTATACTCTGTGTGACATATAAAACATGTACTATTATAGATCTTACCGATGATTTCTGAATAAACACATGACTTTCTTCTCAGATGCTGCTTAACCATCATCTATAGCTTCAGGCAGACTTGCTTGTATGTGAGTAAAGTTATGCGAAGTACAGTATGGAGCCGAATAAGTTTTCCCATAAGCTTTAACATGAGTACAACAATTATGGCTGTGAAGCTAGTATATCCGCAATTCTACGCATATATATAATCCTGGGCAAATGATTTCTGTATCTGTACCTTGTCATATATTTTAAGTTTGAAGTTAAATAAAAAGCACTATGTTTGCCTCACCTAGCCTCTATCATCATGATCTAGCTTGAAAATAATAATTTAGAAAATAAATTTAGAGTTAAAAACACCTTGTTCACCTCTACGGCATAAAATTTATTGCTCATAGGACCTACTGAAGGTATCTTGCTTTATATTTAACAAAGGCCCACTTTAATAAGATTGAAATACAATATCCAGTCTATAAAATAATAGAATGCATAATTAAGAATAAACTAAGTTGATCACAAAAAATACTTCTGGTTAAAAAAAAAATCATGCTATGGACAGCTCAATCACAAAGTTAAAGGTAAGAAGAAAATTTCATGTTAAAAGTTATAAGCAGAAAATTCTCTTTTTAAATAGTAAATCCATCATTTATTTATATAAATATAAATATATATATTTGAGAGGACAAGTAAGTCTACTAATAGTTTGAAAGGTTAGTTCTCTTTGACAGAGCATGCTTCTGTTCACATGCACACAACAATAACCTGTAGATCAAGGCAACATTTTTTGCCTTGGAAGGGCAAGGAAAAATATCATTATGTCACAGACATGAGAAAATCTAGGTATAAATCCAGCTATTCATTTGGATTTTTAAAAGTATGTACAATCTTGTCTATACATGTATCTTTAGATACACAGACTATTTCAATGCCTGTTTCCCCATATACAACTTAATATTTCACCTCCCCTTCATTTACTTATATACACACACTCACACATACATACACATTCATATCTGGATTGCCTTGATTTTCTACACTGAAGTTGAAAGAAAAACAGTTTAGCCAAATTTTAGTAAAACACTGCAATCTTCCTTGCCATTCTTTATGAATGTATAACAAATTTATTTTGATGCTAATTATCAAAATACTACACAAAAACAAATGTACTCAGCAAAAGGTCCAAAAATATATTCATAATTTTCAAATATCACCCACCCTCTTAAGTATATGACTGCTAAATGCATGTATGACCTAGTACAAAAAGCAGAATAGTATTGGAACATGTAAAATAAACTGTAAAAAAATTACAATTTAAATATGTCCAGCCCAATATAGAAGACTAATAATTTTCTCTACTAGAACAAGTACTGACCATTTATTTTTCATTTATAAGGATTAAGCATATTCAAAAGTTCTAAGTTAGAAATGAACAACAAAATAGCTAACAGAAAAAGGAAAGAAAATAGGTTAAGAAATAGTGTGAGAAAAGTTTAACTTCAAGTTAAGACTTCTTCCCAGAAACATGTTCCGTATTTAATATATGTATATTCTAGAAATGGTGTCCTTTAAAAGCTAAATAAAATAAAGTTGAAATAAAAGCAGCAGTACTTCATACTAGAGTTAACAATCCTTCCAGATGCTGCACAAATAAATAAAATTTGTGAATGATAGAGAAATAAATACCTACTAACAGAAAACACTGCTAACATGCTTAATGGTTGGTGTCAAGGTGTCAAGGCATCCCCCAACAAGGCTTCTGATGATAACAGAACACTGGACTGGGGAAGGAGTAGACATAATAGATTTAATCTAGTATGTAAATCACTGTGTACTTAGAATGTTTAATCTTAAGAAATTCATGAGTAATTAGTTTTGATTTTTAAAAATTATATATTTATAAGAGAGAAAGAGAGAGAGTGAGAACACACATGCACAGGGGGAGGAGCACAGGGAAAGAGACAAGCAGACTGCGCTGAGTGCGGAGTCCAATGCAGAGCTCAATCTCATCACTCTGAGATCATGATGTGAGCCAAAACCAAGAGTCAGATGCTTAACTCACTTAGCCACTCAGGCGTCCCTGGTTCTCTTTTAAAGTCACACTTTCACACTCTAAACTTGAGCCATGCAGCTATTCAAGCCCAGTAATTAGCCACTGAACACTTTTCCAATTTGAACAGATCCTATTTACAAGGGTCAATTTCTACTGAGATGACTTTAAGTCATCACTGTAGTTTAAACAAATAATACATTATGTGTTAATTAAAAAACAAACAACTATGAGGTGGAAAGCAGATATGCTAAATTAACTCAACTTTAACTTTGGCTAGCTGATGTCCACAGAGCAGGATCCTTGTCCTAGCTGTGTGTGTGACCTGGGATGAGTTACTTACCTCCATGGCCTCAATTTCTTCGTGAAACCAAGGGACTATACTAGATGACTTCTCTAAGGGCCATTTTAGTTTCAGCAGTTTATAATGCTTTCTTTCTCCATTCAAGTACCTCCTCACACTTTTTTAAATACCTCAACACACTGCTAGACCATGTAACATAATCACTTCTCGGCCTTTTGGCTAAGATCAAGTGTAGACCACGTAACATAAATGACAACTTTTTTTTCCCATTGAGCTAGTATAACTGTAGACTGTTCCAACATATTATAAAACCATGCTATCATTTGAAGGAGCAAAATTATGATGGAAATTTTAAATGAAATTTTGAGTTCTAAAATAATTTGACTGAAAGATATTAAACAAAACAAAAACCTAACACTTTAAATCATTTTAAAATTCATTCTGGACCAAAAATTAAATGTTATTATGATAAATAAAAATGAAACATAGTGTTTATCTCAGGGACACGAGATGGAGCCCCATTTTGTCTCCACACTCAGGAAGGAGTCTTCTTGAGATTCTCTCACTCTGCCCCTCCCTCTACTTGCATGCCTGTACACACGCTCTCTCTCAAAAATAAATAAATCTTTAAAAAAAAAAAAAAGAAAATGCAGTCTTGTATTTTTTCCTAAGCAAAATTTATTCTATTACTTAAAATTGTCTAATAATTTGCTTACACTTAAACAAAATCCTAACCTAGGAAGTAAAGAAAATAAAAACCATTATCAGGTTATTAGGATTTATTCAGCTACCACACTTCGACTAGAACCTTGTAAGAAATTGTAGTTCTAATTTAAGGCAGCAGTGCCTGGGTGGCTCAATCATCAAGCATCCAACTCTTGATCTCAGCTCAGGTCTTGAGCTCAAGGTCACCAGTTCAAGCCCCACTTTGGGCTCCATACTGGGCATGGAGCCTACTGGAAAAAAAAGACCTGGCAAATTCTAATTTAAGGCAGCAGTATTTGGTACATTTTTTAGAATTCTAACAAAAATGTCTTCTTTAATGGAATATCAAAAGTCTTCCCCCGCAAATCCTTAACTTTTTAAACTCAGCAAACCAATGAAGATTTTAATACTGACCAGATAATACCACAAATATTGTTAGAACTATGTCATACAATATCTGTTTAACTTTATGATTATTTATTTTTATTTTATGATTATTTAAAACCAAATAAATTAATCTGCTCATTTAGTGGTTTCTAAGCTAACTGGGAATATTTTTAAATATTTAAATTTTAAGTAAATAAAATATTTAAATATTTAAAATGAAAGTGTGAGAAGTTTTGTGACTTCATTTTTCCATGCTAACTTGGTCTGCAATGATCAAGCCAAAATATAACTTACATTTGTGGGATTTTTTTTTTTGCTTCTTCTTATGCTATAAAATACTTACTAATTCAAAAGTATATTTAACTCAAAAACTCATCCATTGAAAACTGACTTGGTATATTCTTTTCAGTAAAAATTTCTTCCTCTTCTGAATTTCCTTAGCAATTAATTTATATATACTTCTCTATAGGACTGATATTTGTTCTTTTTTCCACCTAGACCATATGCTTTTTAAGGGTGAGGTTTATGTTTGATTCACCGAATACATTCACACATTTCCCAATAAATAATTGCTAAGAATATGTATATGTTTAATAAATAATATGGAAAAGCAGCTGCTATTAAATGAAAGAGAAAATGCACTGTGTCCTATTTTAACACTTGAAGATAACTCCATCCTTTCTGTGTTTCATTTACTCGGTAAAATATTTTCCTGAAATGAAACTGGCAAATTAACAGAAAAAGTCAATTGCACAGTGTTTTCTTCATGAATATATGTTTCAGGATTATAGACGATGCACTTATATTGTAAATAATGCCCCTCACAGTAATAAACAAAATTCAGATTTCATTTATCAACAGTACCAAAAGGACAGGGCTATTCAGTCTATGGCTTTTGCAAGCATATCTTCATTATGACTAATCTTTTTCACAACGTAAATTTCTTTTCCTTTTTTTTTTTTTTTAAAGATTTTATTTCTTTATTTGATGGAGAGAGACACAGCAAGAGAGGGAATACAAGCAGGGGGAGTGGGAGAGAGAGAGAAACAGGCTTCCTGCTGAGCAGGAAGGCTGATATGATGCAGGGCAGGATCCTAGGACCCCAGGATCACCACCTGAGCCGAAGGCAGATGCCTAACGACTGAGCCACCCAGGCGCCCCACAACTTAAATTTCTTTTGCTTTTCACTACACTGAGAAACAGAAATTATTTATATATGTCAGATCAATAAAAAGGCCAGGAAAAGCCATAGATCAGATATATAAATTTTAACAAAGGCATTGCTGTCTCAACGAAACATTAAAGAAGGAAATCTTCCACTGTAGCCAAGAAAAGTTTGATAGTTTCAGAAAAATATTTGCCACAGAATCAGAATTCAGAGGGTTAACAATAAGCAATGACATAATCAAAAAGTTCTTCCCAAAAGTTAGCTAAACTTACTGAAGGAGGACTGCTTTCTGACAGGCATTTTGTATCAATAAAATAGTAACCTCTTGGAAGACTGCTTTTGCAAATCTACACAACAAATAATAGTATCTACTAGCAAAGGCTCAAATGATTTTATTAGGTGTCTACTGTAGCAAATGACTATAAAATTAACTCACTCTATTTATTGACACTTATTTACTGACATTCCAATATTATTGAAGGAAATCTAATTGTAAAGTTTTGGTGATCTGAATGGTACTAGAAAATGAGTTTTCACAATATTTTTTTCTAGACATTAAAAAATATCACATAACAATACTCTTCCTTTATGTGTTGCTGATTTTGAAAAATACTCCAGTTTATCCTCAAATTTCAGCGCCATCATAAAACATTCAAAATAATCCCTTTGCTACTGCTGTCCCTACCCCATCCCAATCCACAGACACAAATGCATTGCTTCAAACAACAAATCTAAGTCACTGAATACTTCAAGCCTGTTTCTTTGATAAGTTGCTCAAATGGTTCCTGTAGTAGTTGATAAAGGAAGGTAGAACAATAATACAAAAATTCCATGTGTTTAATATTTTACATTCTGAGAAAATAATACAAGTGGGAACAAAATCGATAAATGTAATCTTCAATTTGTTATTTAGAATTTTTAAAACTTTAACCAAATCTGAGATAAGCACCACATCAACTGACTCATCTCATAAACAGATTTAGAATTAGCAGTTTCTTCTACAAACGCGATTAAAATTATTAGAATATTATTCATAAAGACCAGCGATGAAGACCTTATTAATACAGATGAGCAAGGATCAATGAAGAAATTACCCCTGAAGCTGTCTTTCCTCCAATATTTACCATTCAAAGATATTTGGAAGCATATATAAAATGTCAAGTCAGTTCTAAAAATTCACGAGAGATTATTCTGAATTCAAATATCCATAAAGCAAAACAGTATGCTTATACAGACTATGGGGAAATTGTATCAGGAAAGGAAGAAAGAGTCTTTAGTCTACCTTTCAATAAATTCCTATATGAAAAAGCCTTATTCAGTTTATCCCATGGAATCATCCAAAAGAAGTATTTACATATTTCTAAATATTTGGTTTTACCCCTTATATTTATTTTAAAAATTTGTATTTATTTTTTAAAACTTATTTTCATAACCAATTTAGGTATTTAAAAGTTATAAAATGCAATTTAACTAAGCAATAAAGTGCCAATATATAACACTGTACCTACAGTAAGTTTGATTTAAAACTGCTTGACTGTTCAGAAACTAACTAAATCATAGGTTGATGTCACATAAATATAGAGCATTATTAAATTTGGTCATGTGTGGTACAATGACAAAGGATACCAAGATACAACTATGGTTCAATCTGTTAACAAAATAAAATAGCAGCCAACAAAAAATGTTAATGCTTTTCTAGGGGCGCCTGGGTGGCTCAGTCATTAAGCATCTGCCTTCGGTTCAGGTCATGATTCTGGGGTCCTGGGATCGAGACCCACATCAGGCTCCCTGCTCAGGAGGAAGCCTGCTTCTCCCTCTTCCACTCCCCTATGCTTATATACCCTCTCTTGCTGTGTCTGTCAAATAAATAAATAAAATCTTAGAAAAAAAATTTTTTAATGGGTCTCTCATATTTAAAGAAGGTAGAAGTTATAAAGTCAAGGATAGAGTTCATGAGCAGATACTTTACAAGCATATTTAATGAAATGTATACTCAGAATGGTAAACTCTCACATAAATGTAACTTTATATGGTCAATGTTCACATACAACGGAGTTACATTTAAGTAGAGGTAGCTTTCTTTAAAGGAGCCTCTAAAAAAATAATACTTAGAAATGTTTTAGAAGAATGGTCGGCTGCCAAATCATTTAACATCCCAGTAGAATTTCAGTTTTTCTGGTTTCAAACGAGCAATCCATATCTCCTTATAGGTTAAAATTTCTATCTGACCTAAAATTGAGAGTAGTCAGAGAGCTACAATGTTATCTCAGGATTTACCATTAATTGTTTCCCCAAGTCAGTAGACATATTTTCAGTTTCCAAGAAGGTATAAATTTCACACTTACTTTAGCTTTTAATAAAAGAAAGATGGAAACATTGTCTTGGGTGTGTATGTTGCAATTACTATGTTGGTTTTTAAAATAAGAAACCTGACTGTATTAAAAACAATAAAATTTGTTTTATAATAAGTTCTATAGTTAATTGACTTCCAGGTTGATTTAACAATTCTGCTAAAATGCTACTGAATTCATAAAATATTACATTGTATCAGTCTAATCAAATGAAGTACATTAAAAATATTTGTTGCTATCATTTTCAACATGAACAGGAGATAACTTATAAAAATAAATTACTTTTCATCCATGCGGCTTCTCATTTTTTTCAGTTTCTGCATAATGCTGCTAGTTTCACTGCTGGAGATTGAAATGGGGGAGGGACTACGGGTCTCCAAGTCAGTTGGACCAGGACTGGTTGCCTTATTATCCTTTGTATTATCATCACTATGAGAGTCCTGCAAATAAAAGAGGGTAAAATTTTACAATCTTACTGGAATTTAAGATCTTAAAATTATTTAAATGTTGTTTCAAAATTAAGTTTATCCTCAAGACCATATTTATAAAATAGCTGCAATTAAGGAAATACTTAAAAGACAAAATATCACACATTTAAAAATGGCTAAAATACAGATTTTGTTAAACATATCTTACATATATTTATATATAATCACAAAGTATCATTTCCTTTTTTTAAAATTTTACTTACTTATTTGAGAGAGCGAGCGAGAGAGAGAACACAAGCGGGGGAGGGGGAGGAGCAAAGGAAGAAGGAGAAGCAGACTCCCTGCTGAGCAGGGACCCTGACTCCAGGCTTGATCCCAAGATAACAGGTTCACCAGCCGAGCCAAAGGCAGACACCTAACTGACTGAGCCACCCAGGTGCCCCTCCAAAGTATAATTTGTTTAAAAGATTGAAAAAAATAAAAAAATCTTTTGCTGCTAGCAATCTAATATTTGACTATCCTGATTTCTTTTAAACAGAACCACTCAAAAGGAATATAAACACTATATATACATGTACAGATACAAAAACGAAGGGAACACATAAACTTATTTTAATAATACTGAGGGATAGATCTTTTTTCTTTCCAATT
This sequence comes from Procyon lotor, assembly GCA_028646535.1. Lineage (NCBI taxonomy): Eukaryota > Metazoa > Chordata > Mammalia > Carnivora > Procyonidae > Procyon > Procyon lotor. The sequence goes on along the minus strand of CM053618.1, from coordinate 33,470,833 downwards.
CTAATGGGGAAAACAGTATTTTCTCAAGTTAAAAAGTTTAAAATGAAAACATTTAGAACTATTGGTTTAATTGAGACATTATTTCTCATAAGCAAAAAATAATGTTAAATGCTTAAGTCTTTGCCACAAATAGTCATTTAGCCTCATAACTTTTCAGGAAGATGAGTGGGGACAATTGTGACCATTTTTATTTTGTGAACAATACACATAGCAGAGGACTTTTCCTTCCCTCTCTGCCTCCTAAATGATTCAGTCCTAACGTCATTAGATGGAACAGAGCAAACATAGAGGTGGACAAGGGGACCAAAGGTGGAGTGTCCTGACTGGAATAAGATGAAGAGGGCATCTGACACAGGGGGGTTATTATTTAAGGAGAGCAAAGAGGATGTCCACAGGGGAGTGGTTCTACATGGCACGTCACAAGTCCAAATAGAGAGTGGTGGCATTCCCAGAGAGTACAAAAAGGGCAAGCAGAGCACAGAGAAAGGGAAAGGAGATGGCGGAACAGCTTGATTTGGGAGTCAGAGTCCAGGGGTGGTGAGGATATCCACAGGAGGAAAGGGGTGGCAGTAGTTATGGGAGACGGGTTACACAGAAGAATGATTGAATCATTATCTATCTTAAGGGAAATGTTAACCAGTTGTCTATCAGAGAAGGAAGTTTCAAAAGAGAGAAAACTAGGGAGTGGGGGAATGGGGTAACTGGGTGACAGGCATTAAAAAGGGCACACGATCTGATGAGCACTGGGTGTTATACACAACTAATAAATCACTGAACACTACATCAAAAATTAATGATATACTATAAGTTTGCTAATTGAACTTAATAAAAAAAAGGAAAGAAAACTAGAATGGAACCTTATTGTGCTGGATTGGAACTGGAAGGATCAGTATGAACTCGTAATACTACATACTGTATGTATATGTACCTATAGAAATAAACATACATATAAAATGTATTTTTTACTACGTCTACATAAACTTATATATTATCTACACTTGTTGCTTTTAGGAGGACTAAAATCCGAAGAGTAATGAGCATGCTTAGCACCTGACCTTGGTTTCTGAGAAACTTTCCTCCTTAGAGGAAATGATTCCAAGTCTGGGACAGGGAAGGTACAAGACGAACTTGAGACGTCTTGTTGCAGAAAACATGGAAGTGCCTCAAAGACTGATGGGGACACGTCAAAAGCACACAGAAATTTGAAAAGGCTCCCAATGGCCTGACTTGGGACAAAGCGACCACCAAAAAAAATGATTGTAACAGATTTAACACTGAATAAAATAGGAAACTCTAAGTCCATACTAACATAAGTAGAAGTTTAATGAAGAATAGAAACTTACATATGTAGTCTCAAAAAAAACTCATGCAAAGTACTTATTATTTATTTAAAAAGGGAAAAAAAGTAACTTTGGAGTGAAGTCTGACAGTCACCACCTTAGTCAAGTGATCAAATCAATGCATCAGTAATGAGATAAGTCAAAATCAGGCACCACCTGATTGAATGCAGTGAGAATACAGCATCACTTCCATGATATTCCAGCTAACGATGTGCAATCTGAACTTAATATGAGGAAATATCAGACAAATCCAAGTTGAGAAACATTCTACAAAATAACTGGCATGCAATCTTCCAAAGTGTGAAGATCATGAGAGCCAAGTAACTTTTCTAGACTTAAGGAAACTAGAGAGATAGGAGAACTAAATGCAGTATGTGATTCTGAACTTACCTTCTGATAAAAGCACATTATTGTGACAACTGGAGAACTGTCATACTCTCAACTTAGGAAGATAGAGTTCTTTGTACAATGTTTGAAATTTTCTATAAATTTGAGACTGTTTCAAAATTTAAAGTGTATTTTAAAAATCAAGGCAAAAAATGCTAAGATTTATTTAACTATACAACTATTCAGTGTGGGTCCTCCCACACTATACTGATACTTTTTTTTTTTTTAAGATTTTATTTATTCATTTAACAGAGAAAGAGAGATCACAAGCAGGCAGAGAGGCAGGCAGAGGGAGAGGGGGAAGAAGGCTCCCTGCTTAGCAGAGAGCCCGATGCCAGCCTCGATCCCAAGACCTTGGGACCATGACCTGAGCCGAAGGCAAAGGCTTTAACCCACTGAGCCACCCAGGAGCCCCACTATACTGATACTTTGCAGTATCTCAGAATAGATCCAAATTTTGCTTTTATCTGAATACCTCCTTTGACTCTTGTATCATTATATTAATACTGTATAGCTAAAATTAAATACCAAGAGCAAAAATAGTCTCTCTCATTAAATGAGGAGTATATCTGGATTGATAAGCAAGAACAAGGCTCTCTGTCCCAAATGAGTTTATAAATGGAAAACATTTTTCAACTATCATATAAACCATCTGTCCCTTTCAAAACTTGAATATTCTGTGGGAAAAAAAAAACCTCTCACTATACATAAAGGCACACACATAGAACTTTACTCTGGTTCACCTATCAACTATCACAGTGCTGGGATGAACATATCCATCAGATGAGAAAGTGAGGCAGAATTAGGTATTAGCAAGCGACATGAGGCAGAAAACAAATAGTAATTTTGTGTAATTTACCAATTTATTCTCCCCTGCCGACTTTAACTTCTCCTGTAACTTTATGGTGGTCTGTCGGATCCTTTCTATCTCCTCCTGCTGTTTCAGAATCAGTTGTCTTTCCTTCCGAGCTGCCTTATTGGCTTCTTGAAGACGTTTAATTTCTGCCTAAGGTTTACAGAATTAAAAGAGTGGCTGAGATTTGGAGGATACAGGTGACAAAGGTAGTCTTAAAAAAGCCCAGTCATCACATACATCAAAAATAAAAACATAAAGTATTCAACATAAAATAATATTGAAAAATTCTGAAGTACTGAAGTGAGGAAAAAAGTCTCATAACCCAATCGTGTTAAAATAACTTAACATGATCTCTTAATTTAAATAATTATAATTATAACAGACTGATAATTTTCTATCCCCTTTTTAAGTGTAAGATACCCTTCACATTTTTCCACAGTGCTACTTGGTCTTTATACTTATTTAACAGTTGCATAACAAGTAGTTAATATGGCAATTATTTACTGGTTAGATAGAACAAATTACAGAGGATAAATCCTTTTATGGCCCTTAAAATCACTTACAGATTGCTTTCAAAAAAGAATGGTTTCCACCAGAAACATTTAAGACTATACTGCACCAAACTCTCTCCACACAGGGTATTGCTAAGTTTTCTGTTACTTATTAAGCAAAAGATGATATACTTCACAGTTAATAACTGTTAAAATTTAAGAGACTGTCCCTTTTTTCCATAAATTTATTTTAATCTGTGTTCCTGTCAATAACATAAACCTAATAAAGACAGTAATAACTAGCAACTTAAAATTTTTTAGTCATGTTTGATTTTTGTAAACTATCTGAAAATGCAGAGAAGTGCACAAAAATAATTTCTAAAATTTCATACTAATATAACTGCTAATACTCTGTCACATTTTATCCTAGTTTTTATTTTATGAAGAAATAAAACATTACAGATAAAACCAGTATGCAATCCCATAACTTTAGAGGTAATCACTACCACGGTATATATCCTTCTAGCATCTTCTTTTAAAATTCTTCTACAGATATTTGTAATTGCATACATTGTTTGGTTTGTATGTTTTTAAGTATTTTATAAATAATATCACACATATATATTTTCAACCTTGACTTATTTATTGGACATTGCTTTTGATACCTGGGTTGACTTACATCTAAATGCTGCATAACATTGGAGGCATATGATATTTCATGTATCCATTACCCTTTGTGTGGATAAAGTTGTTCACCTTTGCAAACAATGCTACAATGAATGACCTTATAATTTCTGTCTTTGGCACATGTATGAGTTTCTCTAGAGCAGTAGTTCTTGAAGTGTGGTCCATGGACCCTAGAGGATTTCCAAGGTCCTTTCAGGGGACTCTCAGAGTCAAATAATCTTCATAATACTAAGACACTATTTGCCTTTGTTCACTCTTACTCTCATGAGAATACAATGGCATGATATGCATTTTAAAGAAAATAACTGTATCTTCCAAAACAAAAAATAAATAATTAGTATTTAGATTTTTGCAAATCAATTGTCTGGCTTGATTTTTTGAAACATCGTGCATCGGTCATTTGGAAAATGTCAGTTCACTGAGTTATGCAGATCTTCCAAATGTTGAAACATTTCATTATACAGTATAAAAAAAATCACATTCTTTCACATCACCACAGATCTCAAAAGTTCTTCAGCATTAGGTGTTGGACAGAAATTTTCCAAAATTCTGACTTGAAAGTATGAATTTTGTCACTGGCAACAAACACCGTTACAGCTGTTTTCTATAAAGTAACAGGCACAGTTTGCTCATTTTTGAGAAAATGACTGTCAAATATATAAATCTGAATAAACAGTTTGTCTCTGAATAATTCTTTCAAGGAAAAATGATATCCCATGAAAAAAAATGGCTAGGTCAGCTTGCAACTCAAACAGCTACACAAACGCCTTTCCTTGAGTTAATCACTGTCCTCTGGTTATCTGGCAAAAGTGCTTACTTGTGGGCTTCCTGTTTTTGTGATGCAGAGTATGACAATGAAAGTACTCAAAGGTCAGTAACACTCAGCAAAATTAATAATTTTTACTATTACAGAATTGCTGACTCAAAGACTGTATGTGTTGTCAACATAACCAGAAATAGTCAAACTTCTCCAAAGTGGTTACACCAGTCACCACTCCTATGGGTACACAAACCTTAGGTTACAAAACTGGAGACTTAAAAGGTTTCCAACTCAGTCTCCCCCTCAAACCATTTGCCTATTCTTAAGCAGCACAGACAGAAGGCTAAGGAGCTACATACCAGAACCCTCTCAGCAGCAAAGGAGAAATCCCCACAGTCTTTTGCACTGGTTTACCTGGCTTTCAACTGAAATTCCTGGAAGGTTACAACCTAGGGTCAATGCAAAGCAGAAGGAGACTGAGGCCTACCAACTCTGAAACCCAACACTAATCCAGCTTAGTTCCTGAATGGATTTGAGTGAATTGTTGAGCACTCTAACAGCATAGTAGAAGGAAAAATAAAGTCCTCTCTGGGGGGAAATAACATTATCTGGAGCCTTCACACTTATTTATACAGTATCCAGCATTTAATAAAAAATTACTGTAAGAGATTCTTAATAATAGAGAACAAACTGAGGGTTGATGGAGGGAAGTGGGTGGTGGCGGGCTAGATGAATGATAGGTATGAAGAAGGGCACTTGTGTTAAGCATTGGATGTTGTTATATGTGAGTGATGAATCACTGTACTCCTAAAACCAATATTGAACTATATGCTAATTAGAATTTAAATTAAAAAGTGAAGAAAAAAATTAGACATGCAAATAAAAAGAATCATAAGATAACATAAAATTTGAAGAGAAAATAGTAGCAGACACACAGATGTCTAAATATCTAGTTAGCAAACAAGAAAGCTAAAATTACTATGAATAATGTGTTCAAAAAATATGAGAAAAAATAGAAATATTGATGAAAAGGTAAACAAAGAATTAAAATCTATAAAAAGATGGAGTGCCTAGGTGGCTCAGTCAGTTAACTCTCCGACTGTTAGTTTTGGCTCAGGTCAGATCCTGAGATCAAGCTCCGCGTTGGGCTCCATGCTCAGTGAAGTCTGCTTGAGATTCTCTCTTTCCATCTCCCTCTGCCCCACCCACTGCTCTTGCTCTCTAAGAATAAATAAAATCTTTTAAAAAATCTATAAAAAAAGGGGCACCTGGGTGGCTCAGTCATTAAGCGTCTGCCTTCAACTCAGGTCATGATCCCAGAGTCCTGGGATCGAGCCCCACATCGGGCTCCCTGCTCAGCAGGAAGCCTGCTTCTCCCGCTACCATTCCCTCTGCTTGTGTTCCCTCTCTCGCTGTGTTTCTCTCTGTTAAATAAATAAAATCTTTAAAAAAAAAAAAATCTATAAAAAAGAAAAGAGATATTATAGAACAAAAAGATCACATTAAGAACTCATTGGATGACTAACAAGACATATGACAGAGCACAATATACAACCAATGAATTTGAGGACAGATCAACAGAAACTCTCCAAATTGAAGCACAGTGGGGTTTTTGTTTGTTTGTTTCTAAGAATGATATAAAACCAAAACAGAGCAGATAAGAGATGTGGTGAATGGTCAGGTCTAATATGTTTCTACTTGGAGTTTCTGAAGAAAAGCAGAGAGTGGGACAGAACACATTAAGGGATAATTTTCAAAAACTTAAATACAACAAACAACAAATTTAAGCTCAGCAAATCCTAACAGTATGAATAGAAAAGAAATCACACCTAAGCACATCTGAAAAAAGTCTAAGAAAAAATTTTAAAAGCCTTAAAACAGCCTTCAAAAAAAAAAAAAAAAAATTAAGACAACTGACCTCTCCATAAAAACAATGGAAACTAGTAGACAATGGAAAATATCTCTAAAAACGCTGAAAGAAAGTAATTCTATGCCTAGTAAAAATACTTTTTTTTAAGATTTTATTTATTTATTTGACAGACAAAGAGATCACAAGTTGGCAGAGAGGCAGGCAGAGAGAGGGGGAAGCAGGCTCCCCACTGAGCAGAGAGCCTGATGTAGGGCTCCAACCCAGGACCCTGAGATCATGACCTGAGCCGAAGGCAGAGGCTTTAATCCACTGAGTCACCCAGATGCCCCCAAAATATCCATCAAAAATGAAAGTAAAACAAGTAAATTTTCAAAATAATAAAAAAATATATAAATATATTTAAATATAAATATAAAAAATATATAAATATAAATATAAAAAAATAATAAAAAATGTGCTATCAGCAGTCATGCAGTAAAATATTAGATTCATCAAATTCCAAAGATTTGTGCTTCAAAGCACACTATCAAGAAAGTGAAAACATAGGGTGCTTGGGTGGCTCAGTTGGTTAAGCATGGGATTCTTGATTTTGGCTCAGGTCATGATATCAGGGTCATGAGATCAAGCCTCATGTTGGGCTACACAATGGGCATGGAGTCTGGTTAAGATTCTATCTCCCCTCCCCACATCTGCTCCCCACCCCCAATAGCCCCTCTCTACTCGCTCTCTTTAAATAAATGAATGAATAGGGGCACCTGGGTGGCTCAGTGGGTTAAAGCCTCTGCCTTCAGCTCAGGTCATGATCTCAGGGTCCTGGGATCAAGTCCCACATCAGGGTCTGCACAGCAGGGAGCCTGCTTCCCCCTCTCTCTGCCTGCCTCTCTGCCTACTTGTGATCTCTCTCTCTCTGTGTCAAATAAATAAATAAAATCTTTAAAAACAAAAAAAATGAATGAATGAATGAATGAATGAATGAATGAATGAATAAGAGAATGAAAACACAACCCCACAGAATGAGAGAAAATATTGATAAATCTAACTTTTATTCTACTTTATAAACAGAAAGCTACTGTAATGTAAAGTTATTTACTTATTTTAACCAAGAAATTTTTAAGTTAATTTGAAACCAATTTTTCTAGATTAAAAAGCTAGAACTTCTTCTTTAAAAAAGCTATCAATTTTTATTTTATTTATTATTTTAAAGATTATTTTATTTGAGAGAGTGAGAGAGGAGGGCGAGGGGCAGAGGTCAAGGGAGAGAATCGCAAACAGACAGCACTGCACATGGAGTCAGACGTGGGGCTCGATCTCCTATCCCTGAGATCATGAACTGAGACAAACTCAGCCACCCAGGCACCCCCAAAATTCCAAATTTTTAAAGTTCATACAATCAGTGATATTTCCTTGGGGTGAACTTAAAAAAAAAAAAAAAAAAAAACTAGTTGAGCAATAATTCAATCTATAACTTAAATGATTATGTTCCCACAGATCATCCAACATAGGGGTCAGTAGCTTGTAACATATCAATAAGGGAAAAGAAAACTAGAATCCACTGAATACTTACTAGGCACTGTGAAACACATTTTACATGTTACCTCACTTTAGTCCTCACAACCACCATATGAAGTAATATTTTACTCCTACAGGTGAGGAAATTAAGTCTCAGACAGTTACTTAAACTTGACCTTTATATTACACAGTTGCAAGTGACAAAGCTAGAATTCAGAAAACAGCTAACATTCATTGAGCATTTACCACTGTGCCAAAAACTATTATAAATTTATTATATGTATCAACTCATTTATTCCTCCCAACAACCCTACAAAGTATGTTATCATTACTATCCTCGGTTTAGAGATAAACTGAGGCAGAGAGAAATTAGGTAACTTGTCCAAGGTTATGAAACTAATAATTGGTAGATTTAGAATTTTAACCCAGGCAACTTGACTCTGGAGCTTGAATTCTTAACCGCCAAACCATGTTACCTCTCTAGGATTCCAACCCGAGGTGTTTCTGAGTTCACTCAGCCAAAATACTCATCAATCTATAAAGAGTATGTCCTGAAAGTCTAGTCAGAAAATAGTGACTAAAAAACTAATCCAAATAGACTCTTTCATGAATACCTTAATTTTTTAAATATGCATTTCAAATACTATTTTATTTAACAAAGGAAGGCAGGTTTGACTCTGTATTAAGTTAGCAGTGACACAAAATTAGAAATAAAGCAGACTAACAAGAAAGCAATCTCTGTAATTATTTGCCTATTGTAGTATAGGCAAAGACAGTAGCAGACATTAAATAAATCTCATTTAAGAGATTTATTTAAATGAGAAAAAGAGATGAAACAAAATAACAGACTCTACCATTTAACTTGCCTTAGGAGAAATTCTCTTAAAGAGTGTTTTTCTTCTAACATACCTTCTCTTGCTGCAACCTTAAAAGTAAACCACGCTGTTTCTTCCGAAGAGGGGGCATTTTATCATCTTCTCCTTTGTCTCGTAGATGTCTGCAAATATTTCACATTGAGGCAAAGAGCAGATTAAATTTCTATTATAATGTCAAGAATTCTCTACCATTAAGAACTATTGGGACTTCATCAAGATCAAAAGCTTTTGCACAGCAAAGGAAACAGTCAACAAAACCAAAAGACAACTGACAGAACGGGAGAAGATATTCACAAATGACATATCAGATAAAGGGCTAGTATCCAAAATCTATAAAGAACTTCTCACACTCAACACCCAAAGAACAAATAATCCGATCAAGAAACGGGCAGAAGATATGAACAGACATTTCTGCAAAGAGGACATCCAAATGGCCAACAGACATTGAGACATTGAAAAAGTGCTCAACATCACTCAGCATCAGATAATCAAATCAAAATTACAAATTACAAATCAAAACCACAGTGAGATACCACCTCACACCAGTCAGAATGGCTAAAATTAGCAAGTCAGGAAACAACAGACGTTGGCAAGGATGTGGAGAAAGGGGAATCCTCTACACTGTTGGTGGGAATACAAGCTGGTACAGCCACTCTGGAAAACAGTATGGAGGTTCCTCAAAAAGTCGAAAATAGAGCTACCCTACGACCCAGCAATCGCACTACTGGGTATTTACCCTAAAGATACAAATGTAGCGATCCAAAGGGGCACGTGCACCCGAATGTTTATAGCAGCAATGTCCACAATAGCCAAAGTATGGAAAGAACCCAGATGTCCATCAACAGATGAATGGATAAAGATGTGGTGTGTGTATATACATACACACA
>CM053618.1:33418282-33460671 GCA_028646535.1 Procyon lotor | reverse complement strand
ACACACACACACACACACACACAATGGAATACTATGCAGTCATCAAGAGAAATGAAATCATGCCATTTGCAATACTGTGGATGAAACTAGAGGATATTATGCTAAGTGAAATAAGTCAGAGAGAGACAATTATCACATGATCTCTCTGATATGAAGAATTTGAGAGGCAAGGTGGGAGGTCGTGAGGGGGTGGGGGAGAAAAATGAAACAAGATGAGATCGGGAAGGAGACAAACCATAAGAGACTCCTAAACTCATGAAACAAACTGAGGGTGGCTGGGGGGTAGGGGGAGTAGGGATAGGGTGGCTGGGTTATGGACACTGGGGAGGGTATGTGCTACGGTAAGTGCTGTGAAATGTGTAAGCCTGATGATTCACAGACATGTACCCTGGAGCAAATAATACATTATATGTTAATAACAAAAAAAAGAAAAGAAAAAAAAAGAAAAGAAAATGAATTGGCCAAATCAAATTAAATGAAGAAACAAGAACATCTTTAAAGACAAAGCATTTCCTTCCAATAGAAGAAGAAACTAGAAAGCAAAAATTATGTTCACTGAAACAACTTACTTTTTCTGATGCTCTAGCCAGGCTAATTCAGCCTTAGTTTTCTCCTTCAAGGCCTTCTCACGAAGACGCAAGAGTGAAGATTGGTGAGCCGCCCTCATTTCCTCTTCTTTCATATACTGTCGAACCATCTCCATAGTAAATTTAGAAAAACTATCTTGTCCTCCTGAGAATGGCATGCTCAGCTCCTAAGGTGGAGATTTTATTTCAAGTTTATCATTATCTAAGCCTTTGGAACTTAAAACTAACATTGTTAAAAGAGACATGCACTTATAAAAATAAACTATGTATATAAAAAGGCCGCTGACCATGTCAGAGAACTCTCTTCAAAAAAGGCACATGAGAGGGAGTAACGCTCATCAGCTAATTTATTCAGCCAATGAAGTTTTAACAAACAACTACATAAGCCAGGTACTGTCCCAGGGGTATAAAGCCCGTTAAGAACTGTCCCTGTTGTCCAAAAGGCTAACAATTTAGCAAGATGATACAGACTTTTAAAATGGAATAAAGAGTTATAAGAGTGAAGCAAAAGAAACACTAGAGACATAACACTGGTTCCAATCCTCAAAGGACTTCTAAATTACTCCAAGGATTGAGTCTGTGTTCTACTTTGTAAGGAAAGCAAAGCCAGATTCTATAGCAAAAATTACTATAGCTATAAAATTGCTATCTTAGGAAAATCATTCTGGTAGAAGACACCTGAGTTTAAGTACAAAACATAGGGTCTTATCTTTGCGAGAACACATCCACAGTTATTGATGAAGTAATCTCCAGAGATAAACTGAAGCACACCTTGGCAGAAGACAGTGTTGTCTTTTCTGGAGAGGTTTCATCGTCAGAGTCATCATGATGGCCTCTTTTCTTTTCCATGTTAAATCTGCGATGACTTTCAGAAGGTAGTAAAGATCGAAATGATTTTTCTTCTATTTCATCTTCTGTCATAGATTCATCAAATTTCAGGGAATATTCTGTTGCAATAGAAGTGGAATCTAAAAGAATTTGGGACAAGTAGATTTTATCACTGTAACAGTTTTCAGTAAGTATTCAATTAGCAACCCTTGCTGCCTTGTTACGGGACAATCTAACATAAATTCATAGAATTGCTTGCCAACAATTAATAGGCATGAATAATAAAAATTCACTGAACTATCTAAAAATATGAGTATAAGAAATATGGTAAAAGTGTAATATACTATATATAAAGAACTCTTACAAACCAATAAGAAAACTAATAATCCTATAGAAAAATGAGAAACAGTCATGATCAAATGCATCACAAACAAAATATGGTCAAAATAAAGTAAAAAAAAAAGTTTAACATTATTACAATTCAAAGAAATGCAAATCAAAATTTTTTTTAGAATTCATCAATACCACGGTGATTTAAAACACAATGGCTCTTTTAGGTTGCCATGCCTCTGACATGCACTCCTTACCTCCAATCCCTTTCTTATTTGGACAGCCTTACTTTCTAGTACTACAAAATGTTCTGGGTTCATTTTGTATTTTCCCGGCCCAATCCTAAATCAGTCATTTCTCCAAAGAGCTCTAATCTGATTTCTTTCATTAGAGAATATTTAGAAACCACAACTACGGGCACTGGTTATTCTTTTTTTTTTTAAGATTTTATTTATTTGAAAGAGAGAACATGAGTGGGGCATGGAGGAGCAGAGGAAGAAGGAAAAGCAGGTTCCCCATGGAGGAGGGACCCTGATGCAAAGCTTGATCCCAGGACCCTGGGTTCATGGCCTGAGCCAAAGGCAGACACTTAACTGACCAAGCCACCCAGGCACTCCGGCACTGGGTTACTCTTGTTACTACTAGAGCATCATGGTTTCTTCCTTCTGTCAGTGGCCAGAGCTAGATAATGTATGCATGTATATTAACCCACGTACACACACACACACAGTAGTTCCTGTATCCATCCATCCATCCAAAGATGGATTCATACTGATGTCACTGACTCTAATCCAGAACCATACGGTTCATTCCAGTCTTCTTTTCTTGTGTATCTAATATCCTTCTCCACCACAGAGAAACCTGGCTCCTATTATCCAACATCAATTTACTTATTTGTTTGACCCCAATACATATATAAAAATTGTTTACTTGTACCCCTGTGAAAAGCTCATTTACCAATTAGAATACAGTGTTTAAATACTGTTCTCTTCATATTTAGGCTTACAGTTTACACTCAAAAATTCTGTTTTCCAAATTTACTTAATTTGGAAAGCTCCTTTTTACAGCTCCTTTTTATTCCACCCTCTTCAGTGTGGTTATGCCATACATTTGTAATAAAGTTACATTCATTTGTCATAGACTGTATTCTATTCTAGGATCCCCCAACATCCTGGTTGATATGTGTGTGTTTAGTTTGCACATGTTGAAGTTTACTGTTTGTGATGTACAGCTCAGGGTTCTGATAAATGCACAGCATCAATCAGTACATAAAAAAACATACAGGACATCCCTTAAATAAGTTGTTGCACACTAAAAGTTCTCCTGTGCATCCTCTTTGTAGTTTAACCACTTTCTCTTTTACCTAACGGTTGAGAACCATTAATCTGTTTTCCTTCCCTAAAGTTTTGCCTATTCTAGAATGTCATGTAAATGGAATCATACACTTTGTAACCTTTTGCAGCTCGCTTCTTTTGCTTAGTAAAATTCACTTAAAATTCATCCATTATTGGGGCGCCTGGGTGGCTCAGTCGTTAAGTGTCTGCCTTCGGCTCAGGTCATGATCCCACGGTCCTGGGATCGAGCCCCGCATCGGGCTCCCTGCTCAACAGGAAGCCTGCTTCTCCCGCTAACACTCCCTCTGCTTGTGTTCTCTCTCTCGCTGTGTTTCTCGCTGTCAAATAAATCTTTAAAAAAAAAAAAAAAATTCATCCATTATGTTGCATGAATCGATAGCTTGCTCCTTTTAATCACTGAAGAGTATTCCACTGTACAGATTAACCAGTTTGCTTATCCATTCTCTTCATAAGACATTTGGTGGCTTCCAGTTGTTAGCAATAATTAAAAATGGTGCTATGAACATTAATGTTTAGGCTTTTGTGAGGACTTCAAGTTTGCGTTTGCCTTGGCATGTGATTGATGGATCATTTTAAGATACTGTGAAAATGTCTTACAAAGTAGCTGTACCATTTTGCATTCTAATCAGCAACGAATTCAAGTTCCTATTGTCTCCATCTGCAACTTTGCAGCCACCACTTCGTTGTCAGCTTTTTGGATTTTAGCCATTCTTTTTTTTTTTCTTTTTAAAGATTTTATTTATTTATTTAACACAGAGAGATGACAAATAGGCAGAGAGGCAGGCAGAGAGAGGGGGGGAAGCAGGCTCCCTGCTGAGCAGAGAGCCTGATGCGGGGCTCGATCCCAGGAACCTGAGATCATGACCTGAGCCAAAGGCAGAGGCTTTAACCCACTGAGCCATCCAGGCTCCCCTACACTGTTGTTCACAGAGTAGCTTTTTAATTTTAACAAAGCATAGCTTATCAATTTTTTCTTTCAGAGACTGTACTTCTAGTGCTGTATTCTAAGAAGTCACTGCTAAACAAAAGGTGACCTGGATTTTCGCCTACGTACAGGAGATGGTGCAGCTTCTCTGGATCTTGGCTGTCCTGTGAATTTTAGTTGCCTTAGCTCTCCAGACTCCTAACTTCACTTTTTCCACTCAGGAAGACTACTGGGCTCCATGCCACGCAGCCTGGAGACTCCCTTCAGGCAGTAAGCTGGAGGAGTCATAGTGCTCACCTCATCTGCTTTTCATCTCTCATGAATCAAGAGCATTCACTGCCTGACGTTCAATGTCTTAAAAACAGTTTTTTCATATCTTTTGTCTGATATTTGTTTTAGGAGAGAGGTAAATCTGGTCATGTTCCTCCGTTGTGGCCAGAAGAAGTTGTTCAAGTAATTTAATTTTATATTGTTTAAAGAAGTGAAATATATCCAAAAGTCATAATTCATGACAGTTCAGATTAATCACTTGACAGTGATAAATCTGCAGTTATTGGAGCCAGGCACCATGGCATTAAGTCACGGATGGTTACTATCTACCCCTGAAACTCAAAGACACTTTCAATAGATAAATTTGCCCTCACTATTTTAATTATAAGCACTACTATTACGATAAAATTTTGCAGAGAGTAAATTCATCCTGTAGGAGAAAATTAACAATTTCTTTGTTTTCCTATATCCTTTATTTCTCTCATTATGTGGAAGTTGTCATTATGAAGTCTGATTCTAGAATGAATTTCATTAGTTTTTAATCCAGTAATTCATAAAACATTTTTTTTAAAAGATTTTATTTATTTGAGAGAACTAGAGAGAGAGCACAAATAGGCAGAGCACCAGGCAGAGGGAAAGGGAGAAACAGGCTCTCTGCTGAGCAAGGAGCCTCACGCAGGGCTCAATCCCAGGACCCTAAGATCACAACCTGAGCCGAAGGCAGAAGCTCAACTGACTGAGCCACCCAGGTGCCTCCATAAAACATTTTTTAAAACATTCTGAAAATCATTCATCAATCAGTTTAAAAACATGAGCGTGCCTCTCGATATTTAATACCACCATATTAGTCTGCTTGGGCTGCCATAACAGAATACCACAAGCTGCTGACTTAAACAACAGAAATTTTTATCCTCACAGTTCTGGAGGGGTGATTCCAAGATCAAGGTGCTGACAGGAGATAGGGTGCTCTCTCCAAATACAGTCACATTGGAAATTAGAATGTCACTCTATCAGTTTTGAGGGTATACAATTCAATCCATAACATTCCCCTCTTTCATTCCCCAAAATTAATTCCTTCTTGCACACAAAATACATTCACCTCATCCTAAAAGTCCCAAAAGTCTTAACCCATTCCAGCACCAACTATAAGTCTAACGGATCATCTAAATATTATCTAAATCAGGTATCAGTGCGACTGGAGGTGTGATTCACCCTGAGGCAAAATTCCTTTTTAGTTGCATCCTGTGAAACAAGACCACATATGTGCCTCAAAATACAATGGTAGAACAGGCATAAAATAGACAATCCCATTCCAAAAGAGAGAAGTCAGAAAGAAGGGGTGATGGGTCTTAAGTTAGTCTAAGACCTAGCAGGGCAAATTCCATTAGCTCTGATGGCTGAAGGATGATCTTCTTTGGCAGGATGCGAGGCCCACTGGGTTGGTCTTGCCTTCTCAGCCCTGAGTGGCAGCAGCATTCCCTCAGCCACTGGCAATGTCTTGCTCCTGAGGCAATGAGCAAGGGCAACCTGGACAACTGAAACCAAGATGTAGCCCCATGCTCTGAAACCAATAAGGGGACAGCCTTGCCATGTGGGCCTGTATGCCTGGGCCTGTGGTGGCAGCGGCTGCCCTGCTGATCTCTGAATCACCCTCAGGGTCATTCTTCCCTTTTTTTTGAAGGATAAGGCATGTTCACAGCCTTGCTCTACTGTCTCATCTGGTGGAATCCCAGACGTCTGAAAGCCTTCCTACATTTCATTCCATCTCTGGGCTCTTTTGTCCAAACTGGCAGTGTCTCTGCTGTTATTATCCCACCTCGGCTAGTACTGAGATGGCTGCTTAGATCCATGCATAATCTTCTATGGAGTGACTGTCCAGTCACATCCTTGGTGTTCTGTCCAGAACATGCTTTTTCACTTTTCACAACAGGAACAGCCTAAGAATTTTCCAAATCTTCAAGTTCTGATTCCTTTTTGTTTAACAATTCCTTCAATTTATCTCTCCTCTCACATTTTACTAAAACTAAGGAGAAATCAAGGCCACGCCTTCAACACTTTGCTCAGAAATCCCCTTGGCTAACTATCCATGTTTATCACTTTTAGCTTCCACCTTCCACAAAACAGAAGAACACAGTTCAGCCAAATTTTCTCAATTTATAACAAAGACTGCCCTTCCTCCAGTTTCCAATGATACATTCCTAATTTCCATCTTCGTCAGACTTTATCAGAATCCTTTTAAACTGTATTTTAATCATTTTAATCATCCATATTCCTGCCAACAGTCTCTGCAAGGCAATGTGGACTTTTTCTAACATGTACCTCAACACTCTTCTAGTCTCTACTCATTACCAAGTTCTAAAGCTACTTCTACATATTTGGTAATTGTTATAGCAACACCTGACTTTTGTGTAACAAGATCTATATTCATTAGCTACATTGTATTAATTAATTACCTCTGGGTACCAAGATCTATATCATTAATTATTCATTAGCTCTAGACTGTTATACCCATAAATTACATTCATTATAAAATTAATTTAAACACCTTGCACTCTAAATCTTGCCCATCCTGCTTTGAAGACTATACAGTTCCAGGCCATCAATCAAATACAATGCTTAAGAGCCAGTCATTAAAAAAAATCTTAAAAAAAAAAAAAATTCTTAAAGGTGTCATTTGTTGCCAAATTCTGTTTTTTTCATTATATTATCTACTACTCATGATTTGATAGGGATCATTATTTTTAAGAAATTATATCCTTGTGCTCGCTTCGGCAGCACATATACTAAGAAATTATATCCTTATATTGTTTAAAATTTAAAGATCAAATAATGTATTCTCTTTTTTCTGATTATGTTATATATTGATGATAGGATAAAAGTAATTTTTTTGAATATCTATTTTCCATTCACATGTATGCTCTCCCAGAATAGTTTTGCCTCCCCTTAGCATCATGACACACAACCATGTTTAAAATATTGGCAAGGGTTACTGGCATAATGTAGTTTTGAAATAGTTTCACTTAGATACACTTAATATTACATTCAGATACACACACACACACACACACACACACACACACACACACAGACACACACACACACTACCATGTTCTAACTATATTAACTAGCTCAGTCACAAATATCTCAAAGGGTTCTGGAAGACTCCCCAAACAAGTAACTGTACATACACATGCAAGAAATGTTACCTTTCTCATCAGGAAGGGATGGCACACTGTCACTTCGCAGAGAATCATCTACAGCAGTCTGAACCTGTTCATCAATAGAACTCTCCATCTTTTCACCATGAAGTTTCCTCTCATTTTCCTTAGAAGAAAATGGAACTGAAGGGCTTTCTTGACGGCTGCTTCCGCTACTACTTCTGTTTATAGATATTATAGAAACAAACCAAAAAAAAAAAAAAAAGGTGATAAAATAACGTTCATAAATTCAAAGTAAATTTATTTGGTGAGGGCAATGTGCCTCATGATCAATATATGAAATAATGAAACAAGTGACATAAAACATAAAATGCTAAGTAGACAGAAATATGAGAAGAAACTTTGTAGAAAAGAGGAAGGTTTCACTCTTAAATAGTCATGAAAAGCAAGCACTAATCTCAGGCTATCACTTCCCTTTTTCCTTTCATTTTAAAATCAAGCTACTAGGAAAAGGGGCTTCTATTTGGCTGTTTCAACTTCCTTACTTTTTTTTAACATCACAATTAATCACAATCAGCTTAATCCCAACTACTCTACTAGAATTGTTCTTTCAACCTCTACCTAAACTTGAATTCCCAAATCCAATGGACACTTTTTCTACAACTTTAAATGGCCTTGATCTCTACATATAACATATGATGTATTATTTGTTTCAGGGGTACAGGTCTGTGAATTATCAGTCTTACACAATTCACAGCACTCATCATAGCACGTATCCTCCCCAGTGTCCATCACCCAGTCAACCATTCCTTCCTACCCCCCTCCCTTCCAGCAACTCTCAGTTAGTTTCCTGAGATTATGAGTCTCTTATGGTTTGTCTCCCTCCCTGGTCCCATCTTGTTTCATTCTTCCCTCCCTTGCCCCAACAACCCCCTGTCCTGCCTCTCAAATTCCTTATATCAGAGAGATCATATGATAATTGTCTTTCTTTGATTGACTTTTTTCGCTTAGCATAATACCCTCAAGTTCCATTCATATCTTTGTAAATGGCAAGATTTCTGTTTTTTGATGGCTGCATAGTATTCCATTGTGTGTGTGTGTGTGTGTGTGTGTGTATACATATATATATATATATATATATATAATGCCACATTTTCTTTATCCATTCAGCTGTCTATGGATGTCTGGGATCTTTCCATAGTTAAGTTTTGTGGACATTGCTGCTATAAACATTAGGATGCAGGTGCCACTTCGGGTCACTACATTTATACCTTTAGGGTAAATACCCAGTAGGGCGATTGCCAAGATAGCTCTATCTCAGCTAAAACAGATAGCTCTATTTTCAACTTTTTGAGGAACCTCCATACTGTTTTCCACAGTGGCTGCACCAGCTTTCATTCTCACCAAAAGTATAAGATAAGAGGGTTCCCCGTTCACTGTATCCTCGCCAACATCTGTTGTTTCCTGACTTGTTAATTTTAGCCATTCTGAGTAGTGTAAGGTTGTATCTCATTGTGGTTTTGATTTGTATTTCCCTGATGGTGAGTGATGTTGAGCCTTTTTTCATGTGCCTCTTGGCCTTTTGTAAGTCTTTGGAGAAATGTCTGTTTATGTCTTCTGCCCATTTCTTGATTGGATTATTTGTTCTTCGGGTGTTGAGTTTGATAAGTTCTTTATAGATTTTGGATACTAGCCCTTTATCTGATAAGACACTTGCAAATATCTTCTTCCATTCTGTTGGTTGTCTTTTGGTTTTGTTGACTGTTCCCTTTGCTGTACAAAAGCTTTTTTATTTTGATGAAGTCCCAATAGTTCATTTTTGCTTTTGTTTCCCTTGCCTTTGGAGACATGTCTAGCAAGAAGCTGCTGTGGCCAAGAGGTTGTACAGAGGTTGCTGCCTGTGTTCTCCTGTATGATTTTGATATCTCACATTTAAATCTTTCATCCATTTTGAGTCTATTTTTGTGTATGGTGTAAGGAAATGGTCGAGCTTCATTCTTCTACATGTGGCTATCTAATTTTCCCAACACCATTTGTTGAAGAGACTGTCCTTTTTCCATTGGATATTTTTTCCTGCTTTATCTAAGATTAATTGATCATAGAGTTGAGGGTCTATTCCTGGGTTCTCTATTCTGTTCCACCGATCTATGTTTCTGTTTTTGTGCCACTACCATATTGTCTTGATGATTACAACTTTGTAATAGAGCTTGAAGTCTGGCATTGTGATGCCACCAGTTTTGGCTTTCCTTTTCAACATTCCTTTGGCTATTCAGGGTCTTTTCTGCTTCTACACAAATTTTAGGATTATTTGCTCCAGCTCTGTGAAAAAAATCAATGGTATTTTGATAGGGATTGCATTGAATATATAGATTGCTCTAGGCAGCATAGACATTTTAAGAATATTTGTTCTTCCAATTCATGAGCATGGAAGATTTTTCTATTTCTTTGTGTCTTCCTCAATCTCTTTCATTAGTGTCCTGTAATTTTCTGAGTACAGATCCTTTGCCTCTTTGGTTAGATTTATTCCTAGGTATCTTGGTATTTGGTACAATTGTAAATGGGATCAACTCCTTAATTTCTCTTTTTTTCTGTCTCATTGTTAGTGTATAGAAATACAACTGATTTCTGTGCACTGATTTTATATCCTGCCACTTGGCTGAATTCCTGTATGAGTTTTAGTAATTTTGGGGTGGAGTCTTTTGGATTTTCCACATACAGTATCATGTCATGTGCAGAGTGAGGGTTTGACTTCTTTGCCAATTCAGATGTCTTTTATCTCTTTTGTTGTCTGATTGCTGAATCTGGGACTTCTAGTACTGTGTTGAACAACAGCGGTGATAATGAAAATCCCTGCCGTGTTCCTGATCTTAGGGGAAAAGCTCTGTTTTTCTGCCCTGAGAATGATATTTGCTGTGAGTTTTTCATAGATAGCTTTTATGATACTGAGGTATGTTCCCTCTTTCCCCGCACTGTGAAAAGTTTTAATCAAGAAAATTGCTCTACTTTGTCAAATATTTTTTCTAAATCTGTTGAGAGGATCATATGTTTCTTGTCCTTTTTTTTTCTATTAATGTAGTATATCACATTAATTGATTTGTGGATGTTGAAACACCTGTGCAGCCCAAGAAAATCCTACTTGGTTGTGGCGAATAATCCTTTTAATGTACTCTTGGATCTAATTGGCTAGTATCTTGGGGAGAATTTTGGCATCCATGTTCATCAGGGATTTTGGTCTGTAATTCTCCTTTTTGGTGGGGGTCTTTATCTGGTTTTGGAATCAAGGTAATGCTGGCCTCAAAGAAAGAGTTGGGAAGTTTTCCTTCCATTTCTATTGTTTGAAACAGCTTCAGAAGAATAGGCATTAATTCTTCTTTAAATGTTTGGTAGAGTTCCCCCAGGAAGCCATCAGGCCCTGGACTCTGGTTTGTTGGGAGATTTTTGATTATTGCTTCAATTTCCTTGCTGGTTATGGGTCTGTTAAGATGTTTTCTTTCTTCTTGTTTCAGTTTTGGTACTTTATATGTCTTTAGGAATACATCCATTTCTTCCAGATTGCCTAATTTGTTGGCATATAATTGCTCATAATATGTTCTTATTTCTTAATTGTTTGTTCTTAATTGTTCTTAGTTGTCTGTGTTTCTTTGGTGTTGGTTACGATCTCTCCTCTTTCATTCATGATTTTGAGTCTTTCCTCTTTTCTTTTTTGTAAGTCTGACCAAGGTTTTTTTAGTTTTATTAATTCTTTTGGAGAACTAGCTTCTGCTTTCACTGATCTGTTCTACTATTCTTTTGGTTTCTATTTTATTGGTTTCTGCTCTAATCTTTCTTAATTCTCTTCTCCTGCTGGATTTAGGCTTTATTTGCTGCTCTTTCTCCAGCTTCTGTAGGTGTAAGGTTAGGTTGTATATTTAGGACTTTTCTTATTTCTTGAGAAAGGCTTGTATTGCTATATACTTCCCAATTAGGACCACTTTCGCTATATCCCAAAGGTTTTGAAAAGTTGTTTTCTTTCTTTTTTTAAAAAAAGATTTTTATTTATTTATCTATTTATTTATTTGACAGAGAAAGAGAGAAAGAGAGAGAGAGAGAGAGATAGAAAGTAGGCAGAGAGGCAGGCAGAGAGAAAGAGGGAAGCAGGCTCTCTGCTGAGTAGAGAGCCTGATGTGGGGTTTGATTCCAGGACCCTGAGATCATGACCAAAGCTGAAGGCAGAGGCCAGGTGCCCCAAAAGTTGTGTTTTCATTGTCATTTGTTTCCATGAATTTTTTAAGTTCGTCTTTAATTTCCTGGTTGACCCATTCATTCTTTAGTAGGATGCTGTTCAGCCTCCAAGTATTTGAGTTCTTTCCAAATTTCCTCTTGTGATTAAGTTCCAGTTTCAAAGCACTGATCTGAAAATATGCAGGGAATGATCCCAATCTTTTGGTACAGGTTGAGACCTGATTTGTGACCCAGTATGTGATCTTTTCTGGAGAATGTTCCATGTGCACTCAAGAAGAATGTGTATTCTGTTGCTTTAGAATGGAATGATTGGAAAATTATCTGTGAAGTCCATCTGGTCCAGTGTGTCATTCAAAGCCCTTGTTTCCTTGTTGATCTTCTGCTTAGAGGATCTATCTATTTCAATGAGTAGGGTGTTAAAGTACCCTACTATTGTACCCTATTATTGTATTACCCTATTATTGTATTACTACCAATGTGTTTCTTTTTCTTATAAATTAGTTTATATAATTGGCTGTTCCCATGTTAGAGGCATAAATATTTACAATTTTTAGATCTTGTTGGATGACCCTTTAATTATGATATAGTGTCCTTATTCATTTTTTATTACAGTCTTTGGTATAAAATCTGTTAGATATAAGGATTTCTACCCTAGCTTTCTTTTGATGTCCATTAGCATGGTAAACTGTTTCCCACCCCCCTCACTTTCAATCTGGAGGTGTCTTTGGGTCTAAAATGAGTCTCTTGTAGACAGCATATTGATGGATCTTGCTTTATTAGCTAATCTGATACCCTGTGTCTTTTGATTAGGGCATTTAGCTCATTTGCACAGTGACTATTGAAAGCTACTCTTCATTTACAAAGACATGAATGGAACTTGAAGGTATTATGCTAAGCAAGATAAGTCAATCAGAGAAAGACAATTATCATATGATCTCACTCATAAGTGAAATTTAAGGAACAAAACAGAGGATCATAGGGGAAGAGAGGGAAAAATAAAACAAGATGAAATTGGAGAGGGAGACAAACCATAATAGACTCTTAATCACAGAAAACAAACCAAGGGTTGCTGGAGGGGAGGTGGACAGGGGGATGGGGTAACTGGGTGATGGACATTAAGGAGGGCACATGATGTAATGAGCAATGGGTATTATATGAATGATGAATCAGTGAACTCTAAATCAGAAATAGTACATTATGTGTTAACTAATTGAATTTAAATTAAAAAAAGAGAAAGTATATCATATGTAATGGCACAAAAGAGAGAGAGAGCATGGCTCTTTTATTAGAGAATTACATTAGAGTAGTGATAATTGGTAGAATATGATAAGAGGGGAAATGCCAAGAGACAGGGCTGGAGATGGACCAAAGCCTCAATAATAAAGGAACTTTCATGCTCTACTGAGTGGCTCTAAAGGACTACTGAAGGCTTCAAACAGGTGAGTAACAAATTGGCTGCAAATTTTAGAAAAGTCATTCTAGTTACCACGTGATTAGTGAAGAGATTGGGGAATGGTTTGGGAAGAGATTGGGAAAACTATGAGGAATCCCCTGTAGTGACCCAGCTGACAACCTCAATGAACTGTATGTCAGTGAAGGTTAAATGAAAGTCATATAGTTCCAGAAATATAGTACGTACTTAATACCACAGACTGACGTGTTTTAGTCTCATAATTTTTTAAATGAGGTTTTACTTTGACAATGTAGGTATCTTACCATAAGAATGTTCAAAAAGGAGCTCCGAATATCTTCTAATTCCAGGACAGAACCATAATTGAAAACTACAGATGTTAATACTATGCAAGAACAATGACAAAGTATTCAATCTTCTTTTACAATTATAAAAATTAGTACATACAGTAATGTCAAGAAATATGGATGTTAGCAAAGCAATGCACAATAAACATAGGCCTTGGAGCCAGATAAATCAAGATTCAATTCCTTGTTGTGCTACTATCTATGTGACCTTGAGTGAGTTTCTTAGCAACTCCATGAGCTTGTTCCCTAATATAAAATGAGGACAGTATCTGTCTTGGAAGGTTGTTGTGAAGATTAAATGCTGGAAAAAGAAACTGACACAGTGCTTGTAGAAGGCAGGCTCTCACAGAATGGTGGTTACACTACTACATAGAATAATTATTTTATAAGTCAGCTTAGCAAATAGGGGAACTCAGAACTTTGAAGGGAAGACACTATTTCATTTAAAGAAATGAGATTAAGAAGAAAAAAAAAGGGGTGCCTGAGTGGCTTAGTGGGTTGGGCCTCTGCCTTCAGCTCAGGTCATGATCTTAGGGTCCTGGGATGGGGCCCTGCATTGGGCTCTCTGCTCAGCAGGGAGCCTGCTTCCCCCCCTCCCTCTGCCTGCCTCTCTGCCTACTTGTGATCTTTCTCTCTCTCTCTGTCAAATAAGTAAATTGATAGATAGATACATACATACATACATACATACATACATAGATAAATAAAATTTAAAAAAAAAAAGAATTCTACCACGGAAGCCATTGGAATGGACAGATTAGGAAAGAAGGAGATTTAAAAAAAAGTTAAAAAGAAAAAGGAATGTCAAAGCCATTTATCACGCTTTACTAAATCAAAGTGTTTTCACCTTCGATCATGATTCTTGTATCTTGAAGACTCAGAATAACTGTCATATGAAGGGGAATACTTCTGATGTTTTGAATCAAGGGTCCCTTCTTTACTCTGACAGAGTGAAACAGATTGACTTTTCCTGCAAAGAAAATAAAAACTGATTAAACATTTAAAGTCTCTCATAAGAGAAGGATTTTAAATGCCATTTAACATTAATATGAGATAAAATCTTGAGTAGAAATTATGAAATAGCTATGACAAAGTATTTAAGAAAAGTATTCACTCATAGAAAAGAGTATCTTTTGCTTTGTGACAAATAAACACAAATCACCCCAAGTATCAGTGAATGTGAATAAGGACTTAAAACCTATGAATTAGAGATGGTCAAAATGTGATGTAAAAAAATACACACAAACATGATCATATCACCCAGGCTACCTAAAAAACTAACGACTCTTCATTGTTCCTAGAATAAATTCCAAAATCCTCAAGATCTGCAATGTTCTACCATAATCTGATCCCTGCATCATCTCCTACCATTCTCCCCTCTGTTCTCTGCCTCTAGTCACATTCTTCCCTCATTTTCTCCTCCTACATTAGTATGTACTGACCTGCCAATCTTTATCTGTTTTACATCACTGATTCCTTTTCATCCACTAGATCTCACCATAAGCTTTCCTTCCCCAGGAAAACCTTCTCTAATGTCGCTGTAACCCCAGGCTATTCAAATTCCTTTGTTATAGATCTCCGAGATATATGTTCTTTTCTCTCATAACTCTTGTTTCAGTTTGTGTTTGTTCACTTAAGTGAATTTGATTACAGTATCTATCTTCCCCACTACACTGTATGCCCATAACTATATTCCTAGTATCCACAACAGTGCCTAAGACATAGTAGATACTCATTGCGTATTTGCTGAATGACTGAATATTAACCTGTCCGTTTCAGCTCTGGCCCTCAGCTGTTTCACAAAGTCTGGAGCATGCTGTCGTTGGTGGTCATATAGCGTTGCCAGCGGAGCTCCTGAAGCAGTGATGGCATCTGAGATATGAGTTCGAGTCAACTCTGCCATCTAAATAAGAACAAGGCAAAAGTAGATGTGAAAAAAAAATCACAGAAAACTGAGAAGGAGCACAGTGTCTCTGAAAGATCACTGGATTAAGAGCAAGTAAATTCTGCCATAAGAGGTATAACACTGTGGGCAAGTCATTTAGACTCTTTAAGTCTCAACAGCTTCCTTATGAAAATAAAGAGTTGGATGGACCACATGATTTCTAAGGTTTCATCGAGCTGTAGCAACCTATGAATTAAAGCAAAATTTCAAGTCATATAATAAGCCATAATAAACCAAAAATAAATCTTCTATAAGAATCAATTCAATTTCTACTTCCTATATCTTTTTTCTGACCTACAATGGGAGGTATTTTTCCTACTCTGAGCCACTACTGCAATTGCTGCACGTGTTATTCACTTGGTGTTCATTCAGTCACTGCCTTGACAACTTGCAGTGTTTCTGAAGTCTTCGTTAATGTTGTCTAAAATTTTCTTAAAAGAGTCTATATACACTCTCAGAGTACCCAGCCCAGTAGGTTCCTGGTTTTTTAATATTAATAACAGAATCATTTTACAAACAATCCTAAACTGTACCTGCTAAAATAAACTGAAACTATATCTATAGATTATGATATCCCATATATAGACAGTAGTAAAACTATTTCTGGCTTTATTCTTGGTACAGTAAAAGACAGGAGACTAACATCACTGTAGGTGAAAAGGAACCATCTTCATACAAAGCAGATCAATGGCTTCCTGGGACTAAAGCTGGGGACTGAATGGATAGGGGCATGAAGAGACTCTGAAGTGTTGGAAATACAGTTGCCTCCTGAACAACATGGGGGCTAGGGGAGCCAATCCACAAGCAGTCAAAATCCGTGGATAACTTCTAATTCCCCCAAAAATGAACTACTAAATGGCCTACTATTGTTGGAAGCCTTACCCATAACATAAACAGTTGATTAACACATATCTTATATATTATGTGTATTTTATACTGTATCATTATAGTATAGTAGGCTAGGGGCGCCTGGGTGGGTCAGGCAGTTGGGTGTCTGCCTTCAGCTCAGGTCATGATCCCAGGGTCCTGGAATCAAACCCCACGTTGGGCTCTTTGCTCAACAGGAAGCCTGCTTCTCCCTCCCACTCCCCCGGCCTGTGTTCCCTCTCTCATTGTGTCTCTCTCTGTGTCAAATAAATAAATAATAAAATCTTTTTAAAAACAAATAAATAAAGTAGGCTAGAGAAAAGAAAATGTTATTAAGAAAATCCTATGGAAGAAAATTACATTTACAGCACTACACTGTATTTGTCAAAAAAAAATTTTGCATATAAGCAGACACTCACAGTTCAAACCCATGTTGTTCAAAAGTCAACTGTATTATGGTGGTGTTGATAAGGATGGACAGACAGATAAGACACAGAAATACATAGAGATACCTATATCTGATTAAATACCTATATCTATATATTTGTCAAAACTCATCAAACAATACACTTAAAATGGATATAATTTATTGTTTGTAAATTATACATCAATAAAATCAAGATATATTTTAAAAGCTTACTCAAGGCAGACATTTAGAGTTCTTCGCCATTTTTTTCTGCCTCTGTATCACTCACATGTACAACATACTGCCTCTTAAGTCAACAGTGTTTGGCTCCCACTAAAAGTCACTAATCAAAAGCACACATTTGCTAGATGTTAGAAACTGCAAAGACCAACTCTACCCAAACTGACTAAAAAGAAAAGGGTTTCTCGATGGCCTTACTTCACAGATTTGGCGAGCCGCGTCTGTGGTGAGGCGAGCAGTATCTGCTTGGTGAGTGGCTATTTTACAAGTTGCTTCTTGCAGGACCTCAGTTACTTCCCTTTGTGATTTGACCACCTGCTGTAAGGATTCTGCATGGACCTGAAAATAAAAGGAAGTAAAAAGAAAACTTCTGCTATGTCTCAGTCTCTCCCCACCTCAAATTAGCTTTAATTTTAAAATTGTTTCATAGCACGAATGCCTTGTAAAAGAAAATGTCTGGATTTTATGTCTTAAAATCTAAAGTCTAGGGTCTTAAAATCACTGCTGGAGTTTAATTTTTAACTCCACCATTCATGGGTTGATGTTTCTTTAGACAATAAATACTATGTACCTCAGCTTCCACGTCTCTAAATTGGGGATAAATCTTAACTCACAGGATTGCTACCAGAGTCGAATGACATGAAATTAACCCAAAAGGCATAATGTACTAAAGCATTATATCTTTCCTTTTTCACTCATACATAATTAAAAGAATACTAAAGTGATTTCAAAGATACATATTGAGACTTAAAGAACCAGTGCCTGCTGTAAGCGTATGTACCTGAGCTGCTTTGTTTCGGGTTTCTTCTAATTGTCTCTGACATTCCAAAGCCTCTTGTTCAGCCTTCAATTTCAAAAGGGCCAAGTCTCTTTCATGTCGTTGCTGCTGTGCCTTCAAAATAAAAAAATGATCAATTATTAATTCTAAGATACTAAACCCTTTTAACACAGTGACGATAATACTATTTTCCTAACATAATTTTTTTGAAGCAACCAATTAGAACTTAAAGGAAAGACAGCAAATAGAATAGCCCTAAATTATTATCAAAATATTTAATGACCACCTACTATGTGTCAAATAATGCAGTAACATAAAAATTTCCAAAGCACACAGGACTAAGAACTCTTACCAAAAAGCTAGTTTTAAAGGAAAAGCTGCAGTACCTAGCTCTAAAGAGATTAAAATGTCCTATGTGTAAAAATAAAGGTAACATTTCACAACTCAGAATTTTAGAACTCCTTTATTTTGGCTTTACAGGAGTAATTTCGTGAAAATATTGCCTCAGAAAAGGTCTCCTTCTCACCAGAACCCTTTCTTTCCACTCTGTCATACAATGCTATCAATCAATTTATATTTTTTCATTTCTTCTGGAATAGTGCTAAATATAAGTTTTCTAAAGGTGGAAAGATTGTATATAAAGTTATATAATGCCCTGTATAAATCTGGAAGCCCAGAATTATAATGTAACCCTGAAATGGCAGAAAATCTCAGTGCTATTTTGGATTTCAAGGTAATGGCCACTGCGATGGGGTCATTTCCCCAATCCAGTGATTTTTTTTAACCAAGTTGTTATCAGTCCCTCCCCAAATCTCTCCATCAGAGAGACTTGGAAATGTCTTGGGGAGTTTTTGCTGTCATGATGAATGGACAGCACTACTGTAATTTTTGGGAGAGGTACAGGAATGCTCAACTCCTTGCA
Source organism: Procyon lotor (assembly GCA_028646535.1). Lineage (NCBI taxonomy): Eukaryota > Metazoa > Chordata > Mammalia > Carnivora > Procyonidae > Procyon > Procyon lotor. Next base: position 33,442,081 of record CM053618.1, on the reverse strand, counting down.
AAGGACGGGACAGTTGCACACAGAGAATGGTCTTTAGGTATTTTGGGAAATACAAATGCAAAACGAAACTGAAAAAAATTATTTACAACAGCATCAGGAAACAAAATATTTAGGAATTTAAAAATGTGTAAGATCTCTACACTGAAAATTACATTGCAAAGAGAACAATTTTTAAAACCTAAATAGAAAAAGGTATCATGCTCACAAATTAGAAAATGCCATATTGTTAAGATGTAAATTCTCCCCCAATACCGATCTACAGAATCAATGCCAGTCATATAAAAATCAACAAAAATAAAAAACCAAGCCTCCTCCCCTTTTTTCTACTAGAAGCCAACAAACTCTTTTTTTTTTTTTTTTTAAAGATTTTATTTATTTATTTGACAGAGAGAGAGATCACAAGTAGGCAGAGAGGCAGGCGGGGGACGGGGGGGAGGGAAAGCAAGCTCCCTGCTGAGCAGAGAGCCCAATGTGGGGCTCGATCCCAGGACCCTGAGATCATGACCTGAGCTGAAGGCAGAGACTTTAACCCACTGAGCCACCCAGGCGCCCCCCAACAAACTAATTCTAAAAGTTATACAGAAATGCAAAAACCTAGAATACCCAAAACCACCGTGAGAAAGAACAAAATTGAAGTAATTACACCCTGATTTCATGACTCACTCTAAAGACATAGTAAAACAGTATGGTACTGGTATTAAGGACAGGCATATAGATCAATGGAAAAGAACGGAGTCCAGAAATAGACCTCCATATAAGTGATTACTTAATTGTTGCTAAAGGGGCCAAGGTAATTTAAGTGTTTTTAAGAAAATGGTGATGGACCAAGTAAAAATCCAAATGGAGGAAAAGATGAACTTTGGTCTCTTCTTCATATTCCATAAGTAACTAGATGGCTCATACACTTAAATATAAAAGAAAAAGCCAAAACTATAAAGCTTTTTAGAAAAACATAAAAGAATATCTTTGTTAAAGTATCTTAATATCTTAGGGTAGGCAAAGATTTCTTAGAAAAAAAAATGAAGATAAAAGAAAAAATTAAAAGCTGGATTTCATGAAAATGAACATATTCTGCACTTAAAAAGATACAGTTTAAAAATGAAAAGACAGGGGCACCTGATGGCTCAGTGGGTTAAAGGCTCTGCCTTCAGCTCAGGTCATGATCTCAGGGTCCTGGTTGAACCCCTCATCGGGCTCTCTGCTCGGCAGGGAGCCTGCTTCCCCCTCTCTCTCCGCCTGCCTCTCTGCCTACTTGTGATCTCTCTCTCTGTCAAATAAATAAAATCTTAAAAAGAAAAAGAAAGAAAGAAGTTTGAAAAGGACTTGTTTCTAGGATATGTAAAGAAGTTCTATGCAATCCTGTTATGAAAACCACAAAAAATCTGAACATTCACAAAAGATGATGTAAGAATGGTCAATAAATACACAAAAACATTATCAACCTCATCAGTCATAAAAGAAATGCAAATTAAAACCACAATGAGATACTATTTCACACTCACTACAACGCCCAGAATACCAATGACAGCAAAAATGTGGAGCAACTGGGACTCTCATTGGTTGCTATATAAGATAATACAACTACTTTGGAGAACAGTATGGCAGTTTCATATAAAGTTAAGCATATACTTTTACGTGACCCAAGCAATTACACTCCTGGGTAATAAAGCAAGAAAAATGAAAACATGTTGAATACAGAATTGTAAAAAAATATTCATAACAGGAATATTTGTAATAGCCCCAAACTGGAAACAATACAAATGTACATCAAAAGGATAAACTGCGTTACACTCATCAATGGAATATTAGTCAGTAAAAAAAAGAGCAGGAATAAAAAACAATGGATACAACATGGATGAATCTTAAAAACATGGCACATAAAATAAGCTAAACACAACAAAGTACAAAGGACAGTTCCATTTATATGAAGTTCTAGAACAGGCAAAAATACTATAGTGATTAGGAATCAGAACATTAACTACCTTTGGGAGAGGGGATTAACTGAAAAGATCCATGGGTGAAGTGTCTGAAGTGACAGAAGTGTTCTATATTTTGGGCGCCTGGGTGGCTCAGTTGGTTGGGCGACTGTCTTCGGCTCAGGTCATGATCCCAGAGTCCCAGGATCGAGTCCCGCATCAGGCTTCCAGCTACACAGGGAGTCTGCTTCTCCCTCTGACTCTCGCCTCTCTCATGCTCTCTTTCTCTCTCAAATAAATAAATAAAATCTTTTTTTTTTTTAAATAAAATCTTTAAAAAAGAAGTGTTCTACATTTTGAATAGGGTTGTGGTTACATTGATCAAAACTCATCAAACTATACACTTAAAATCTGTGTATTTTATTATATGTAAATACTAAGTTTTTTTGGTTTTTTGATTTTTGCTTCTTTTTTTAAAGATAGCAACAGCAACTCCACATAAGAACACTGCTTCTACCTTTACTGGATTTTTGTTAGCTAAGGAAAAGTACACATTATCCTGGCTTTATCAAATACCTGTATCTTAGAAACTTCTCTTTTTGGTGTAAAGCATTTAAAAAAAAAAAAATGAAAACTCAGTCATCTCTGACTTGTAAGCAAAAGAAAATATTGAGAATTGCTTGATTAGCTGATTTTCACAATCATTTAAAAAAACAGAGAATGAGGGAAATGAAATATTTGAGAGACAATGACTGAATAATTGTTCTGCTGCCAAATATTCTATGTCTAACTTTTTTAGTACTCTATATGACAATTTTCCCCAGGGTCATCTATAGGTGCTGCATACCAGACTATTGTTTTCTACTTGGCAGGTCTCAAAGTTTTATGGGCTGGTTTTTGGTTTTTCATCTCATCATTGAAACTATTTAAATAGCAAAGAGAAAAAAAAAAACAAACCACAGAAAGCAAAAGAGAAAACTCCACAGATACCTTTATGATCTGAGCCAGAGACACACTTTCCTGCTGAGCAAGTGATATGCCTCTAACTCTTTCCACATCTGACAGCTGGCGCACCGACTCCTCGATGGCACTCAGATAACTGAGTTCTGCCGCCATACGATGCTGGAGGCCAGCTGGAGAAAAGCGCTTAGAACCTAGAAGACATAAGTAACTGTCAAATGTAAAAGAAACGACCTCTCAGATTTCTGAAATTCATTTTTCATTTTAAGAACCAAAAAGAGTTTGCTTTCCACTGCAGGAAAGACAGTGACTTATTATTAGCACAGTGTACATTTTCCAGGTGTGTTCTGACTCAGGCTGGCAATAGGGGAAAAATCATCACTGTTGAATCTGTCATGTTTCAGTATTTCTTTTCCTGCACAATTTTGAATACTTCAAAAATGATCACATTCACTTGATGGGATAACATGTCCCTACAGTTCGACTGAAAGAAAAGGGATTTTAAGAGACAGAAGCGTATCCTGAATGACAACTGCTTGGATCTACTTGCCTGGTGTTGAGGCCGTTTCTGCGGCTGTTCTGCCGGCAGCAAGGTTCGTATCGGTAAAAGATGCATTATGCTTAAATCCTGTTATAGATGGAGGCGTTATTACCGAGGATTTAGATCTTTCTAATGAAGTTCCTGGAGGGTCAAACTGCAACAATTTCTGAGAACTTGGAGACAGGGGAGAAGTTGGAGTTTTCTGAGATCTTCCTTTGTCTGATGAGACACTAGAAGTTTTGTTTCAGGTAAAGACGTTAGAGAAAGGAAAACTACTTCAAGAGCCAGCTAAACAATTCGTAAGGGCAGCATGTATTACATTCTTTACTGACATTTAAAAGGCTGTGACTCAGGCATTTCATCATTCAAACATAGTCACCATGTTGAATGAATGACTGAGTACAGCTCTCATTGCTAGACTTACAGTGGTGAATGACCTAGGCACAAACCCTGCCCAAAATAATAAAATAGAAAAGGAGTCGCAATTAAATTGGCACTTAACTCTTTCTTCTACAATGTACATATATAATAAATCACTGATTATAGTCTGAGACAAAAGCTTCTAAAATACATAGACCTCATATAGCAATAAAATTATTATAGCCATATATAAAAGGTAAGATCAAGCCTATCATATAAAAAATGTCTTAAAATCGATCTCTGAAAGAGAATAAAATATCATTTTGTATTAAAAATTAAGAAATGACAAAATCCACTATTTTGTTATTCTTCTTAACCCAAAAGTCACAGCAAAAAACTATTTTCCCACTCACAATCTCTAAGTACTTTATATGTACTCATTTGTTTTCATCTACCTTTTAATGTTATAATTCTTTCCTGAACTTTCTAAAAAGAAGTAACATCTCAAAAAAAAAAGAAAGAAAAGAAAAAAAGTAGTAACATCTCATAAGCAGTCGGATTGGAATAACTCTTAATGTATTTATTTCAATATAAGGCACATGTTTAACCCCTCTCTGAGAAATTAGACTCATTAAAGCTAGTTTCTCATAACAGAAAGATGCTGCCATGCACTAAACATTTATTTATTGAATAAATTACTTGAAGATACTTCATAAAACATGTTAGCACTGTTAACACATTTCTAACATAGTAAAACAAGTTTACTTTTAGGTTTAATAAAACCAGGAGATAGTTTTCAAAGATAGACATTTCTCTTAAACCCAGCATATAAATATTTGAATAAAAGTACTCTTGAGAGGCACTAAGTTGTTTACAGTGACCTTTAATTTACTTTTGATCATTGAAAGAACTACTATTTCTAACAGTCTGACAACCATATTTATGGAACGGAAGAAGAATTTATTACTTCTGTCTTTTACTAGATTTCCAAGAAAGAATTCCAACACAATATCAAAATCAAGTATGCCTGAATCTCACCTTTTGGTTTTACAAGCTGAATTTGTATTTGCTCTGCAGAGAAGATTCACTTAGACTAGTATTTCCAAAACTATGCTTCCAACAATGTTAATAAATTTTCCAAAAAATAAAAAGGACAGAAAAGTAAAGAGCTTGGGGACAGAAAATTACTATAGCCAAATAAGTAAAGAAAAAAATAGGTTAAATATTTTTTTAAAATCAACACCTCTTCATCAAAGCCTCATATCATAGGTGAGAAAGGTGGCAAGGGAAGTCTATTTTATAGTACAGGGAATTTATCAAACTTATTTGGCTGTGGATTCTGTTTTAAAAATGTTTAACTTCGTAGATTTTGCCAAATAAATCATCAGAATATCTCTAAAGAAGGCAAAGTTTTCTGACCAAAAAAATTAAAATTCAATTTTAAATAGAGCAATGATGGTATTAATGATATAAAATTTACAACGTGAAAGCATTAAAATTAATTATCTGTGACACCACATTAGAAAAAGCGGTTAGTTTTAAAAGAAAAAAAAATCCATGTTTTCTCAGAGCTTAAATTTCCAGAAGAACAAAACTAGTGCAATACATAAAAAGCTATGCAGACAAAGGAATAGAAACTGCACATGAAGCAATCACAAGAGATCATATATAAGCAACAGGCTCAGTGTATAATATTGGATGATATTAAAAAGGGGAAAAGAGAGTATGCAAGCTCTCTGTAAATAATGGAAGAGTAAGATTTCAAAATCTGATTGAGTCATCAAATAAGCTGAGAGAAAAGTTCACAGGAAGAAAGATAAGGAGACAAAAGGATGCTGTGTAGTTGTGTTGAAAGAGTGGATGAACACAGATGAGGAGAGATGTATAGAAAAGGAAATGAGATAGTCTGTGGTAGCTTAGTGAAACACTTCAAATAAAGTTAAGTTCTTGGGAGTTCATCTGCAGAGCAGCTGTGAGCTCCCAAGGTACTCTAAGGAGAGCAGTTGCTTGGTCAAAGGATTGATTCAAGATAACAACAGTGGCAATGGCAGTTAGAAGAGAAAGGTGGATTGTGCTAGAGGCAAAGTATTCCTGAGAAAGGCTGCATAGTTTAGGTGAGAAATGACCTTATTCTAAAATATAAAGACCCAAACTATGAACAAATCTCCAAAGTCTATTCAGAAAATACCGCAATTTATTAAATGGATTCTCTGAACATCAATGATGTTAAAACTTTAATTAAATATGAATTACAGATATAAAATATACATTACCTCACAGAATGCCCAGAAAGATCCTCCAAAATGCTATCAGTGTCAAGAGTCTGCTCATAATCTTTAACAGAAAGTTTGCTACTGGTCCCAGATTTCTTTCCCTGATGAGAGCCACGTTCCGAGCCAGAATGTACTTTCTCCTCATCAAGAAGTGAGTTCTGAACATTTCCAGCGATTGAATCCAGCCCTATAAAGCAAATTTCTTATAAAGCTGATTCCCAATGTCAGAATTTACCAAGAAATAACCATATCTATAGTTCAAGAAAATAATAAAATGTATAGATCAGACATTTTTAAAAGTTATTTTCCACATATAAAGTAGTTCATCCTTCTGTTTCCATTTAAGAAGAATAAAATTTCTTCCATTAACATATCCCCACCTGCTGTTAAAAAATAAATTGTTAAATCGAATGGTAAACAAGACAAGCGTTTTAAGCAAGAATGAGTACTATTCTATCCCTATGAAAAAGTAACCAAAAAGAAGACTTTTAAGGATAAAACCCAGAGCTGGAAGAAAAACAGTATCAAACGCCAACTGAAGTACACAATCATTTTGAAAAACTTTTTGACAAGAACTACGTAGCCAGTTCATAAAACTGCTCATATTCTCTGACTCAGAATAATCTTACTTCTAAGAGTATCTTAAGGAGATTACTGAAATAAATAAAAATTATGCATGATATTGAATGTATAACTTTAAAATTTTTGGACCTTAATCTCCAACAACTGAAGAGTTGTTGAAAACATAGAAATACATTGAATTTCAAATACACTGAATTCAATACATTGAATACATAGAAAATAGTAACTTAATCATTAACTAGCACTTTATAATTTAAAATGCACTACACATTACTTTATCGCTCTTAAATATCTTTTGAACTGAACACCATATGCTCAATTTCTTGATGAGGTAACTAGATATCTGAGGCTACATAACTTGCTAGAGGATACATGGTCACAGAGAAATAAAACATAAAAATAGGCCTCATGGGGCCACGCAGGTGGCTCAGTTGGTTAAGCAAGTGCCTTCAGCTCAGGTCATGATTTTGAAGTCCAGGGATCAAGTCCCGCATTGGGCTCCCTGCTCAGCGAGGAATCTGCTTCTCTCTCTGACCTCTCCTCTCTTATGCTCGCTCTGTCTCTCATTCTCTCTCTCTCAAATAAATAAAATCTTAAAAGAAAAAAAAAGGCCTTATGATTCTAAGTCTAGTGCAGCCTGATTTTACGCTTCAATAGCAACATGAGAAAATATTTGTTATATTTAAAAAATCAGAAAAAAGAACAGCATATACACTTTAATGATAGCAAAAAAAATTTCTAATGTAGATATATTAAATGTAGATATATATTGTTAAAGATCCAAAGAAAATGAAAAAGGACAATTATGCTATACACCCATGTTCAAAGCAGGATTATTCACAGTAGCCAAAAGGTAGAAGCAGCCCAAGTGTCCCTCAACAATGAATGAACAAACAAAATGTGGTATTTACATACAATGATGTTATTCAGTCTTGAAGGACATTCTTTTTATTTATTTATTTTTTAAGAGAGAGTGTATGTATGTGCACACACGAGAGGTAAGGAAGGCAGAGGCAGAAGGAGAGAAAGAGTCTCAAGCCAAGGTGTTAAGCATGGAGCCCAAAGCTGAACTCGATCTCACAACTCTGAGATCACGACTGGAGCTGAAATCCAGAGTCCGATGCTTAACCTACTAAGCCACCCAGGCACCCCAAAAGGAAAGACATTCTGACGCATACTACAACAGGGATGAATCTTAAAGCACATTATGCTAAAATAAGCCAATCACAAAAGGATTAAATTGTATGATCATACACTTATATGAAGTACCTAGTGTAGGCAAATTCATAAAGACAGAAAGTAGACATTTGTTACCAGAGGCAAGGAGGAAAGGAAAATGAGAGTTATTACGTAGAGGAATAGGGTTTCAACTTGGGGATGATAAACAGTTCTGGAGATAAGACAATAGTGACAGCTGCACAACATGAATGTACTTTGTAATACCAAACTATATACTTGGCAATGGTTAAATTGCCTAGTCAAATTCAAAGACATGGGGCGCCTGGGTGGCTCAGTGGGTTAAAGGCTCTGCCTTCGGCTCAGGTCATGATCTCAGGGTCCTGGGATGGAGCCCCGCCCCGATCAAGCCCCGCTCCCATGCTGGGCAGGGAGCCTGCTTCGCCCCCCTCTCTGCCTGCCTCTCTGCCTACTTGTGATCTCTGTCAAATAAATAAATTTTAAAAATCTTTAAAAAAAAAAAATTCAAAGACAGAAAGTAGAATGGTGGCTGCCAGGAGTGCGCCGAGGAGGGAGACAACAACCAAGGAATGGGAAGGCACTATTTACTTAATGGGCCCAGAGTTTTAGTATGGGAAGATAAAGTTCCAGTGATAGATGATGATAATGTTTGCAAACAGTGTAAAAACAAAACAAAACAAAAACCCTCAATGCCACTGAACTGTACAGTTAAAATGGTTAAAATAAGGGGGAAAAGGTATTTGCAAAGGATATATTTGACAAGGAGTTAATATCCAAAATATATAAAGAACTGACACAGCTCAACACCAAAAAACCCCCAAATAATCTGATTTAAAAAGGGATAAAGAACCCAAATAGACATTTTTCCAAAGAAGGCATATGCATGGCCAACAGACATGTGGAAAGATGCTCAACATCAGTAATCATCAGGGTAATGGAAATCAAAACCACAATGAGATATCACCTAACACCTGTCAGAATGGCTAGTATCAAAAAGATAAGAAATAACAAATGTTGGTCAGAACATGGAGAAAAGGGAATCCTTCTGCATTGCTGGGGAAATTTAAATTGGAGCAACCACTGTGGAAAACAGTATGGAGGTTCCCAAAAAATGAAAATGGAAATACAGTAATTTTACTACTGGGTATTTATTCAATACTAATTTGAAAAGATATATGCACCCCTATGTTTACTGCAGCATTATTTAAAATAGCCAAAATACGGAAGTGACCTAAGTGTCCATCAATAGATGAACGGATAAAGAAGATGTGGTGTGTGTACGTACACACACACACACACACACACACAGAATATTACTCAGCCATAAAAAAGATGAGCTCTTGCCACTTGTGACAACATGGATGGACCTAGAAGGTATTACACTAAGTGAAATAAGTCAGACAGAAAAAGATAAACACCTTTTGATTTCATATGTGGGAATTTAAGAAACAAATGAACAAACTAAAAAACAAAGCAGAAACAGATCCACAGATACAGAGAACAATCTGGTGGCTCTCCAAGGGAAAGCAGGGTAAGTGGATGGACAAAATGGGTGAAGGGGAGTGGAAGATACAGGCTTCCAGTTATGGACTAAGTCATAGATATGAAGGTACAGCATAGGAAAAATAGTCAACAGTATTGTAATAGCACTGTATGGTGAGAGACGGTAGCTACACTTGCGGTAAGCATAGTATAATTACAGTTGTCAAATCACTATGTTGTACATTTGTGACTAACATAATTGTGTGTCACCTAAACTTCAATTTTGAAAAAAAAAGTGTTTGGGTGGCTCAGTCAGTTAAGCATCCAACACTTGATTTCAGCTCAGGTTTTGATCTCAGAGTTGGGAGTTTAAGACCTCCATGCTGGATGTGGAGCCTACTTAAAAAAAAAAAAAGTGTGGTGGTGATGACTTCCCCACGAGAACATGTTCCTCACAAAGGACCTCCTCCACCTTTCTGGAAGAGGAGAAGAGGAAGCATAAGAGGAAGTGCCTAGGGGCGCCTGGGTGGCTCAGTCGTTAAGCGTCTGCCTTCGGCCCAGGTCATGATCCCAGGGTCCTGGGATCGAGCCCCGCATCGGGCTCCCTGTTCAGCGGGAAGCCTGCTTCTCCCACTACCATTCCCTCTCTGCTTGTGTTCCCTCTCTTGCTGTGTTTCTCTCTGTCAAATAAATAAAATAAAAAATCTATAAAAAAAAAAAAAAGAGGAAGTGCCTAATGCAGAGCTCCAACTCCTACTTCATGGATGTGAAGTGCCCAGGATGCTAAAAAATCACCACTGTCTTTAGCCATGCACAAATGGTAGTACTGTGTGTTGGCTGCTCCACTGTCCTCTGCCAGCCACAGGGGGAAAAGCAAGGATTACAGAAGGATGCTCCCTCAGACAGGGGCAGCAATAAAAGCACCCTGAATCAAGATGAGTGGGAAACTATCCCAATAAATGCATTCTGGATTAAAAAAACAGAAAGAGTAAACAAAATCAAAGAAAGAAAATAATATTTAAAATGGCTTTATGTTGGGTGTATTTTACCACATAAAAAATAAACTAACAAATAAATATACTCTGCTGTAGTGACAGTGATAGGATAACAACTTTTCATTAAAATTTAGTTTTTTTGGATTTAATTTAATCCAATTAATTAATTAATCCTAAATAAAATTTAAGGAAAAATGAAAACAGTCATAGCATATGAAAATATAAACAAAGAAATGAAAACCACATAAAATACCAATTTTTCATTATTAGATTAGCAAATATTTTTAAAATAATAAAGTACTGAGTGTTATTGAGCACACAAAGAAAAGGATACTCATACATTGTTTTCATGGAAGTGCAAACTGATATATTCTTTCTGGAGAACAACTTAAAATATACTAAAATAATTTTTGATCCCCCTTGTCCAAGAAATTTCATCTCATTCATAGTAATTCATCCTAGGAAGCTATGTAAATAAAGATTTGTACCATGAATTAGGTATGCTGAATGCATTTCTACACACAAATAATCTAAAGGATTATCAATCAGTTTGAATGGACTCTATAATCTAAAACCTATTTATAATCCCTAGACTAAAAGCAAGCTATCAATACTGGGTATCTCTAATTTTTTCATAATAAAATTGCATTTCTTTACTTATTTAATATTAGCCTTTGAAAATAAATACACAATTTGAAAATTGCTCTTGATTTCAAACAACTAGAAACTGTAGACGATACAAAGGTCTACGCAAGAAAGACTAAACTCCAAACAAGGGATCCACACACAAAGGAAATACGTGCCCCTACTTTAAAAGATTGCCAAATGGGCGCCTGGGTGGCTCACTGGGTTAAAGCCTCTACCTTCGGCTCAGGTCATGATCTCAGGGTCCTGGGATCGAGCCCCGCATTGGGCTCTCTGCTCAGCAGGGAGCCTGCTTACTCTTCCCTCTCTGCCTGCCTCTCTGCCTACCTGTGATCTCTCTGTCAAATAAATAAATAAAGTCATAAAAAAAAAAATTGCCAAATGAGGGGCACCCAGGTAGCTCAGTCTGTCAAGCGTCTGCCTCTAGTTCAGGTCATGATCCCAGGGTCCTGGGATCATCCGCACCGGTCTCCTTGCTCAACTGAGTCTGCTTCTCTCTTTCTCTCTTCCTCTGCCTCTGCTCATGCTCGTGCTCTCCCTCTCTCTCAAATAAATAAAATCTTTAAAAAAATAAATAAAAGATAGCCAAATGAAAGTATATTTATAGGTCCTAAATTAAGACAAAACATTTTTTCTTATGATTACCACTGTAATCTACCAACTACTTGGCAACCACGTTGAGTTTTTGTACAGAGCAGGCAGACAATACTTCTCACCACCAGATGGAGTATATACAAAAAAATACACTAATTTTAGAACTTGGGGATAAAGGAGAAACTAAGTTTTAGATAATCCTGTATACAGTACATTACATAAAGATTTTTTAAGACATTGTGAGAGGGGCTTAGGGGAACGGAAAATCACAAAACACTACCTACACTTCATCTAATTATGTTTTAGATAACAATTTTTAAAAATCTGTATTGAATCGTATTATTTATACTCATATATTCAATACATCATGATATTTTAAGTTGTACAGTATATTATAGCAGAAGATAAACTAGACTTAGGAGTCAGAAGTCATAATCCAGGCTTTGCCAATAACTAGTTGGTAACCTTAGGTTTGACACTAAAAACACAAAGCAAAACAATTGCAAAATAAAAGAACTAAGTTCAGCATTTCCCAAAATACGTTCAGCTGAATTCGAATGCATTAGCATGCTGATGGAAGAAATGATTCTGTGGTCAAATCAATTTGGAAAACACTTCATACTGCAACCTCATCCCCATCCTAAAATAAATAATGCATGTTAGCATATTAGGAGTATTGATAAGTCCTGTAGAAAACAAGATGGTTTCACTCTAAAAGCATTTCCCAAATTTATGGAACCATGAAGCTCTTTTATACTCAGAACACTTATGAAAGAGCTTATCCAACTGAAACAGTATTTCCCAAGAAAAGACAGACATTGGGAAGTGCTAGTAGAATGATGTCTAATTCCCACCAAAAACTTTCAGAACAATCTGCAAGAGAGTTATACTAGGTTAATGATTAAGCAATAATTTCTCCTAGCACCCTTATATTGGGAGCATAAAGTGGCATTAGCTTTCTGAGGGGTTATTTGGCAAAGTGTACCCAAATTCTGAACATGACATACTCTTTGCCCCACTACCTCACTTCTAGAATTTTACCTTAAAGAAAAGAACCAGATCAATGCATAAAGATACATTTATAAGGATATTCAATGCAGCAGTGTTCATAATGGAAAAAAGAAAAACAGCCTAAATGTCTAACAATTTGCTAAATTAATTATATTAAAATAATATAACACTGGCTGGTCATTACAAGGGTGATCCATATTTACTGACAGAGATCTGTAACCCACTGATAGAACAAAAGAGCATGTAAACAAATGCGGTTCCTTACATGTAACATTTCCTATTTACATATGCCTACAAATTATCTTATTAAAAATCTTAACATTTCATACCCAATAGAATGTCTATTACTTAAAAACAAAAACAAAAACAAAATCAAACAGGAAAAGAAAACAAGTGTTGGCACGGATGTGAAGAAGCTAGAGCCTGTGTGCATTACTGGTGGAAATGTAAAACGCCACAGCCACAATAGAAAACAGTATGACATTTCCTCAGTTAAACACAGATAGACCAGTTGATCCAACAAATGCATACCTGGCTATATATACAAAACACTTGAAAGCAGGAACTCCCAACAGTTATTTGTACACCAATGTTTACGGTAACATTATTCACAATAGTCAAAAGGTGTAAACAAGAAAGTCCATCAAATGGTGAATGGATATACAAAACATGGTGTATATACACAACAGGATATTATTCAGCCTCAAAAAGGAAGGACATTCTCATGTAAGCGAACACATGGATGAAACATTATGCTACTAACCCAAACTAAACGACAAATTTTGTATGATGCCACTATGTGGCATCTAGAAGTATCTAGAGTAGTCAGATTCATAGAAGATAGAACAGTGGTTTGCAGGGCGTGGGGAATGGGAGGAAGGAAAAGTTAGTGTTTAATGGATACAGAGTTTCAATATAGGATGATGAAAAGGTTCTGGAGATGGAGGGCAGTGATAGTTGCACAGCAGTGTGAATTTTTTTTAATGACACTGAACTGTACAACTGAAAATGGTTAAGATGGAGGGGCACCCAGGTGGCTCAGCTGGTTAACCGATGGCAGGCCTTTGGCTTAGGTCATGATCCTGGAGTCTCACATCGGGTCTCACAACGGGCTCCCTGCCACCTGGGAGTCTGTTTCTCCCTCTGACCTTCCCCCCCTCGTGCTCTCTCTCTCTCTCTCTCTCTCAAATAAAATCTTTAAAAAAATGGTTAAGATGATAAAAATTTATGTTATGTAAATTTTACAACTGTTAAAATAAAACAAAGTTTAAAAAACATTAGCACTGGTTATTTTCAAGTAGAGGGATTACAGGTGACTTTAATTTTTAAATAGTTTTCTTTTCTTTTCTTTCTTTTTTTTTTTTACTGATTTCTACTCCCCCTGTGGTTTGTTAAGTCAATGAACAATTTTTACAATCAGGAAAAACAATTTGGGAAGCAAAATCATTCCCTAGGGGCCATCCTTTGAGTCTAAGAGGCTTTTCCTAATTACTCTATCTTCTGTAAACCTCTAGGTTTACAGAGCAAATTACAGCCAAGAGTAGAATTGAAGGGACTCAGATGTTCTCCTCAATCACTCAAAAATACATTGAGTGTAAGGGCAGCTACTGAGGCCAAATACTGGCATGTATACATTGTATCTGTTAATTTCATATAACCTTCCAGAATTATCACATGAAGCATCTACTGATACCACTTATTGATATCATCTTTATTTTAGAGATAAGGCAATTTGAGTACTTTTAATTATGCTTGAGATGTACAGGATATACTTTAAAGTTTTTTTAAAAGCAGTTTTAAAACCAAATGATTTCATTTGTTTTTTAAATGAAGGGTGTGTGTGTGTACATGGTTTTATGGATACATTGGAAAAACAGGTACAAAAATGTTAATAGTAGTTATCTCTCAGCAGAGGGATCAATGGGGACTTATACTTCTTTTACAACTGTTTACCTATAATCCTTAATTTTTTATCACTGCAAATGTATTCCTTTTCTATTAAGCAAAGGATTTATACTGTTATATATCAAAAGTTATTGTTGTAATGATAAATATGAAAACTATTACATTTTATCACAAAGAAATTCATCTAACTTCTTATGGAATCAAATTATAACTTTAGATCACTACCACAAAATGATTGGTAAGAGAAAAAATCACCATGTAGAATTCCTCTTACATTCTATCTTTTCTTTTTTTCCTTTCTTCCCTTTAGAAGAAGTAGATGAACGAGACGATGCAGCAGATTGGGCCCCTGATGAATGCTGGGAGGTAACATCCACAGAGGACAGATCGTAGGCAGACTTTCTGCTAGAATGGTCCTCCTCAATGCCCGAATTGCTACCACCGATACTGTCAAAGAACAAGCAATACTGGTTAAAGAATGAAATAAAAAGTCTTAAAACACAGCTAAAACTATGGATATTTTAAAATCTATTTAATCACAAGGTGAATATAACTATAATTGAAGATGCCTTCCACTTTTCTTTTTTGTTTTCTTACTACCATAAGCTTGAATTGTTCCCTATGGCTCAATTTATTACTGAGAAAAATCTAAGGGAGTTATCTACTGAAGTAAAACCAACAAAAAATGGATAATTCAGACATATAAAAGAAAAAATGTAATGTTGGATACTGGAAAATGTGGCCTCAATTTCCATTCAACTGCATCATTTAATATGTTATAATTATTTTCCTCCTGATAATATGTTCTTCAATCTAGAAATAAAATTCAATAAATTATCTTGATTGGTGATATTAAATGTTACAATTAAATCTTTGCAAGTTTTGATTTAAAAATTTAATCTTTTCCTTAGAGTTCAAAAGTTAAAAGTATACTTTGCCCATTTTAATTTTAATAATATTTATTTCCATAAGTTTAAGCAGACAGAAATTTTCAAAAGATCACCCAATAATTTCATATGGATTATAATCTGTAGTATGTTTAGAAAATTATATTGAATGTGAGTAATTACAGATTACTTTATATGGTAACAATATTTAGGAAGGAAATTTTCTCTAATAAAGTCTGATTTACTTACTATATGACTTTGTACAAGTAATATAACCTGGATGCTTCAGTTTCCTCTCTGAAGCCAGAACAGTAACAAAAATACTTAATGCATCAGGCTATTATAAGAATGAGTAAATACATGGGTCACCTGGGTGGCTCAGTGGGTTAAAGCCTCTGCCTATGGCTCAGGTCATGGTCTCAGGATCCTGGGATCGAACCCCGGATCAGGCTCTCTCCTCAGCAGAGCCTGCTTCCCCCTCTCTCTCTGCCTGCCTCTCTGCCTACTTGTGACCTCTCTTCTGTCTGTCAAATAAATAAATAAAATCCTAAAAAAAAAAAAAAGAATGAGTAAGTACAAGCCAAGCCCCTTCAGTCCTTTCAGTGCCTTGTACATTGTGTCCAAAAAATATTAATATTGTAATATTGTTATTTTTCAAAGTCTTGCAAAAGTTTAGATGCTCTCCCAATGAGGAACAAAAAAATGTACTGATTTACTTGGGATCACAGTGTCGAGGATCTAACTGGTCATCCTCGATTCTGTCATAGAAAACCATTACTTAATCTTCTTATATTAGTGTACCATGGGAGAGTTTCCTAATACTATCCTCTACCAGGGATTCACAGACTGATTTAACAATATATAATCTGCTTATTGTGTGCCACGCCCAGTTCTAAGTACTTTGTATTTCACTGAATATTCATGACACTCTATGAGGCAGGTATGATTATCTTCCCCATTTACAGAGAAGGAAACTTAAGCACAGGGGGTTAAGTAATATGCCCAAAGACAAACAACTAATATCAGAAGAGCCAGGATTTACACTGAGACAGTCCAGGGGCCCCTGGATGGCTCAGTGGGTTAAAGCCTCTGCCTTTGGCTCAGGTCATGATCTCAAGGTCCGGGGATTGAGCCCCACATCGGGCTCTCTGCTCAGCAGGGAGCCTGCTTCCCCCGCTCTCTCTGCCTGCCTCTCTGCCTACTTGTGATCTCTCTCTGTCAAATAAATAAATAATATCTTTAAATAATTAATTTAATTAAGTGAACCCAGACAGTCTGGATCCAGAGCCCATGTTTTTAATAAGCTCTATGCTATGCAGCCTCTACATGTATCTTTACACAAACAAAACTGACTCATAGTCACACCACAGTTCTCATTTGTAAATTTTTCTCTCACTTTGGATTTAATCCCATATTGTCAACATATTCTTACTTAGGTTCGAGAGCCGATTTTCTTTCTGTCAAAGTCCCACTCCCTGGAGAGGAGACAAAATCATCTTCATACGAAACACTGCTTAGAGGGGTTGTGATGGTATTTAAAGGCCGTGATGCCGAGGTTCCTCGTTCCAACCTATCTTCAAACCCTGTCAAAAGTAGTCATTGAAATGTCCTTAAAACTAAAATAAAAAACTACAAACAAAGCATTCCACAATACGCAGATTAACAACATGGATTCAGGAACATTTTAATTGACTTTATTAGTGCTTCTTCTCTATCTTTATATCTAACAACACATTTTTAGCTTTTTATTAGGGCAACCTTCATCATACAAGAAAAATAGCATAACGAAATCAAGGTTTAACAATGTATTATAAATATATGACCAATCTAGTTTCAACTAAATTTCCTATTCTCTGCGTTTCTCACTCCCCTCCCAGACTATTTTGAAGCAAATCCTAGATAACGTATCATTTCAACTCAAAGTATTTCAGTATAATTATAAAATCTTAATAAAAATCCAGTAAGGGTGCCTGGGTGGCTCAGTGGGTTAAAGCCTCTGCCTTCGGCTCAGGTCATGATCTCAGGGTCCTGGGATCAAGCCCCGCATCAGGCTCTCTGCTCAGCTGGGTGCCTGCTTCCCCCTCTCTGTCTGCCTGCCTCTCTGCCTACTTGTGATCTCTCTCTCTCTCTCTCTCTCTCTCTGTTAAATAAATAAATAAATAAAATCTTAAAAAAAAAAAGAAAGAAAGAAAATCCAGTAAGATTTAAGAAAAAACACAATTCTCTTACAAAAAAAATGAGGATGTTGATTTAAAAGCACTTTGCTCTCATCAAAAAAACTTTAAAATTACCACCTATAGGAATAAGTGTAACAAAAGAGATCAATGGCATGTTCAGGTCTGCACAAGATCAGAACAAAGTAGCTAAATATGAATTCTAGGAAAACGCACTGCCCAGTTAAGCATAAGATGAACAGATGAAATCAATTCATTTATCAAGTAAGTCGTTCACTGTGTAGAATGGAAATAAAAAAAAAACAGTGTATTAACAGCTGACTTAAGGCTCAGCCTCATTCTCCAACCTGGAAATTTTAAAGTTATTTTAGCATAAAATGGGTAGAATCCACCTAGAGTAGAAAGAGAAAGCAACTTGAAGGAATTATTATAGAAAAGGAAAATTGTGTTGCAGGATTTCAGAGATAAGAAAGAATCTTTAGAAGTCAGTTGTTTCATGACCCAAATATATGCACCTACATTTCTGTTCAAAGACTATTTTTTTTCAGTTTTATTTATTTAAGTGATCTCTACACCTAATGTGGGGTTCAAACTCACAACCCCAAGATCAAAAGCAAAGTCTGACTATTTTTAAAATTAATTTTGACAAGCAGTAATAGTTTCCATATTAGGATGTTACTACAGTTGCCCCTCTCAATTCTTGACCACTATATCCCCAATAACTCACAAATCACTGTAGTAATATACTTATTTTCTATCTAAACACATCATGATGGTCACAAAAAATCTAGCATACCCTCGGTACAGACCAATCCTGAACACCACAAATGAATTTCTCTAAATTAGAACAAAATTTCTACAACTATCAATAATTGGTTCATGACAATAACAACCAAAATATAAATTTTAATGATGAAATTGCAATACTTTAAAGCTTACAGATAATTTAGATTAATTTAGATAAGACTCTATTATCCTAAAAAAAAAACTATTATCCTCAGGAATGAACAAATGAAAATTTGTATTTATTACCTTGTTCAGAATTAAATGATTTATCTTAAGATAACATACAAATAAGCATAAGGCTTACTCATTTTTCTCACCTTTTCCATACAACTGATATGACTTTGTAAAAATATTAATGACACTATGTGGACTTCCCTTTGCCAATTCTTCCCATGGTCCTTTGCTTTGTGTACCACCTATGTGTCCAAAAAGTGGCAAGAATTTTTCAGCTTCCTTTTGAAATTCTTTGATGGGTTCATAACCATTTCTTTCTCCAGCACAAAATTCCTTTTCCTTTAAGATTTCTGCTACCTTCAATGGGGGCTGTCCATCTTGGCCTCCCTCTTCTTCAGAGAGACTCCCCTCACTAAGAAGAGGCCCTTCACTGACTGAATCTGTACTGGAACCAAGAGACAATTTGGCTTTGTCTTGAGAAGCTTGCATATCAGAGCTAGATGAGTCAGTCTGTCTCTTACACAACTGTGCCAGAAGCCCATCTGGTTTGGGACCAGGGGATCTCATTCTGAATCTTGATATGGCACTATGAGGTCTTATCATCTCAGGAAGCTTTTTAAATTCACTGAGGTTGCCTACACCAGGAAGATCATCATCAAAAGTTGCATGAGATACACAGGTTGCCATCATCTTTTGAATTCGGGCGGAGAAAACATCTTCAGTATCCTCTTTCACAGGTGGACTTATAGCCTTGGTCCACGGTCCCTCTTCTTGGGGTGTTTGCTGTACATCATACTCAGCATTCCATACTGACCCATAGTTTATGTGAGCCCCAGCTAATTTCTTGGCTTCACTTTCAATCCTGCTGGACAAAGAAGCAGCTGTTGCTTTCAAGGCTTCAATACGATCCAGTTTACTCTTATATTGGCTGGCACTAGGTTTTAACAAGGCATCTGGATGAGCAGCTGGTGAGGTCAGATATGGTTGAGGTGTAAAAGTTAATGGCCCTGAGGCCATAGTATGATTCTTTCTGGTTGGTAAAACAGATTCAAAATCCTTATGCAAAATTCCTACATGCTCTAGACTCAAAAGATGGGAGAGTAAATTTCCGGCTGTTCCAACAAGAGGCTGTGGTTGAGGATTCTGGACTCGTGGGCTCAATCTGTCAGGCTGCATCCATGTAGGTTCCATCAAGTCCCTTCTGGAAATGAAAGTCATAGTACATTCATTAACACAGTAATTCATGACTAAGCCACCAGGTTTTTTTAACTTTTTTTTCTCATAAGAGTAATGCACATTCACCACCAGGAAAAAAAAAAAGGAAAGGCAAAGAGGATAAAAAAGATAAAGATCACTCATAGCTAAACAATGGGAAAGCAGCACTACTATTATTTTATTTAGAATTATAACTTTCCAAACATTTTTCTATGTGTATGATGTGTTTTGGCATTGTTATTTTCATAAAAATGGAATGTTATCATGCAAACTGCTTTCTTCAACTAACACATATTTTTAAACTATTAATTAAAGAGAAAGCTTCACGAAATAAGTCAGTCAGAGAAAGACAATTATCACATGATCTCTCTGATATGAAGAATTTGAGAGGCAAGGCGGGAGTTTGGGGGGGTGGGGAAGAGAAATGAAACAGGAAGGGATGGGGAGGGAGACAAACCATAAGAGACTCCTAGACTCAAGAAACAAACTAAGGGGGGCGCCTGGGTGGCTCAGTCGTTAAGCGTCTGCCTTCGGCTCGGGTCATGATCCCAGGGTCCTGGGATCGAGCCCCGCATCGGGCTCCCTGCTCTGCAGGAGGCCTGCTTCTCCCGCTACCATTCCCTCTGCTTGTGTTCCCTCTCTCGCTGTGTTTCTCGCTGTCAAATAAATAAAAAAAATCTTTAAAAAAAAAAAAAAGAAACAAACTAAGGGTGGCTGGGAGGTGGGGGTGGGGGGGTAGGGATAGGGTGGCTGGGTGTGGACATTGGGGAGGGTATGTGCTGTTAAGTGATGTGAAATGTATAAGCCTGATGATTCACAGACATGTACCCTGGGGCAAATAATACATTATATGTTAATAAAAATTTAAAAAAAAAAGAGAGAGAAGGCTTCATAACCTTTAAAACTCTGTGATCAGGGGCGCCTGGGTGGCTCAGTGGGTTGAAGCCACTGCCTTCAACTCAGGTCATGATCCCAGGGTCCTGGGATCAAGCCTCACATTGGGCTCTCAGCTCAGCAGGGAGTCTGCTTCCCACCCTCTCTCTCTGCCTGCCTCTGCGTGCTTGTGATCTCTTTCTCTCTCTCTGTCAAATAAATAAAATCTTTAAAAATAAATAAATAAAATAAAACTCTGTGAACGAAATTCTTTACAATTTGGCTCTACCCGTTTCTTTAAAAATAATGTTAGACAAGGGTGCCTGGTGGCTCAGTCAGTTAAGTGTCTGCCTTTGGCTCAGGTCATGATCCCAAGGTCCTGGGTTCAAAACCAGCATCTGGCTTCTTGCTCAGCAGCGAGCCTGCTTCTCCCTCTCTCTGTGGCCCTCCCCCTGCTGTGCTCTCTTGCTCGTGCTTGCTCTCTCACTCTCTCAAAAATCCTAAAAAAAATTTAAAATAAAAAAATAACATTATATAAAAGAGAAATGTTTAAGATTGCTAAATATTAACATAGGTATGATATTATTCTAATCTACAAATATTTAATGTATGTTTATGTTTAATATTATACATACTGTAGAAATAAGGAGATTATCACAATCTTAATCTAAAAAAAATTAATGAACATCAATGAGTATCAATGCTCATCAAAACTATGAATACCAATTATAAATATACAATACAGAGTAGGGTGTCCATAAAGTCTAAAAACAGAATAAAGATGTCCCAGATGACATTATATAAATAAATGTTTCCAGACCATGGACACCCTGTATATTAAGGGATATTATAAAAGCATGAAAGGTCAATGTTAACTATTAAGTAGATGCTTATTAAAAAACAACATAAAAAAAAAACCCAACATGAGATTCTGACCTTGGTCTTGCCCATTATTTTTGGATGAGAACATAAAGATATGCTTATCAAATTTGCAGATGACGGAAAGCTAGGAGGCATGGCTAACCCAACAAATTATCAAATTGTGATTCAGAGTGATTTGGACAGGCTGCAACCTTGACCAAACTAGTATGGATAAATGTGAAGTTTTACCAATTAAATTCAGAAGAATCAAAACTAGAGGAAGGTAGCCAGAGTGATAAGAGAATTGGAAAACACATGAAGCAAAGTTTGGTTGGAAGTCACACTGTACAGTCTTTTGTATTGAATGGCTGCTATGAAAATGGAATGAAGGAAAACTACCTCAGATTCTGTGCCACAAAATATAAAGTGAGGTTATTAGGGCTCAAACTAAGCTAGCAGTAATGGGAATACAAAGAAGTTATAAATATAAAATATATTGCTGAGTAAAACTTCAAGATCTTTAAATTCAAGTATTTAGAATGCCAATTATGTGCCAGGCACTATGTTGATACTAGAGGAACAGGGGAGACAAAAAATCCAGTTAATCCAGTTAAGACTTAATCCTTACTCTTTTGTTTCTCAAGATCTAGCAGGGATGAGAGACTAATAGTTAAAATACAATGCCATAAGTACTAATATAAAGATATATAAAGTTCAATAGAGTGTGGATAGAAAACAATAAACTCTGCTAGCCAAAGAAAGTGGCTTCTGAGCTAGATCTTCAAGTTCTTCAAGGTCAGATATGTAATTCAGAGTTTCCCAGGCAGCTAATGAAGAATATGGGACATGAAGGGCAAAGAAAAGAAATGCCATGCTTCCGAGCATAAAGTAACTGGGATATGTTGAAACTACTAACAGAAATAGGGGACCTAGGGGCGTCTGGGTGGCTCAGTGGGTTAAAGCCTCTGCCTTCGGCCCAGGTCATGATTTCAGGGCCCTGGATTGAGCCCCACATCATGC
Source organism: Procyon lotor (assembly GCA_028646535.1). Taxonomy (NCBI): domain Eukaryota; kingdom Metazoa; phylum Chordata; class Mammalia; order Carnivora; family Procyonidae; genus Procyon; species Procyon lotor. The sequence continues at coordinate 33,419,630 of CM053618.1, read as the reverse complement.
TCTCGGCTCAGCAGGGAGCCTGCTTCCCCCTCTCTCTGCCTGCCTCTCTGCCTACTTGTGATCTTTCTCTCTCTGTCAAATAAAATCTTAAAAAAAAAAAAGAAAAAGAAAAAGGAATAGGGAACCCAAGAAATGCATAGAAGGAAAAATGGAGGCAATAGATTATACATCACATGTTAAAGAAATCTGATATTAAAAAGAAAAGAAAAGGAACATGTGCAAGGTATTAATAATAGATCTGTATTACATTTGGTTTGTTTTTAAGACTGGATAACTTATTTAGTATTAGAAGGAAATTCAGAGAAGGGTAAAACAGAGGACAGGAAGCCAGCAGAGTATGTCTGACAATAATAATGGGACTGAAAAGAACTGGAGAGTATACCTACCTAAAGGTACTCAAATTCAAAAAAATTTTTAAAGTTTATTTATGCTTGAAATTTGAAAGGTATTTACAACCTTAAATAAATCAGATGAAACTTACTAGGAGGTAGTGTGTAGAGCGGTTAAAAGCACAGGTTTCTGGAATTAGATTGCTTAAGTTCAAATCCCTCTCCACCACTAATGCTTTGACCTCTGAGAAAGTTAAATTCAAGACCTCAATTGCCTCTTCTATAAAATGGGAATAACAAGAGTACTTAACTCAAGGAATTATAAGAATTAAATAATATAACATATACAAAGTACTAACAAGTACTCAATAAATGTTAGGTATTTTTATCAGTATTCTTTTTCTTTGGGGCGGGGAGAGGGACCATGTGTATTAACCCCTAATTAGAAAGTGATTTGATTTTTATTTGTGTGTTCTCAAAGAAGAGTTTCAAAATCTTTCTCTTCCCCAAATGGTTAAAGTATTTAAAACTATATCATCTCAAAATCACCTCAAATTCCACACAAAGTTTACTTATACATCATTGCAAACAATATATTACGGCAAGAAAAAAATTTTTCTTAAGAAAATTAAAGGTAAAATAGTCCTTGATTGGCAATCTAGCCCTTGTCCCTAGTCCCTGTTCATATGTTATGCATATCCAAATACAGCTTTTGAAAGGTAAAATGGATAAACTGGGAAGAGTCATATGAAGAAATTTTGATTAGTGGTAGATATAAACATGCCTTTTAAAAATTATTCACCACAAATACTTGAAAATACTAATTTCACTGCGATTCATTCATCCAACAGTTTTTTACTGTATTTATTTTTTTTATTATTTTTGTTTTTAATCCAGAGAAAGCAAGGATGCTTTTTTTTTTTAATCCAGAGAAAGCAAGGATGCTTCCAACTCCCCTGGGAGGACTGACATTGGATATAAAAAGACAAGTAAAAGTTAAACAGTAGAAAAGGGTATAC
>CM053618.1:33347154-33418182 GCA_028646535.1 Procyon lotor | reverse complement strand
AAAAAAAAAAAAAAAAAAAAAAAGAAAAGGGTATACATATGTATAGTAGCACTCCATGCTTAAGTACCATCAGAAGATATTAACCAATTTCTAAATAAACTTCTTGCTCACGCAGAAGGTCAGTCAACAAAATTCACTACACATCAACCACTATACTAAACTTCATGGAAAAAAAAGAACCTTAATCATCTTTCATTCTCTCCTTTTTACCTTGCAAGAGGCTGTGGAGGTTCTGACAGAGACATGTCACTACTAGAAGATGCACTTAGGGGACGTTCCTGTACTTTGTTTTCTTTGTCAGATTCTCCAGAAGGCTGATACCCCGGTCTGGTCTAGGAGAAAAAGACATCAAATTTATGTGACTCCTATCACAAAGATATACTCAGGGAGTACATAACACAAATACTCACTCCAACTTTACAAAGATCATGAAATGTGGGGGCTTTTTCTCTTAAATAAAATCAGTTCAAATTTAGTTTGTCTTAAGCAGCCATTACAATTAGTAGCAAAATTATACCTGAAATCCAAGAAAGACACCTAATATTAACTGCATAAGTTCAAGTAAGTAATACTCCTTCTAAACCTCAGTTTTTTCCCCTAGAAATACTAGTAGCATTTACTTTCTCGGGGTTATGAGGATTTACTGAAGCTTTAGCCTATAATGCCTTTAAAAAAAAGTCTGTGGTACATGGTACACATATTCAACATTATTCTTAAAAACAACAGCAATCCTCATAAAATTATCACATACAGTAGGATATTCTCTAATTTAAGCACAGATCACAAAAACAGGCTTTTATTAACATAATCTAACTTTTTGCTCAGTAATACAATGAAAACTAGGGGCGCCTGGTTGGCTGAGTGGGTTAAAGCCTCTGCCTTCAGCTCAGGTCATGATCTCAGGGTTCTGGGATCGAGCCCCGCATCGGGCTCTCTGCTCAGCGGGGAGCCTGCTTCCCCCTCTCTCTCTGCCTGCCTCTCTGCCTACTTGTGATCTCTCTCCTTGCTGTCAAATAAATAAATAAAATCTTTAAAACAAAACAAAACAAAAAACAATACAATGAAAACTAAACAAGGATGTAATAGTAGTGATGAGAGGAACAGAGATCAGCAGCCATCACTCTAAGGAAATGCTAACTGAGCACTTATTTTCAATCATGTTTATCCAATAACTCCCCACATGCAATAAATTTCATGAAAAAGTCAACATTATTACAAATATTGTCTGAGTATATGCCTGAATATTAGGAATGACAGCAACGAAATGGCAAATAAGTTTTTTCTACTCATGAACGACTTCCTTTTGCATTTCTGACACTACTGTTACCTGTGTTTCCTGTGTAACATGTTGATGAGGCGGCTCTTCGAGCAAGGTCTTTTCTAGTAGCAGTTTGGAGTAAGTATCCTGCAGTCGCCTAGTTACTGATGGCTCAGAAGGAGCCACATTTTTTACTTTAGTAAAGGCTTCTTTCTGTTTCCGATAGAGCTCCTGTAATCGTTTGTTCTTCTGCTCAGTGGCCTCCTTTTGAGCCTTCTTCTCTTCATTTTGCTTCCTCTTCCTTTCTTCCTGCTGTCTAACAATGTACTGTCGTACCTCATCTGTGTCATAGTGGCGCTTTTTGGAAATAACAGGGGGATCTTCATTAGCTGTTATTTTGTCAGGTTTTCTTTTTACGGGGCTGTGACTCCTAGGAACTTGTACTGGTGCTGATGACTTCTGATTCTGTAAGTCTCCTGTCTCTTGTCTTGCAGCCTGAACTGCAGAATCCAGCTGTAGGTCATCAAGAATGCCACGAATTTCAAGAGGCAAAAAATCCTTATTTAAGGCGGTATTTTCCTCCTGTTTGTTATCTGGAAGAGACGGAGCTAATTTCTTTGAATTATTTTCAGACCGAGCTCTACTTCTCGAACGTTCTGAATTTCGTGGAAGATGTCTATGTGAAACATCCAATCTAGGATCAGATTCTGCTCTTCCAATATGACCCCCTGCAAAGTATGAACTGTTAGCGATGTATTAAAATACTACATTCACTCCTAAGACTTATTGTAGCTAGAAGAAAATTAGAGAATTTCACTTTATCTTAAACTCAAATTTAAATATCCTATGAAATTATTTAAAGAATATTATAGAAGGAAAGAAAAACTTTTTTTAGAAGAGAATAATTTCAATCTTTAAAAAGGACTATACTTACTTGGCATTTAAAAAGGCATTTTAAATATTTCTGAAATAAAGACAGGTCTTATTGTTGACGTGACTATTTAACTATTAATTAATAGAGAGTTACTATTTCTCTCCCATGCATACATTTAATGTCACTATCTCACTCCAACCCTAAACCCCTAAAACAGGTGTTTAAAAACCAACAATGTTAAGCTGCCACAATTCTCCAATGAATAACAGAAAAGAAATTAAATATATAGAAAAACAATCATTTTATAATCTAAATGTTTGCTGATGTGGCTTAATTTTAAATTGAGAATGGGTGTAAATTTATTTACAAGCTAGAGGAGAATGAAGAGTAAATGCAAAGTATATATTGACTTCCATATATACCTAATTATAATTGTAATTGCATTTCTTACTGAATCCATTCTAGAAGCTCAAATTAATTGAAGCAAATTTTATTACTGGAAAGGAAAGCTGGCCTGTAGGTATTTGTATTTCATTTCCCAAAATTAGTGTTTATGAAAAAAGTAACGAGTTATATTTCAAAGAACATTTAAGACCCTTCAAAAAGAGAAAAGCAATGTACTTGAGGGTCAAACCAACAAGTTGTAGACCCTAGATCAAATTTTGCTACCCACTTAATGTATATACCCTAGAGAAAAATCACTTCTCTCTTGAGGCCTGTTTCCTAATCTGTCAAAGAAAAAAAACCAATATTGTGAATGTGTGCCTGTGTTGGTGTATACAGGGATAAGACAGATTGGACTTAATTCTCTTAAGGTCTCTCAAAGTCAAGGAATATCTAATTAAATGATGCTTTTCTATTCACATGGCAGCTAAATGTAATTAATATAACAAACAGAACTCTTAATAAAAGTTGCCATAACAACTATACATGGAAATTATCCATAGACAAACCCAACAAAACATTTCTTCTTTTATGAGCTACATTCACAATTATAAAACAAATTCTTAAAGTATTCTCAAAAGAGTATTTTCACTTCCTCTAAGTACTTACACAAGCAATTTTTAATTGCTCTTCTCAATAATTTTTATTGAAACAATTTAATAATTTAATTACTCACCAGATTTAGTAATTCTTTCTCTTCCGCTTCTGTCACTTGATACTGTTCTTCGCTCTTTTTGCTCCACTCTGGGTGCAGGCCCCAGGATCTTTTTTACTAATTTTTGTCCATCTCGCCAGGAGGATGTACTTATCAGACGACTGCTACCTAAAAAATAGATATATACATATGGGGTTGAATTTAAAACTTCAAATTTATCTTTAACAAGTATATCTAGTCAACCATACAGGTTTTGTAATTCATTTTACGCTTAATTTATGCCAAAGTCAAAAGGTTTACAATCTAATTTTTAACACAATGTCCTGAAAATCAAATATCAGTTTGTTTAAATCTTCATTTATCCACACATCTCAAATAAGTGTAAAATGCTTCAAAAGTTAAGTACCAAATATTAACGATTCTCAAAACTTCAAGTAGAGCACTGAATCCAACAGTTTGGGCACAGAACAAAAGTTATGTCTTAATTATAGTAAGGGTTTGGTTTACCAACAGTACCTATAGTACACAGCAAAATGCAAGTTTGCTTAATGAACAAATGATTTAATCTAAGCATAGGAAAAAATCTGAAGAAACAAGTAACAGTTAACAGTGATTACCTTTGAAGAGGTAGTATTACAGGGAATTTCACATTATATGTTATAGATACATACCAGAACTACATATTACCTTTTTATACATAAAATAATGACACTCAAAAAGCAAATATCATCAACATTTTAAATTGCCCTCTTTATAAAAGTTCATAGAAATAAAAGTATGGTCCAATAAATATAGCTGTTGACTAAGAGAAACTTTTCATTTATTACTTTCAGATTATAAAAAAATTAAAATTAGACCATCATATTCCAACACAGGTGGAGTACTGTGTGGCTACTTTAAATTATAATTTCCATAAGAAATTAGAGAAATGTTCTTGTGGTAAGATGCTAAGAGAAAGAGATAAAATGTTATGACTACAGTGATTATGATCACCTATTATGATTTTAAAACTACTGTAAGGAAATAACAAAATACTAGTACTTTGAGTTTTCTCTGTTTTCTTCTATTTTTCAAGCTTTTTATGACGCTATCTTATTGTATTTATAATAAAAGACATCCTATATAGAATTATTTTTAAAAGACTTCAATTTGGGCACCTGGATGGCTCAGTCTATTAAGCATCTGCCTTCGGCTCAGGTCATGATCCCAGGGTCCCGAGTTCCACATGGGGCTCCCTGCTCAGCATGGAGTCTGCTTCTCCTTCTCTCTATCCCCTTCCTCCCTGCTTGTGTGCTCTCTCTCTCTCCCTTCTCAAATAAATAAAATTTTTTAAAAAATTAAAAGCCCTCAATTTAAAAGTTTAAGTGAAAGTATAGTTTTAACGAAAACATCCAGTATAAAGAAACATGAATTACAAATCTGTGTGTGCTATTTACTTTGTTTTTGCACCTTGTTATTAACCTTAAATGATCTATTTAAAATATTTAAATGGCTTTAAGTCTATTGCTGAATCTATTTATAAGAAACTTTATGTTCTTAAGCAAAATGAAAGAACAGGCTTCTCTTCAATTTCAGCTTTATTTTCTGAATCAAAAGCAAGCTACCATGAATATACGGGGTGGTTATTTATAAATGCTGGCTTCTGAATATGTTGTGTGGTTACTTCTAAATCCTGGCTTTCTGGAATACTCCCATGGAGTCACTGGTAGAAAAAGAGGACTTTCAGTATAGATAAGCTATTAATACAACTTTTGCACATTTAATGACTCCCTGTCTCTCAGTCACTGCACAGTACATACATGGGAATTAGCCTACCACAAAACTGGATAAAGACAATACAAGATCACTATTTACAAGTTATAGCGCTCTAAATGCTTCATTTCAAACTTTAATACCACATGAAAAATAATGCTCTCTCGTATTTTTTTCACATAACAACTAGCTTATATTATTTTGAGGGTGTCTGGGTGGCTCAGTCACTTCAGCAACTGCCTTTGGTTCAGGTCATGATCTCAGGGTCCTAGGGTCGAGTTCCATGTTGGGCTCCCTGCTCAGCAAGGAGTCTGCTTTTCTCTCTCCCTGCTTTGCCCCTCCCCCCGGCTCATGCTCCCTCCTTCTCTCTCAAATAAATAAATAAAACCTTTTTTAAATCATTTTTTATTTTTTATTTGTATACAGCCAGGTCATTCTGACATCTAGAGTTAACAATAAGTGTCACAATATGTTATTTGACATTCTACAGATTAGTCTATGATCAGAAAAACATGTAACTGGTTAAAAACCAGTGTAACTGGTTAAAAACCACCCCAGCTCCATGTTCCCGTAAGACCTTGTGGAGTCCCTATGATATATCTATCACATTTTACTGTAACTATGTATTTATTTACTGTTTTCCTGGCAAGATTATAAGTTCTAAGAAGGCAGAAGCCATGTGTATCCCGCTTACCACTGTACTGCCTAAGCTTAGTATAGCACAGTGCTTCCCATATAGCAAGTGCTCATAAATATCTGCATGATGAATGAATGTAAGAATGATTGATTCTGAATGTCTCCAAAATGAAAGTGACAAATTCCAAACTTCTACCACTCTCTCAACCCAAATTACCTACTAACATGAACAGGACAGCTAAATAACCACTTTCAGGATTACCAGAAATAATAATTATTATTAATGGAATCATACCTAACATTTGAGTGCTTACCATGTGTCAAATACTGAGTTCCTTTAGGTATTAACTATTTTAGTTTTCACAACCCTGTGAAAGAAGTCCTACTGCTTTCCCATTTTACATAGGGGGAACCAAGGGACACTAAAATTAACTAACTCACCAAAGGAACAAAGCTAGATATGACAGGACTGGGCTCTAAATCCAAGCAACCTGAATTGGGCCTGGAGTGTTAATCACTATAAAACTAGAGAATTCTCTTTTTCCCTGTCCTGATCTGCTTAGAGTCTGGCCTGACCACTATGGGTGTGGGCTGCCATACTTTTCTCATGCAACACTTATTCTCTTATGAGAGTAAGTAAAGGTACTTAGTGACGGTTATAAGCAATTCCTTTATATATAAAAATTCACTAAATAAAAAATCATTATCTTTAATCTAGTTAATTTCTATTAAAAATAATGATACAAAAATGGGGCGAGAGATGTGTTCAGTATTATGGTGAACATAAGGTTTCATGGGTATATACAGATGTGAAAAGTTATTAAACTAACATTCTAACTATGTACACCTTATCCTATGTCAGTTATACCTCAATAAAACACATATACAAAATAATGATACATAAAATGTACTCAATTTTTCTATGTGCCATTTGGTTAACAAACATTTATTTCCATATAGAATGTCATTTCAGTATCATGTAATTTTAGGGAGGACATGATATTGAGAAAACTAACCTGTTTTGCCTTCTGGACTTGATAACTGTGTTACCTTTTGGACTTTTCGTACTGGCTTACCCACTTTCTTCTCTTTACTTTTTTCAACAGGTTTCTCTTTCATAGAGATATCATCTGAAAAGCAGAAACACTTACAGTAAATACTTTAATGATTCCTACCCACCTACTCATCCTCTCCCCAGTACGAATAATCAGTAAAAAGTATATGATTCAGGTAGGGAAGGAAAAAACCTTCACTGAAGCTATTTCTGTGACCCATAAGCTATCAATGCCAACTCCTTAGATGGAAGGGTCTGAAGATTACCACTATCCCCACTGCTAGGTTTTAATTCTTTATTTTTTGTTTTTCATTTTTGTTTTGTCTTGTTTTCTTTTCAGAAGACCCTCGAGAATTTACCTCACCTTCACGAACTGGAAGAAGTTATAAAAGTAATGCTTTCCAAGCCAGGGTCATGTCATTTATAGATTCTCATAGGTGAGCACTTTCACAGACTCCCGTTTCACTTAAAAATTCCTACGTAACTGAGATATCCATGAACTTCTAGAATAAAACTTTATAAAATACTCAACACAATATTCCCAAATAATGCCAAGGTATTTCACATAGAAATTACTAGTCATTAATTTTTTTAATTCCAATCTAAGAGAATAGACTAGCTATACATATAATAGACTTAAAAATCAACCTCAGTTACAGATCTGAAGAAGTTTAAAATACATATAGAGCTCTGCATTCTGGGCAAAGTGGAAGTGTGAGTAAAAGCCCTAAAGCAGGTGTGTACCTGAGAAACAGCAAGCTGGCCAGTGTGAGTGAAATGAACAAAGAGAAAAGTAGAAAGAACTAGAGTCCAAGACATAACCAAGAGCCAGACTGTGTTGGGCTTTACAAGTCATTCTAAGAACTTCAGGTTTTACCTAAGAATGAGATTGAGAGCTTTTTGGAAGTTTGGAGGCAAGGGAGTGATGTGATCTAAATTAAATTTTAACAACTTACTCTAGCAGCTGTGATAAGAGATGAATTAGGACAAGGAGAAGCAGAAAACCAGTGAGAAGCCTACTGCAATAAACACACAAGAGACTCATGGTGGCTTAGACCTACAGTAGTGACAGAGGTGGGGAAAGTGGTTATATTTTTAGATATATTTCCACAATATGAAATATAAGGTCTGAGGAAAATATGGGAGTCAAGGATAATGCAAGATTTGGGGCCTATCCCCCTGACACTAATATATTACATGATAATTAACTGAATTTAAAGTAAATAAAAGATTTGGGGCCTGAACAAGTAGAAAGATAGGATGGAGAGACTACCAGAGGAGTAGGTTTAAGGAGTATATCATGACCCCATTTAGTTAGTTAGCTCCATTTCGGATAAAGTTTGAGAAACCCATTATACAACCAAAGGAAGATGTGGAATTAGCAGCTCGATACAACTGCCCCCGGAGAAGGCAGTCTTAATAGATCTCTTGAGGAATTCTTTAGTGAACATCATTCTACTAGTCTGTAAAGATATTGACCTATGGGGCACCTGGGTGGCTCAGTGGGTTAAAGCCTCTGCCTTTGGCTCAGGTTATGATCTCAAGGTCCTGGGATCGAGCCCTACATCAGGCTCTCTGCTCAGCAGGGAGCCTGCTTCCCCCTCTCCCTCTGCCTGCCTCTCTGCCTCCTTGTGATCTCTCTGTCAAATAAATAAATAAATAAATAAATAAATAAATAAATAAATAAATAAATAATTAAAAAAAAAAAAGATAATTGATCTATGAAGGCATAATTTTATTATTCCTACCTTACGATGAGAAAACCAAAGAAGAAGGGTTATGCAACACTGGTAGTACACATAGGTAATAAGAGGCAAGAGCTAGAATTTGACTCAACTTGTAAGTTGATTCCAAAATCTTTCCTCTTAACTGTTATATTATACTCCCTTTCCACCTGAGGAAAAATATTCTAAATACAGTGTTCCAATAATAATAGTAGGAAAACTGGACTGGACACTTAATACCACAAAACTTACTAATAAAATCTTCCAGAGGGGCTTAATAGAAAAATCTCAGGCTTTAGAGTCAGAAAGAGTCAGTTTTGAATCTTGGCTTCAATTTTCAACTACCCTATACAACCTGGGGAAAATTACTCTGTGAGCTTCCATTTCCATAACTACAAAAAAAAATATAAAAGTCTAAGAATGCAGCATCTTGCCCCCAATTACACTAACTGTTCAATAACTAGTAACATTATTATATAACCTTATTTCTCTCTTCCAAACTTTCCTAAGTCCCTCCTATTTCCAATTTTGTAAATGTATTCCTTTCCTATAATATTTTTCTTTCTGCATTTTGTCCTCACGTTCATATTATCTTATCTGCTGCCTGCCAAATTACTGATCATCTCAAAGATCTCAGAGGTCTAGTAGAAATAAACTTCAACTAGACTCAGTTATGTTTCCTTCAAATCAGACAGGCCTGACTTTGAAAATCTCTCAGGTTAAAAATAGCCAGTTTCCCTCTCATCAGACGTGTATACTAATTTTAATCCTGGAACAGAGCCTAGAGGCTAAGAGAGCCTTATGACTGAAACCACAACTACTTTAGTATACCATGTAGTTAAAAAAGGGAAATATCTTTAGTTTGGTGGCAATTTTACGTTTAAATATGTTAGATAGCATACACAATAAAATATGCGAAATCTACGAAAGCTCTACTCTCACCTGCAAAGTGAAGTGCTAAGTCTCGATACAGTTCTCTACTCATGTTTTGAAATTCGGTCTCCTGCCACACTTTCCCATCAGGTGTTCGAATCTTGGTCTCTGAAGGATTGAAGCCTAATTTATACCAACAATACAAAACATTCTTTATCAAAACTGCTTTATAAATTGTTTTACTTTTTAAAATGAGATGTAATTGGCATACAATAAAAATCACTCTTTTAAAGGATACAGTTCAATGGCTTTTAGTATATCCACAAAGTTATGGACCTATCCCCACTAATTTCCGGCACCCATTAGTAGCCATTCTTTCATGCCTTTATTCCCTGGCAACCACTAATCTACCTTCCATCTTCATGGATTTACTTATTCTGGACATGTCATAAAAATAGAGTCATACAATATGGCCTTTTGTGTCTGTCTTCTTTCACTTAACATAATGTTTTCATTGTGTAACATGTATCAAAACTTTATTCCTTTTTATTACTCAGTGATATTCCATTATGTAATATACAAACACTGTTTATCCACTTATCAGCTGATGGCCCCTTTAACTGCTACTACTTTTTGGCTAGTATTAACAATATTGCTAACATTCATGGACATGTTTTCCAGTGGACAAGTTTTCAACTCTCTTGGATATTATACCTAGGAGTGAAATTGCTGGGTCATATGGTAACTCCATGTTTAACTTTTTGAGGACTGTCAAACCCTTTTCTAAAGGAGCTGCACCATTTGACATTCTCATCAGCAATGTACAAGGATTCCAATTTCTCCACATCCTCATCAACACTTGTTATTGTCTCTTGTTTTTATAAGAGGATCCTAGTGGCTGTGAATGGTACCTCACTGTGGTTCTGATTTGTGTTTCCCTAGTAACAAATGGTGTTGAGCAGCTATATAAGCTTTTTAAAAGATGCATAATTAGCTACCACATAATGTATTGACAAATAGTGTTCGGAAAAAGTAAGCTTCAGGGAGATCAAGCAATATACATTTGTTCAAAAAGATTAGAAATGAAGAAGCACTAAATTAAATGATAAGTGAATGTCATTCATAAATTATGGACCTCAGAGACAGAACTACTCTTCTCAGGACTAAGAAAGAGAGACAACACTAATTCTTTCTTTGAAGACAGGCATTAATTGCTACTGTCTGATTTTGCCTATGGCTGAACAAACGGACAAGCTGCTATCTACACAAGCAAAACGCACCCAAAGTGTGGAAAAGAGGTTTTGAAAACATGTTCAATTTCTCAACAAAAATTACACATGTGTTATTTCCTAGGGAATAATATTCTGATTTACTACTTTGAATTTCTCTCTACTTTAAAAAATACACTAAACTTGGAATGTTATTTTACAAAATAATAAAATAATGAATATGGATGATAACCAGAGTAGTATAAAGATTTATATTTTCAGATGGGCTTAACTTACCAATGAATTGGCAGCCAATAAATATTTGTAAAATTAAATCAATGGAAAGACTAGATTGGAGTCAGAAATTGGTAAAAGCACTCTAGAAGTGTTAAATAAAATGTACTAAATTGATTGCATGTCTAACAGAAATTCATCAATTCAGCTTTTAGGCACAACAGCATAAGCTTAATTTCACCTGACATTTGTGGCAAGGGACATATGATCATGCCTATACAAGGAAAAATTTTATAAACGTAGTGTCCAGTCTGTTGCAAACGACAGTCTGTAATAGGAAAGTATGGCAATCCCATGCCAATCTCTCTCTCACCTTTTCATCACCATCACCCCCAACTCATGTCTGTACATTCAACTCTTTTTTTCTCCTCTCAAGGAAACATTTATCTCTATGGGAGCCTTTCTTTATATTTGCATCTTTACTTATAAATTAACTTGTAAGAAGCTTTCAATATCTGTAAGTTTCTTTTTCTGTCCCCCAATTTTAGAGTAGTCCCCCCTTTTATACTTTCTACAGTTTCTGTTACCCACTGTCAACCATGGTGTAGGATCAGGTGATCCTCACATTGTCAGAAGGCCAAGAGTAGTAGTCTAATGCTACGTAACAGTGCCCATGTCACTCACTTTATCTCCTCACACAGGCCTGCCCTAATCTCACAGCATCACAAGAAGGGACAGGACAGAACATAACTTTTATTATAGTGTATTGTTATAATTGTTCTATTTTATTATTACTTATTTTGTTAATACATTACTGTATCTAATTTCTAAATTGAAATTTATCACAGGCATGTATGTATAGGAAAAAAAGTAGTAATTATAGATTTCAGTACTGTCTAGTTTTAGGCATCCACTGAGGGTCTTGAAATGTATTTCCCAAGAATGGGGGCAACTACTATATTTCCATTCTTTGTCCTCTTTTTTTCTTACTAGCTGACTTATTGAATAGAATAAAAGAGTTACTGTGCATTTATGGTCAAAGACACTAAACAAGGCTCTGAAATAAAATAAGGATGACCAATATGAGGTCTTAAACTTCATGGGCATTTACACCAGGAAGAAAAATGAATGTAAAAAACTTAACCATAAGAAAAAAAATCACATCAACACTGTTTGTGTTCACTACTTCAAATTTTAAAGCAGAATCACAGAACACTTTCTATGTCTTTAAAGAAAGAAAAAACATACATAAAAAACCAGGGTTTAGAATAGGCTTAGTATACTAACAATGGTATAAAAAAAAAGAAAGAAAGAAAGAAACACACACACACTCTGTTTGTGTATGTAAAAATTATCTCTGGAAGGATATATAAATTGTTAATAAAAGTAATCTCCAGAAAGGAAACCAGGTAGTGGGAGTACAAGAGCTTTTCAAGGTACACCCTTTCATCTTTTGAATTATGAATTGAGTGAATTTATTATGTATTTGAGCAAATGAAATTAAAATGTCACTTTAGAATACAGCATATTAAGATTCTTTTAGTTTACACTGCCAAAAAGTTGACAAAAAATAGTCTTTCATTTCATTCACAGCAATAAATCCATTGTTCAGGACATTGGAATCTATGTTGTTATGATTTCTTAAGTGTATGCTACATTTCATAAATTGCCCCCCAAAAATTCTATTTGTAAAATATTTTAATACAAAAACAGGTTAAAAAATTAATAAGTCAAAGGCATATGGACAATCCAGTTCGCAACTCAAAGGAAATTAAGATTTAAACACTTTCACTCCAGTTCTTAGGGTTGTGTTTTGTTTTGTTCTATTTTTAATTTTTAGATTTTTGTAAATTACTAAATAAAATATGGATTTAAGTTGACCATCTTAACTTTGCCTTAGTGGAATAACTTCTGGAATTTCAGAACTTTGATTTCTAGAATAAACACACCTTAACTGTACAACCTTCATTTAATGGATCTGACATTAATACAGCAAAAGTTCTGGATAATCACTATCTCAGAACCAAAAAGAACATTTTGACCCCACCATTAGCTATTTGCTCTGTTAACAGTGTGGACAATTACTACATGGTAAACAAATGACTAGAAGGATATGAAATAATTTAATTAATAATACATTAGACCAATCCTGGATAACAGAACAAGTTTTCAGTATTCTAAAGGTAACTGTTCACAATTTTATCACAAATTAGCAAGAATAAAATGCAAATTATCCATCTTTCACCTAATTCACAATGAATATCACTAGCAAAACATGATAAGCAACACAAAATAAAACTAATAATTGCTCTAAGTGTACGTATAAAATTTGTTCCAGAGAAAAAGACTAAAACACCTTAGGACTATAAAGAACTGTAAAGCTGGTCAGAGAAAAGTTAGACTTGGTAGAAAAATACAAAACAAAATTAACTATAGCAAAAACTGTACTAGTTTGTTAACAACTTAAAATTAACAGGAAAAAAATGAATCTTGACGATATTTTGATCTTGATACACTTATCTAGAAAAACTGAAAAGTATCCACACAAAAAAAGGCTATGTTAGCAGAAGTTTTAATGACAAAAGTCTAACAGAGACTAACCTGGTCAATTAACCAACTCCTTATGTTAAAAACTTTACATGAATAACCCTGAAAATAATTTCAGAAACATAAAAATACAAACTCCTCAAAACCACTATATATAAAAACTTGAGTTGCCTACAAACCAGAAATCCTCTTGGAAAAGCATTTTCTCAATGAAAATCTATCTATATTGGCATATATCTGATTTATTTTTTTAATATTTTTTAGGTATAAATCTGATTTAAATATTTCTCAAACATGAGGGGAAAACAGTTATTGTCAAACCTCAAAGCTTAAAGCAACAACAGGATCAAAATAACAGTGCCAAAATATTCTGTAACCAAATATAAGTGGAATTGACTAAATTATCTTTTAAATATTTACTTCTGAAAGAATTCCTAACAGCAATCCAAATATAATGGCAGAATAGGAGTAATGTACTTCCAGTTCTCTGAAAATGGTACTAATTCTTATTTTTTCTTTTGTTCAACTTATTAACTGTTCAGATAGGGGTTCTTAAACCATAAGAATCTCCTGAGGGACTTGTTAAAAATTCCAGTTCTGTACTCTATACCCAGAAATTCTGATTCAGGTCCAGTGTAGAATCCAGGAATTTTTAACCTGTACCTTGAACTGATTTCTTAAGCATTTGATTTGAGAATCACACACTGTTCTAAAGATAATCCTCTCTACTCAAATACATCCTTGGGAGAAAGGGGGACAAGAAGGCACGAAGACAGAAAGACACAAAGGCTGATTACAAACCTTTATATGTTGGAGCAGGTGGTGCTGTTGCCACTTTCCTGACTTTTGCTGTCACTGAGTTATCAACATTAACAACCATTACTGGATGGTCAATATGACCCAGATTCTGGCCACGGCCATTTGTTTCTTCTGAGTGTTCCCACTGTTTTCTAATTCGCTCCTTGAGTTTTTCCAGTTTGACATCATGTTGTCGCTGCTTTAAGATATCTAACCTTTGGGAATTAGAAGTACTAGTAGAGGACGGAGAAGAGTCAGTTATCCGTAACACTTTGGGATCAACATCATGGTTCATGTTACATACAGAAGCCTTCTCATTTCCTTTTGCTCTATTAGTATTTTCTTCCTCAGTTCTCACAGGAGCTGTCATCTTAATCAAACATTCAGAATTTTGCAATGCATCAATTGCTGGTCGATCATTTAAAAACCTAACCACTGTATCATTGATGACAGATGGGTGGGAGCTCTCAAAATCACAGCAATGTACATTCCGTTCTTCTCGATTGCATATCATCCGATTCCTGTTCTCAGGCTTTTCTTCATTAACATCCACACAATATACATGCTTTGATTCTAGAAGGCTGGGACTTATATTGGAAGTTGTACCATGGATTTCCCTATTATTAAAAAATAGTAAGTTTTGAATAAAGATTTCAAAAACCAAATTGAACCAGTCATACAAACTGAAGGGAGAACTCTAAGCTGACATAAGAGATCCCAAAAAAGTTTTGGAATTCCAGTAGGATAAATAACAAAATAACCATTACTAATATTAAGACTCAATGCTTAATGCCCTTCTATCAAGTTAGATGGCAAATAACCTAAATCATTAATCTGCATATTATAAAATAAGAAATATGGAAAGGATGTATGGAGAGATTTCCTTAAGAAATCCCAGAAAATAGGATTACAATCTGACTTTGGATATTCAATGGACATCTATTACCAAAATGTATATTTTATTTCTCTATGAAATCTTTCTTTTTCCTCTATGAAATCTTAAATACAGGAAAAAAAAGTTCTCAAATTTTGTATTTGTAACTTCTAAATGATATACCAAATTAACAGACTGGAAGTAGAAATAAAGTGGAGGTATAATAACTATTTTCCTCCAAATAAATGTAGTTAGTAAAGTTAAGTGTCTCTGAACTAGAGAACACTTTTGGTAGCTTCAAACTATGTAAAGCACATCTAGAAATTGTAGAGTAAGCAAAAATTAGGCATTGCTAAAGTACATATCACAAAGTCCATATTCTCTACTCATAAAAAAACATTAGCAAAAGTCTTCCTCCAGAGGTTTTTCTCTTATTCTATTTATTTGTATTTATTAATTCATTTATTTTTTATTTATATGATCATTCTAATTAGTTATATTTTAGAAACAGAAACAGTTTGTTAAAAGGGAAGTTAATGAAAACATGTCTCAGCAGTAAGAGCACATGATTTATGAAAAAATACTCAACAGAATTATAAAAGTGAACATAACGATCTGGATTTGCAATGTCTGAAGGAGGAGACATTAGCCATATGTGTGAGCACGTGAAATGTGGTTAGCCCAAATGGGAGATATGCTACAATGAAATTACATACCAGATTCTAAAGACTTAGAATGACAACAAAAAAAGAAGGTAAAACATCTTCATGTGTCTAGGTATGGGACTACTAAAAAAGTTAAATATGTGTGGCTCACAGTAACAATTCTATTACATACCACTGATCTAGATGTTTCATGTAAAAGCATAAAATTCTAAATATCACAAAAATTCTTTTTTTTTTTTAAAGATTTTATTTATTTGACAGAGAGAAACACAGCGAGAGAGGGAACACAAGCAGAGGGAATGGTAGCTGGAGAAGCAGGCTTCCTGCCGAGCAAGGAGCCCGATGCGGGGCTCGATCCCAGGACGCCGGGATCATGACCTGAGCTAAAGGCAGACGCTTAACGACTGAGCCACCCAGGCGCCCCTAAATATCACAAAAATTCTTAAAGCCATAATTCTGTTATAGTGTAATATGGTAATTACACCTATTGTAAGTCTGTGAATATGTGCTTTTTTCTAAGGAGATAGTCTACTGCTTTCATCAAATTCTCATTGAAATCCATGACCCAAAAGCCACTAGACCCTGTTCTGAATGGTTGATTATTACATAAGATGGAGGCTGAGAACTGACTCCTGAAGCTTCCACTAGAGATCAAGACTAAATTCAGTTATTTGTACTACCTTAAGCAGACCATCATAATTCATAGTTAAAATGATTGAGGTATAAAATTAGCACATGTAAAGAATAAAATAAAGCATAAAAAGGTAGTTTACAGGGGCGCCTGGGTGGCTCAGTCGTTAAGCGGCTGCCTTCGGCTCAGGTCATGATCCCAGGGTCCTGGGATCGAGCCCCGCATCGGGCTCCTTGCTCAGCCGGAAGCCTGCTTCTCCCGCTACCATTCCCTCTGCTTGTGTTCCCTTTCTTGCTGTGTTTCTCTCTGTCAAATAAATAAAAATTAAAAAAAAAAAAAAAAAAGGTAGTTTACATATCATGTCACAATCTTAAAAAGGGAAGGATAGTTGATCCTGTACCACCAAAAAAAAAAGTAATTTCACAGTCTTTCATTAACTCATTTATTAAATATTTACTGAATCCATATAAGGGTGTTTATATATAATTCTTTCAACTTTTCTATAAGTATGAAAATTTTCATAATAAATGTTAGGAAAAAAATCATTATGGGATACTTAATAAGTGACAGGCATTAAGCTAATGTTTTAAGATTAAGACAGATTTACAGACTTACATAATCTAACGTAATGGGTAGATATGAAATCAAAAATATAATGCAATATGAAAATGCTTTAACAAAGGAAGTTATATAGTATTACAAGAGCACACAGGAAGGATTAAATAGGCTGTGGGAATGGAGTGGGATAGAAACAAATCCGGCAATGTTTCATACAGAAGGTGCTAACAGTAAGTCTTAAGTGATGGAGTCAGCCAGATGAAGGCTGTTCTTTTCACAGCTATCCTATGGGTATTTCTTTCAATCCTAAAAGATATATAGTTTACAAAATTTTAAATATCAAGTAGTATTCTTTGCAGGAAGAATACCAGAATATAAATAAAGAGTAATTTATAGTTTCAATTCCAATGGTGGTGATGTTTCTAGGCAAGTTGCTTAATATTTGTGTGGTTAAAGATTTCTGAACTCTGATTATTTTTCATATTTTTTCTTTCTCATTTTACTGAACTATGAACTTTTACCCAGATTAATTCCCTGGCCTTCTCTCTATATCCTCCTCACCATTTTTATTGCTTCAACACTGTGAAAACTCCCCAAAACTCCCAAATTCCCAGCTCTAACCTTTCCGCATACATTCCTGCTCAAATTTTCAAATGCCTACTGAATACTTTCACCTAGATATTTCAAAATTATATCAAATCAAATACTGATATTATGAACTGATAAGAACCCATGATCTACTTCCATCTCCCAAATTCTTTATCTCAAATTTAAGAGTACAAATACATATCCAGTAGTATTCTAGCACCATCATGAAACTCCTTGACTTACTGAGTGACATTTTATAACACTAAAAAAATATTAATAAGTAAAGCAAGAAATAAAAGGTCCAGTGTTTATTACTTATTATTTGCTACACTAAGAGCATTAACGTATACTTTTATAACAGTAGTAAAATGTTCCTCAAATACAAAATTCTATCATTTTATCTATTGAAAATTCTAAATTATCAGCTAACAAAAATACATATCATTTGATATTAACCATAGTATCAAACTTCATACATCAGTCCTGAACATCTGACAATAAGTTGCTGAAAGGAACCACTAACAACAAAGTGAAACAATAAATCAACTCACATTCTCATTAGGAAAGAAATCTTAGGTAACTGATTAATGCTATGGAAGAGGAGGAGGAGAAGAGGACGGAGGAGGAAGAAGAGAAGAAAACCAAGCTATAAAAAATCCATTATGCACAACACCTAATCTGAGATATCAAGAAAAAAAAATCCATACTTCCAGAGACTAAATAATCTCTCTACAGGAAACATATATATTACAATGGTGGTAGCCTGGCTACTACTTCTTCCCTGCAAATATTTAGTCTGTAAAAGAGCAGAAAGTCAGTACTTCATAATATAAAATATTTTTGCTTTATCTTTTTGGAAAATGAAAAAGGTAATAATACTAGAGTCACAGTGCTATGAAAAACTCAGAAAACAAACCACAATCTTCTTGTAAATATTACAAGCTAATCCTATTTAATAATTTGTTTTTAAACACTAACCTGTAAGAAACCAAAGGTTCACGAAATTCCACACGGTTATTTTTCTTTACGTTACTCTCCAGGGTGGTAGCTCTGAGAGGACTCCGAGATTTCTCCTTTCGTGATTTAGAAGATTTAGAGGTTGGAGCATTAGCCCAAGAATCATCTAGGTATCTACCATCTGAAAAAAAAAAGGAAATCTGTAAGAACACACGACTGCCTCTGAATTTGACTAGTATTTGTGAAAATAACAGGTATCTATTATTTCTGGCATCTCTAGTTGGATATTATATAAGTAGATGGGAAACATGCAGGTTAAATTATTATAGTAACTCAATCTATAAAGAAAAAACTATTCTGACCAATGAAAAACTCCACATATAAAATTATTTTTTGTTAAAGGCTGTCACTCACTTAAAAAAAAGAATTATCAAATAAAACCCACCAGACTCACAGGTTAAAAAAAATTAGTTTTAATGGAAAGTACTAACGTCTAAGTTTTAGCCCACTAATTAAGAAACTACAGAATTACATATATGAAAGGTAATCAAAGTTTTGCATTTTGTCAATTTATGATAGTTTATCTGTTAGATATTCCAATTATGACTTGAGCCCCCCTAAAAATATGTAAAATTCATTAAGTCAACTAAATATCAAAGTTGATAGATGTGAGTTTTTAAAAAAAAAAGACATATATAATTTCAAACACTTAAAATCAAATTCTCATCACTAAAAACCAATGACAAGTCACTGTCAAAGGTGGTGTAATAAAGCTAAAGTCCGTAAGGAGATGATGGGGAAAACATGGGGCACCTGGGTGGCTCAGTTGATTAAGCATCTGAGTCTTGATTTCAGCTCAGGTCATGATCTCAGGATTGTGAGATCGAGCCCCACAATGGGCTCTGTGCTTGAGATTCTCTCCCTCTCCCTCTGCCTCTGCCTCTCCCCCGGCTCATTCTCACTCTCTAAATAAATTTTAAAATCTTAAAAAAAAAAAAAAAGATGGCGAAAACATCATCTATAGTCACTGACCATGAGGTTGTTTCATAACTACACAGTACCAAAGACAAAAAAACTAAATGTTGGTGAGGTATCATCTCTAATAAAAGAGCTAGCAAATATGAGGAAATATAAAAAGAAATTAAACTGAAACAAAACATCAAAATTTATATTTAATATATTTGTATCTATGGAAGTAACTTTATACATACCTTTTCTACTTATTTTTCGGGTAGCACTTGCAGAAGATTTCTTGGTATCCATGACAGAATCAAACACAGCTGTACTTGTAGGGGCTACTTCTAATTTGTTTTCAATGTGTCTCAGCTAAAGTTTAAACACCATCACAACAAATAGGTTAATTCTGTAAATAACCAGCTACCATTGATTTACATAATTAATTTTTTATTTTTTACTTTTTTAAATGTAAGCCCTATGCCCAATGTGGGGCTTGAACTCATGACCCCAAGATCCAGAGTTGCATGCTTTACTGACTATGTCAGCCAGGCGCCCGAATTTACAGTTATTTAAATTATATTGTCCAGTTCCTTTCACCAAAGTCAAAACAACTCAGGAATGCCTTTTTTCAATGTCAGTTTTTTTCATTACTATTATTTCACCTATAGTAAGAAGTGGTACAATGCTGCCCAAATTTGGACAAGAAAATCAAAAAGATTCTGAAGAATATCAAAAGGTTTCTATTTGTCTTGACCTATTTTTTTTTACTGCTAAGGTTTTTTTGAAGCAAGCAGTACATTTTCTGACATTATATGTCACATATCATTATGCTATATATCCTGTGCATTTTACATGCAAAAATTGGGAAAGAACAATTCAGATGGACTAAAATTTAGAACTGTTCAAACAACTACAATCTTTTAATAGTCCTCTGTCTATAAAATAAGTTTCACAATGAAGATAAAATTCATAAGATAGAAAACTCAGGTTTCCATACACTTTACAGTATAAGTCAACTTCTGGTAAAACCACCAATGTTCTTAAATTATTTAATAAAGCATTTTCCCCTAAGTATATGCTGATAAGAGAAAACTTGGAAAACACAGAAAAGGTATAAAAAATGAAATTAAAATCATCGAAATTCAACCACATAGAGATAAACACTTTGTGTAAAATTCTGATTTTATATTCTCTCGAATTTTTGTGGTAAATGTACTCACAAAATTGGAATAAATCTTCATAATCTGTATCAGGCTTTTTCTCCTATTTATATTAGAAGCCCCCTTATCATCCTTAAAAATAATTTCTAAAAACACAATAGTTTTGAAAAACGACAATTAACAGTTTAGCTCCAAATTAGGTTAACTCTAAATTAAATTGGGGATAAAAAGTACTCCTATATTGTAGATATATAATGCTCATGTAGAAGAGAAAGGGAATATAAAATGTCGTATTTGACCCTACATTATGACCAAATCTAGGTTATAGTACCTTTTCCAGATCCATTTTCATACCAGTTCAAAAGATTAGGGGGAAGAAAATACCATATTCACAAAGTAAAGAAATAGGTAACTCAAATTCAGGTACGATACAAAAGAAAACAAGAAAGGAGATAATAGGAGAGTAATTTTCCTGGAGAGCAAATGAAAATGAAAAGAGAAAGGAAAGACTCTCCCTTCAAAGAGACTATGTATCACTTGCCAAATTTGGATTCCTAAACTCCAGACAAGACTGGACAGAACACAAATGAAAACAGGTTGCCCATAGTCATTCTTCAGCTGTACTAAGAGAAAGCAATCTGTCACAAACTGACACAAAAGAGATAACTCCTAGTCCATTAAAGCTGTTCCTTTCATTTCCTCTCTGACTCTGAGCTTTCTACACAGACATAGCCCCACCTTCCCAAATTCATTTTGTTTTAAATCTTCATTTCAAATGCAGCCAAATGAATAAATTTATTACAGGAGAATAAATAGCACAAATTACTTTAATATTTTATACACCACAGTGTTACTGTTCCTGACACCTAAAGTAGTGTCTTGATTATCCCTGTACTATTTAATAGTCATCCTTAATGTTCATTTTGTAATATATGGTACTTAACTTCTTACTATAATCTTCATTTTCCTATGAAAAAGTACTATAGAAAAAATCTAATCTATTCAATTTTAACAGGAAATCAATTTTAAACCAGAAAGAAATAAATGGAAGTTCTAACTACTTACAGCAGCCTTAGTCTGAGAAAGTGCATCCCACGATGTGGTTACATCTGCTGGGGAACATTGATATTTACTGAATTAGAATCAGATTTCATTCTAAATCTCAGAATCCCTAAATTTACTAAATCAGAAGTATTTACTGAATCAGAATCAGAATCTCTAGTCCTCAAAATCTGCATTTAATAAGCTCCTAAATGCACTCAAAAGTGTGAGAACCATTTTGTTAGGCAGAACTATTTCTCAGCAAATGCTTTATCATATTTAACCAAAACATGGTACTTTTCCCATTCTATAAAGCCAAGCTTCCTAGTACATGGTTTTAGAGTTGTATTAGACACTGGTCCTATTAGTTCTTAGGACAACATCCCCATTCACAGGCCCCTCAGACATCTCCAACAATAGGCAGTATCCTCAATCTACTCCAGTGACCTAAACACAAAATTTTGTATTGTAGTGTATTTCATGATCATGATGTTGAAAGATTAAAAATTACTCCAGACCTCAATCTACCAGTAGAAACAAAGGTAAAACCTAGTCTTTCAGATAACAGCCCTTCAAATAGTACAAGACTACCTAGTTCCCTTAAATCATCTTTTTCTAGGATAAACAATTTCAATCCCTCCAAATGCTCCTCATGTGACATGATTTCCAGATCCCTCATAAGTCCAATAATCTCCCTCCAGATATACTCTAGTCTGTCAATGCACCTCAAAATATATCATGCCCTAATTAAAGTAACCCTTGATGCATCATTTAAAAAAATAGTTCAATAAGTCTTTGTCTTTTCTTGTCTATGACTTTTATCTTTATAGTTTAAAACTATATTAGGAGCTATATTATACCATTTGTTGACATTAATCAGAATTTCCAAGAAACTGTATAAAACTAATTCTACATAGTCCTGATTCTTTTTTATGTCTTCCTTTATAAAAGTTTCCATAGGATGCCTCTGAAGGTGAGGTAGCTTGCATATTTAAAACAAATTGAACCTAAAAAATTATCCACTCTATATAAAGCAAAGTATATGCATAATTTTCATTTAGCATGAAATCATTTAGCAACTGATTAGCCCAGAATTTTATACACATGATCTAAACAAGGCAGGCACTAAGTTCTAAAGTTTAAAGAAAATAAACCATACCTTGAATAGTATCCTTGCTTTGAGAGTTCCTTGGATTTGGTAAAGGCACCTCTTTTGATTTGCTGCTCCTCATCCTGCCAATTTACCTACAATCATATCATCAGCATTCATTAAACATCAATATTATATTAGTAACGAAAATACTCTCATTTAACTTTCATGAAAGTCAGAAAAGGATTTTGTCAACTCTTAATAGTTATCTTTATGCCTTCTAGAGTCCCTTATAATCCAATAACTTTATTTTTCCTTGGAAAACTAACCATTAAGAAGTCTATCATGACCACCTCACACCAACTAGGATACCTATTATCAAAAACAAAGAAATAAAACAACAACAGAAAATAACAAATGTTGATGTGGAGAAACTGGAACTCTTGTGCACTGTTGGTAGGAATGTAAAATATACAGCCTCTATGGAAAACAGTACGGCAGTTCCTCAAAAAATTAAAAATAGAATTAACCACATGATCCAGCACAAAACAAAAACGGTCTCAAAGAGACATTTGTACACCCGTGTTCATAGCAGCATTGTTCACAATAGTCAAAAAGTGAAAGCAGGGGCGCCTGGGTGGCTCAGTCGTTAGGGGGCTGCCTTCGGCTCAGGTCATGATCCCGGCGTCCTGGGATCGAGCCCCGCATGGGGTTCCCTGCTCGGCGGGAAGCCTGCTTCTCCCGCTACCATTCCCTCTGCTTGTGTCCTCTCTCTCACTGTGTTTCTCTCTGTCAAATAAATAAAGTCTTTAAAAAAAAAAAAAAAGTGAAAGCAACAAAAATGTCCATCAACAGATGAAAAGGTAAGTAAAATGTGGTATATACATACAGAGGAATATTATTCAGCATTAAGTGGAAAATTTTGTCATAAACTATAATACAGGTGAATTTTGAGGACATCAACTAAGTGAAATAAGCCAGTTACAAAGACAAATATTATATGATTCCACTTACATAAGTTACCTAGAGTAGTCAAAATCATAGGGAGAAAAAACTAAAATAGTGGTTGCCAAGAGCTGCAGAATGGAGGGAATGGGGAGCTATTGTTTAATGGGTATAGAATTCAGTTTTACAAGATGGAAAGTGATGCAAGATGGATGGTGCACAATGCTATAAATTATTTAATACCACTAAATTATACACTGAAAATGGTTAAGATGGTATATTTTATATTATTTTATCACAAAAAAATGAAAGAAAAAAATTATATCATGATTTAAAGAGAAAGATCATCATCTGCTTATGCTGACTAGACAGCTTAGTAATAGTCCTATTTTCCTATGTATATAGAATTATTGTTATAAAACTCACAAAACACTGAAAGTTAGGAAAATACAGGGGGTAAAACTCATTCCTATTCCCCAAATCTTAAAACAATCACTAAGCTATTTTGCACAGTCCCTTTTTCCTAATTATTTTTTTTTTACTCTAATTGCATAAAGAATAAAAAAATTTTATTTTGGCATCCTACTTAACGGCTAGATGTTTGTGGTAGTTTAAATACACTCATATATTCTCTGATACTCCTTTCTTCAATTAGAAATTAATTTTTCTTCCATTAAATGTAAGCTGGACTTAGGGATACACTCTTAACAAATCAAATGTCGTGGAAGTGACAATATGTGACTTTTAAGTGTAGGTCACAAAAGGCATTGCTTGTTCTCTGCAGTTACACAGCAATACATTACCACTACAATATTATGCCTCATTTTCTCTATTACAAGTAACACTGAAAAGAACATATTTGTATCTATGAATTTTTGCTTATTTGGATTTATCTAGAACAGGATTTACAAAGCATAATATTAAAACTGAACTAAAGAATGTGAAGAACATGCTGCTCCTGAGATCCAATGTTAAACTGTTTTCCAATTTATAATTTACAACTGATCTTATTTACAATGAGCCTACTAGTTTCATTAATATCTTTTAATATTGAGCATTATATCTATTCTATTTACTTTTGCTGATTTAATAGGAAGAAAATAGTTGTTTTAATTTGAATTCAACAGATTGTAAGCAGGATTAAACATTCTGCCATAGATCTCAATGTGTGTGAATTCTCATGTGTGAATTATCTTTTCATGATCTACCTATGAGGATCATCATATTTTTGCCCATCTACCTATGAGGATCATCATATTTTTCTTATCAATTTGA
This sequence comes from Procyon lotor, assembly GCA_028646535.1. Classification (NCBI taxonomy): domain Eukaryota; kingdom Metazoa; phylum Chordata; class Mammalia; order Carnivora; family Procyonidae; genus Procyon; species Procyon lotor. The sequence goes on along the minus strand of CM053618.1, from coordinate 33,393,384 downwards.
TGAGTTCTTTACATTATGAATATATGACCTTTGTCACATTTAATAAAAATAATTTTCTTCAACCACTGCTTGCAAAGGCAGTTCAGTATGTTGTATATTAAAGAACTTAATTTAAATTTAAGGAAAAGAGGGGGCATCTGGGTGGCTCAGTTGGTTAAGCCACTGACTCTCATTTTTAGTGGGGGGTCATGATCTCAGAGTCATGGAATCAAGCTCCACGTTAGGCTATCTGCTCAGCATGGAGTCTGCCTGAGATTCTCTCCCTCTCCCTCTGCTCCCCCTCATGCCTGTGCTCTCCCTCTCTCTCTCTCTAAAATTAATAAATAAAATCTTTTAAAATATTACAAATTTAAAGAAAAACCTACCTACTAAAATACAAACACATAAAACTGAAAGCATAATTAATTTTTAGGGGTATTAATTTCACCCACAATAAATAATCCTCTTTAAATTTCTTTTTAAAAACTTTTAAAATGTTCTAAAAATAAAATTTGTCATAAATTTTACTTGTCTCTAAGAAATGTCAATCTAAGTTTTTAAAAATAGATAGAAATGATAGAAAAACTAAAAATCAACACATATGCTAATAGTTTAAAATTTTTCCAACATAAAAACTTCCACAGTGATGCCCACATAGCTCAAAAACTTAACTCATTTTACTTTCCTTCTCATAAAGATAATTTTGGCCTAGCAAACTATCAAAATAACAAACATGAGTTATTCTGTATTACTAAATAATTTGTCAAAAATTTGACAAAAGTTTTGAGAACTCTCTTTGCTTTGAAACTAAAATAAGTGCCAAAATACATAGTAATTCTCAATTTTCCAATGAGGAGAAATATACCAAAAATCATATATATGTCCATAATCTCTATATTCAGGGTCAGTGGTGATAAGAAATGCATTTATATCTACTTCAGAATAAGAACCTTCTTAATGGTTGATCATCATCAAATGCAAATGACTCAGTATCAGGAGTGCGACATTTATGTAAAATTTCATCTTATAAATTATAGCATATTCACCATTTAATATGAGAATGAACTAATTACAACTACATGCTACAAATATGTTAAGTGAAGAATGCCAGAAACAAGTGTACATGCTGTATAATAATTCCATTTTATAAAGTATCAAACAGCCAAAGTAATCTATGGTGTTAGAAGTATGAATAGTGGTTACACACAGTTTGGGCAGGAGGATGGTGACTGGAATTGGAGCAAGAAAGGGCTTTTGAGGTACTGATAACACTGTTTATTGAGTGATTACATGAGTGTGTTCAGTTTATGAGACTTCCATCAAGCTCTACATTTACATGCTTTTTCAATGTACATTATACATTAAAAGTATTTTCCAATAACATGCCTGGTTTAGGTTTATAATTACAATTTTAATTCAGTTCTATATTATGCCCAGTCTCATGAATGTCAGTTTTTCAATATTTTACCTTTCAAAATCCCAGGTTATCCCATACCTAATAAGTATTATTAATAGAATCAATTAATTTAGGGTTCTTTAATATACAACATCCTGAACTGCCTTTGCTAACAGTGGTTGAAGAAAATTATTTTTATCAAATGTGACAAAGGTCATATATATATAATGTAAAGAACTCCTCAAACTAATAAGAAAAACGTGATGATCTTGATAGGTAGACGGGCAAAGGACACGAAAAGATAATGAAGAATAGAAAAGAACACACATGAAGAACAGAACAGAAGTTTATTATAAATACAATCTATTTAAGTAGGACAGTTCTTTATATTTTTATCTTTATATAAAAATATATGTAAAATAACACCATTTTCTATAAAAATAGAAAAACTGAGGAAAAAGTACACTGAAAAAAATCTCATAGAAAGAAAAATCTAATCTGTCAAAACTCTTACTGTCTTTAAAGTATAAATCTCAATCTGTAAAATGCCTTTTCTAACCACTTTGAGATGACTAAGTCAAACAGATTAAACTTATTCAAGATCATTTATTGGGAAATAATGAAATAGTTAAATGTTTTAATAGGTAACATGATGGGGCACCTGGGTGGCTCAGTGGGTTAGAGCCTCTGCCTTCGGCTCAGGTCATGATCCCAGGTTCCTGGGATTGAGCCCCACATTGGGCTCTCTTCTCAGGAGGGAGCCTGCTTCTCCCTCTCTGCCTGCCTCTCTGCCTACTTGTGATCTCTCTCTCTCTCTCTCTCTGTGTCAAATAAATAAATAAAATCTTTAAAAAAAAATAATAGGCAACATGACAACTTTATTCTATAGCCATGTGGGAATTTTGGATTTATTGGACATTTGTGCATTCTCTTTTGCCTACTTAATCTCTCAAGAATTAAGAGAGGCAGACAAAAAACTACCATGACTATTTTTTGTCTCCTCTTTATATTTCTTAAATTAATGTTTACATAGCTTGATAGGATTATTTAGTACATAATGGTTCACAGTTGTTATATTGTCATGTGGGTTTTATATTTCTTCAATAAAAAATGACCATAATTGTCTGTAGAGAACTACATTTTAGTATTCAATTCTATTTTGTATGCTATCAAAATAAAGCCAAATATTGCTTTATTCTACTTGCCCTACCCTTTCAATTCTAAGCTTTCTGGATCACTTTATTTTAGAGGCATCCTGTATACAGAAAATAGTCCAGTGTAAAAATTTTTGTTAAGGCTAAGAATAGGGAGGGGCACCTGGGTGGCTCAGTCAGTTTAAGTGTCTGCCTTAGGCTCAGGTAATGATCCCAGGGTTCTGGAATCAAGCCCTGCATCCCACATCAGGTTTCCTGCTCAGCAGGGAGCCTGCCTCTCCCTCTGCCACTCCCCCTACTTGTGCTTGCTCACGTGCACTCTCTCTCTAATAAATAAATACTTAAAAAAGAAAAGGCCAAGAATAGGGAGAATGAACTTGCATATCAATAACCACATGCTAACATTTTAGGAGTACCTACTTGTGCAAAGTATTGTGTGTTATAGAAAAGGAAGATGAAATGACCCTGACTGACTCTCCAACCTCATAATCCAGTGTAAGTATTTTTAACCTAGAGATCCATGAGAGAGATTCAAGGAATTTATAAACTCTCTGAAATTATTGAATGTGTCACCTATGGACATTTTTCCAGAGAGAGAAGTCATGGCCTTTATGACATTCTCAAAGAAATCCAGTAATCAAGTAGGTGAGGTAAACACATACATAATAGCACTAAGGAATATAATAATCTGGACAATGCCATAATACATGTACAATTATCACAAAAGGAAACATTGATTCTACTGGGGGAGATCCATTAAACCTTCTTGGGAGCATATCCTTGAAGACACCATATTAATTAGGACATGCCTACTATATGTTTGGAATGAAGGAAAAAGAAGGGACAGAGACTATTTTGCATCAGGAGCCCTAACGGCATCAGCATACCATGTTTATAAAAGTTAAGTATTCTGTTATCTAGTAATAAGTTTGTCACAACCTTCTACTTCCACAATGGCAGATAGCCATGGTTTTCTTATAAATGCTTCTGAGAGTTAGACTAGATCATCTCATTAAGTTGACATTTTAAAAGTTATTTTATGAATTATATTAGTATAGCTAAAAACCATACTGTCAATAACTATGACATTCAGGAAATGGTTAATAAATTTGCAAAAGCCTGTCAGACTGCTTTACTTTCTAAGACTTGTTGTCTGTGAAAGTCCAAATTTAAATGATTGCCAATCATCTACAAAGAACATTTTCTTCTTTACTGTGTTTTAAGATACTATAGTTAAGGCATACAAAAAAGGTATAAGAAATAATAATACACACCTATGTATTCATCTTTCAGTTTAAGAAATAAACTACTGAAAAAAAAAAAGAAATAAACTACTGAAATTTGGCTGAAGTCCCCTGTGTACTCATATCCATCTCCCCCCATTAGTAATAACCACTATCCCAAATTCAATGCTTATCATGTATGTTCTCCTTGGACTCAACATTTTCCAAAACACAAATGGCAATCCTTCCTATTCAGCACAAAACAAATGATCTTAAAGTGTATCTTTAAAATACTACGTTGTACGGGGCACCTGGGTGGCTCAGGGGGTTAAAGCCTCTGCCTTCGACTCAGGTCATGATCTCAGGGTCCTGGGATCGAGCCCAGCATCGAGCTCTCTGCTCAGGGAGCCTGCTTCCCCCTCTCTCTGCTTGCCTCTCTGACTACTTGTGATCTCTCTCTCTCTGCATCAAATAAATAAATAAAATCTTTAAAAATAATAATAATAAAATAAAATAAAATAAAATAAAATACTATGTTGTATATGTGTAACTAAAGTAACATTGTGCGGCAACTAAATATATACATATAATGTTCCCAAAAAGATTTATTAAATGAAACTTCATATGAGTGTATTACAGATGTCAATCACTGTGTCTGCCCAAATACAGCCCCCTCTCTGAAGAACAAACATCCCCATTCCCATCCACAACCCCTCACTCCCGCTATAGTTGATTAAAGAATAGTGAAGAACTAACTCAAGAGTGGCCTATCCAGTCCCTGGCAAGAAGAGATCTAAGAATTTTAGAATGGAATGTTAAGCAACCGAGTCAACCAGCTGTGAGGAGTCAAGTTGAAAAATCATGATGAAAAGCAGGATGGAGGGGTGCCTGGGCGGCTCAGTGGGTTAAAGCCTCTGCCTTCAGCTCAGGTCATGATCTCAGGGTCCTGGGATCGAGCCCCGCATCTGGCTCTCTGCTCAGAAGGGAGCCTGCTTCCCCCTCTCTCTCTGCCTGTCTCTCTGCCTGCTTGTGATCTGTCAAATAAATAAAATCTTTAAAAAAAAAAAAAATACCACTACCTCATTTCTTGCTCCTGCATTCCTTGAGACCTCTATGCAGTTTTACAACAAACTTCGTTTTATTTCTCTTTATTTAAGGGGAAAAGGGACAAAATATTCCATAAAAAAGAGGATTCCATGAAATCATTCATCTCAGCCTCTAACTCATATAGAGGAAATAAGTTATTAAGAGAAATAGATGTGAAATATATTTCAAATATACTATAAAAAATGTGTTAAATTGTTTAAAAAAGAGAAAGAAAATTTCAATGACAATTTCTATGACAATTCTTTTGGGAGAGGGTTATCTCTGGTCACCAGAAAACATTTTTTTTTTAAACCCCTCAGAAAATTTCCCTTTATGCTTCAAATTCATTTTCTTTTTTTTTTTTTTTAAGATTTTATTTATTTGACAGAGAGAGAGATTACAAGTAGGCAGAGAGACAGGCAGAGAGGGGGAAGCAAGCTCTCTGCTGAGCAGAGAGCCCGATGTGGGGCTCAATCCTGGGTCCCTGAGATCATGACCTGAGCTGAAGGCAGAGGCTTTAACCCACTGAGCCACCCAGGTGCCCCCCTTCAAATTCATTTTCTTAAAAAAAAAAAAAACAAATTCATTTTCTTATAAACAGTCCTACAACTAAAAAGTCCATACTTTCTTTTTTTTTTTTTTTTAAGACAGAGCGTTAGCGAGGAAGGAGGGGCACAGGGAGACAAAGAGAATCTCAAGCAGGCTCCACACTCAGCATGGAGCCTACAGGGCTTGATCTCACAATGCTAGGATCATGATCTGAGCCCAAATCAGGAGGAGTCTGATGCTCAATCGACTGAGCTACCCAGGTGCCCCAAAAAGTCCGTATTTTCTAAAGTCTAAAAAATTATTTTCCCCTATTTATGTTTCTTTTTATGAAAGTCTTAAAACTAAGTTTAAACATTATACACATATGAAACATTATATACATATAACTATATGTATACATATAGAATCCATCTATCCAGAAAATCCAGGAAATATACCTTTGTAGTAACACAATTTTCCAGCTGGATATTATAACTCTATTATATTTGGGGTTTTAAGCTTTCATCTTGAAATAGTCACTACTCTTGGGATCAGTCCCACTTTCCTTACCCTCTTGATTGTTTTTCTTTCCTTAACTGATGGCTTTTCTACTTTTGCCCAATTCATCAACAGTAAGATTTTCAATGGTTCCATTCTTAGGCCTCTTTTTTCCGAGCTCCTTCTTCCTAGGCAATGTCACACACTTTCATGATTTCAAACCACTTCCTAAATGTCATCCTATTTCTATCCTAGGTCTTTCTCTGAACTCTGGACCCAAGTTTTCAGTTTATTAGATAGTCCACCTCCAAATCCCACTGGCACTTCAAATTTATCAAGTTTAGAACCAAATTCATTATTGTCTGTCTTCAAAATCTTTCCTTCTTTTTCTCTTAGCAAATGGGGTTGTCATGCATCCAGTTTATCTTTGCCATTTCTTCCTCTCCTCACCACCATTTACTGAGTTACCAAGTCAATATTCTTTAAGATGTTTCTCTCATAAAATAGGCCTCCAAAAAGCCGTTGGGAAAAAAATTTTCAGGATATTTCTAATTCCTCTTTTCCTTTCTCTCTCTTTCCTTTACCTCTTTCAGAGCATTATCTTTAGCCTAAATTGTGGTAAAAGCTTCCTCAATTATTCTGTTCCTAATCTATTCTCCATACTGCAACCACAATTATCTTTCTGAAAACAAAATCTAGCAATTCTGCTTTTACATCTCTTCAATGACTATCACCTATGAGCTAAAATTCCAAACTCTTTAGCATGATGGAACTTGGAATCCTCCACAACCCTAACTTACAGTCTTTACCCCCTTGCTATCTTCACCATATACCACTTGTTCCTGTCAAAAAGCCATAGCTACAGTGCATTCCCTAAACATGCGGAAATTTTCATTACTTCCGTGATCTTCTTTTCCTAAATTTTCTCAGGCAATAATAACCTTCGAGTCCAAATGTTAATGCCATCTCCTATAAATCTTCCCCCAACTGTTCCTTAACTGAATTACTACTTCATCTCTTTCTCCAATAGCACTCTGTTAACTTTTTTTTTTTTTTTTAAGATTTTATTTGTCAGAGAGAGCGAGCACAAGCAGAGGGAGCAGCAGGCAGAGAGAGAGAAGCAGGTTCTCCACTGAGCAAGGAGCCCGATGTTGGGCTCAATCCCAGGGGCCATGACCTGAGCTGAAGGCATAGGCTTAATCGACTAAGCTAGCCAGGCGTCCCACACTGTTACCTTTTCAGAGTCCTTATCATTAGACACACACACACACACCATTCATTCATTCACTCATCCAATGAACCTTAACTCATGCTCACAGTGTAGTGACACACATGAACAAATAGTATACAATGTGGTAAAGTTATAAAGTTACAAATAGCACATGTGTAGCAGTCTCTCCACAAAGTTGTATGGTCCTTAAGGACTACATCTTATTTACCTTCCTATCAACACAGACCTTCCATGAACAGAAAAACCAATGGCAATAGTGAAAGCTGTTATGATCTCACCTTAAACAGAAAAGAATAGACGAATCAAAGGCAGGTTGCCAGTGAAAGGACAAACAGGGGACGGACTGTGATAAATCAACAGAAGTATCAAGAAACATAATCACAGAAGCAGAAGAGATGGTTTAAAAAGCCAGGCTGGAAAATATCCATAAGAAAGGAAAAGGAGGGTATCTGGGTGGCTCAGTCCGTTGAGTATCTGCCTTTGGCTCAGGTCATTATCCCAGGGTCCTGGGGTCAAGTCCCACCATCAGGCTACCTGCTTAGCAGATATTTTTTTCCCAAATAACCCACACGTACATTTCCAATCATTCCCACTGCAAGTGAGTTTCAGGGCAGCTTCTTAATGCCCTCCTCCAAGCAGCTAGAGCCTGACTTCTCAAGCAGCTCTAGGAGGAGAATCACCTGGATAACATTAAAAACTGAGAGGCTGAGGCTCCACCCCCAAGAGATTCTGAATCAGTGAGTCTGAGAGCCCAAAACCTGTATTTTTAAAGGTCTAGTGGGATCCCAATACACAGTCAGCTTTGAGAACTACAGCTCTAGAGATTATTTCAATTCTACTCTCTGAAGCCCGAAGCTTCCCAAAACACTATTGGTTGATTCCATAAAGATGAGCATCAGTGGAGAGAACTAATCCTATTCCTCAACTACCTGAGACCATTTCTCTTCTGAAGTTCAAGAACACTTGAGAGCAAAAAATACCTTTAAACCAGAACCTAAAGTTACAGACCTCTATGGGGAAGGCAAAGGGGAAGGTGGTGACCATGAAGGCAATTAATAGTTAATAATCATACCTACCATTTTCTGTGTTCCTTTTGTGTGGGCCAAGTACTGTATTGTTTTCCACATCTTATTTTCAGTCTCCATCACAACCCACAATCCTCTTCCATATTTGCCTTTTACTCCTCCACTTTACCTAAACCTCTGTTCAATGCAACTGGAAATCTTTATTCTTCTCTATCCCCCTTCCCTTATATATTGATGCCACAGAGTAGGAGAAAAAGTACACAATGCACCACTCCCCTACCCTTTCCCCTATGCATTAAAACCCCTTATTTACCCTTTTCCCTCCTCCCATTTCTTCCCACTCCTTTTCTGACAAAAAAAAAAAAGAGCCTTTTGCTCTGTGACCCTAAGAACATACTGCACAGAGAAATTGCCCCATCTGGAACTGGCTCTACTCTTGGGTTTCTCTTGTCTTCTTCTGCTCTTTTTCTGATGCTCTTTTTCTCAGTGGAGTGTGTAAAAAAGCAGCCATGGGCTTTTGGGGACCTTTAACATTTTTTTTGTCTTTTTTGTTTATAAAAACACTAAACATTAAGGGGCGCCTGGGTGGTTCAGTCGTTAAGCGTCTGCCTTTGGGGCTCAGGTCATGATCCCAGAGTCCTGGGATCGAGCCCCGCATCGGGCTCCTTGCTCGGCAGGAAGCCTACTTCTCCTGCTACCATTCCCTCTACTTGTGTTCCCTCTCTCGCTGTGTTTCTCTCTGTGAAATAAATAAAATCGTTAAAAAAAAAAAAAAAAAAAACCACACACACTAAACATTGAATTCCAGAGAACCAAAAATTCCTCCTCCTACCAAACACTACTAAGGGGCATATCTTCTGCTCCATACCTTTTCCTGTTTTTCTTTTTCTTGCTAATGCTTTGAAAAACAAATGAGGGGTGCCTGGGTGGCTCAGTGGGTTAAGGCCGCTACCTTCAGCTCAGGTCATGATCTCAGGGTCCTGGGATCAAGCCCCACATTGGGCTCTGTGCTCAGCAGGAAGCCTGCTTCCCTCTCTCTCTGCTTACCTCTCTGCCTGCTTATGCGCTCTCTCTCTGTCAAATAAATAAATATTTGTTTAAAAAATAAATAAAATAAAAACAAATGAGTTTTTTATATAAAGTTTTTAAAGTGTGAAAGAAAAATATTTATATATCAATTTTACTAATAAAGGAACAGTATCAGACAGACTATGGAAGCAGTCCAAGGTCATTCAGTGACAGATCAGGAAATTAAATCTAGATCTCTCTCTCTCTCTCAAACCTCTGAAAGCCTCTAACAGACATTCACATAATGCTTCTCTGAATATTCAGACTCAATCACCATTTATAACATTATTCCCTGTCCTCTCACATAATTTAATTACAAGGCACTTGGCTTTCTCACTTCAATTCTATCCTCTTTAGAATCTCTGTTCCATTAACTCCATGCACTTTAACTTCTTTAAAGAATGCTCATTTAGAGGTGCCTGGGTGGCTCAGTCGTTAAGTGTCTGCCTTTGGCTCAGATCATGATCCCGGGGTCCTGGGATCGAGCCCCGCATTGGGCTCTCTGCTCAGCGGGGAGTCTGCTTCTCTCTCTCTCTCTCTGCCTGCCTATGATCTCTCTCTCTGTCAAATAAATAAAATCTTTAAAAAAAAAAAAAATGCTCATTTAACCCACATGTCTTGACTATTCTCAAACTCACAGGAAAGGACAGGACTTCCTCACATTTGTCTACAGATGAAGCATTTTATTTCATTCTAAACAGGGCAAGTAAGATGTTCTAGGAACCTCCTTGGTGTTGCATCAAACTGTTCTTCCACACTCATAAAAAACCTTTTCCTCAACCTGACTCATGCCATCCACTCATTTAACAAATATCTGCTGAGGGCCATGTATGCAGTAGGGATGAAAAGTACTAAGCAACTGGGGATATACCAGTAAAAAGAAACATGGCCCCCACACTAAAGAAATCTAAAGCTTTACTTAGAAGGTTGATATTCAACAAATATTACAAATGGAATGAAAATAATTAAGAGAAAAAAAGGAAAGTACCATGGAAGCATGTAACAGAAGGAAATTCATCTAATCTGGGAAGTGGAGAGGAAAGTGTCATGAAATTTAAGACCTAAAGGATGAATACAGGTGGGCAAGAAAGAGCTTTCCAGGCAGTAGGAACAATACTTGGAATGGCCATGAGACAAAAAAGACACAACATAGTTTAAGAAACCAAAAGGCCTTCATGTTGGAAAGGCTAAAATGCTAAGAGATAAAGCTGGAGAAAGAAAGGAACAAGATCATGTGGGGTTTCCAACGTGATTTGTTTTTAAAGGACCAATTATTGGGGCAACGACTGGGTAGCTCCGTCATTGGGTGTCTTCCTTTGGCTCAGGTTGTGATCCCTGGGTCCTGGGATCGAGCTCTGTGTCAGGCTCCCTGCTTGGTGGGAAGCCTGCTTCTTCTCCTCCCACTTCCCCTGATTGTGTTCCCTCTCCCACTGTGTCTTTCTCTGTCAAATAAATAAGTAAAAATCTTTAAAAAAAAAAAGATCAATTATTGGCACCTCCTCTCTTATGACCACAGTTTTGAGAAACCAATGAGAGAATCTATGTCACTACATTGCATTTTGTCTACTTACTGTACTACAAGCTCCTTAAATTTCAGGAAACTTAAGAATACTTTTTTTTTTTTTTTTTTTTAATTAGAGAGAGGGTAGAGGAGCAGGAGAGGGAGAGAGAGAATCCCAAGCAGGCTCATGCCCAGTGCAGATCCCAACACAGGGATCCATCTCACAAACCCGAAATCATGACCTGAGTTGAAATCAAGAGTCAGACACTTAACTCACTGAACTACCCAGGCACCCCAAAGTTAAGAATACTTTTATTACTCATTTAAGTGACTCAAGAGTTTCATTCTAGTGTCCATTTTACAGTGAGTGAGTTTAACTGGCATCGTATAGAGAAACAAGTTGTTTCATGCAAAAGTCAGAAGCATAAATGAACAATGCTGCTTTGTTCAAACTAAAGTCAAATATCACGAGGACTAAAAAAGAAACTATATTTGACATGGTTGTATTTACATCATGTAAAGTATGAAACATTCAAAAAAATAATCAACTTCCAAAAGTTAGCTAAGAATGACTCTAACTTGTCAACAGAAAACAGAAATAGAATTTCACTAAACCTATAAAAATTACATAAAAGAATCTGGTTGAGGGGTGCCTAGGTGACTCAGTGGTTTTTAAAGCCTCTGCCTTCGGCTCAGGTCATGATCTCAGGGTCCTGGGATTGAGCCCCGCATCAGGGTCTCTGCTCAGCGGGGGGAGCCTGCTTCCCCCTCTCTCTCTGCCTGCCTCTCCGCCTGCTTGTGATATCTCTCTCTTCTCTCCTGTCAAACAAACAAACAAACAAACAAACAAACCTGGTTAAGATGAAACAGAAAAAGCAGATGCACCTATATCAAACAAGTATGCAACTTTAAAAAAACTACTTGATAGCAAACAAGGAGTCCAAACTTCGAAGTTATCACCCAAATACTCACCTCATAAGGGAAGCACAAAGGCTCAGAGAAAATTAACAACAGTAAAGAATTTTTTTTTTTAAGATTTTACTTATTTGTTTATTTGACACAGGGAGAGAGATCACAAGTAGGCAGAGAGGCAGGCAGAGAGAGGGAAGCAGGCTCCCTGATGAGCAGAGAGCCTGATGTGGGGCTCCATCCCAGGACCCTGAGACCATGATCTGAACTGAAGGCTGAGACTTTAACCCGCTGAGCCACCCAGGCACCCCAATAGTCAAGAAATTAAAAGAATTACATTTACCATTTAACTTCCCCACTTATCATGCAGGCTAAGAGGTCATAAAAAAGCAGAACTGGAAAAGAATACAAAAAGTAACTTTTAGAGGAAAGAAGCCATGTGAATACTTTATCTGTTTTAAGATCTCCCATCTCCAAGTTCTTTCAAGAAACTTCAACAATCAGTTATATTTTCCCTCATTTGTATGTCTAACCTCCTCCTCTTACCAAGATTCTTCCTATCAGCGTTTATACTTAATCTTCTTTCTTAAAACTACACCAAAGTCCCACAACCCAGCACCCTCCTTCACTACGGCTTTTTCCTTTATAAACTTCTCAAAAAAGTTGACTGAATACATACACTCAGTCTCCATTTAGAAATACTTTTCACTCACTTTTCAAGCAAATCCAATGTGGCTAGCATCCCCATTTCTAACAGCTCTCACTAAAATCACCAAAGATCTCTTCATCTCTAAATGTAATGGGCATTTCTTTTCCTTTTTTATTTTTCAACACAGGGCTTGAACTCATGACCATGAGATCAAGACCTGAGCGGAGATCAAAGGTCAGATGCTTAATCGACTGAGCCACCCAGGCACCCCTAACCATTTTCAAATAAAAAATCCTCATCTTGGGCACCTGGGTGGCTCAGTTGGTTAGGCGACTGCTTTTGGCTCAGGTCATGATCCTGGAGTCCCAGGATCAAGTCCCACATCAGGCTCTCAGCTCCACAGGGAGTCTGCTTTTCCCTCTGACCTTCTCCCCCCTCATGCTCTCTCTCTCAAATAAATAAATAAAATCTTAAAAAAAAAAAAAAGTCCTCATCTTGCTCGGTCTCTTGGCAGCATTCAACACAGTTAACTACTCTCCTGAAACACTCATTTGTCTTGGCTTCCATACACTACACTCTGGCTTTCCATCTTCTCTCTTGTTCTCTTTCTTAGTCTCCTCTGCTAGCTAGTCCTTTTCTCTCAAATCTAGAGATTCAAGCAGGTTTGACCATGGGCTCTTTTCTTTCTTTCTTTTTTTTTTTTTTTTGACCATGGGCTCTTTTCTAACACTATATTCTAGGTGATGTCACCACACCCAAGGTTTCAAATACCATGTACCTGCCAATGACTGCCAAACTCTGGCCCAGATCTTATCTCTGATATACTAACCCACATATCAAACCACTTATTCAGAAACCTCAAAGGCACATCTACACAACATCTCCAAAAGCCAACTTATGATTATTCTGAAAAAACAAGCTTAAGGTATTCTCTCAGTTCAGATGTACAAGCCAGAAATATCTGTAAGAGGCGATTATTAACCACATAACCTCTACAGTTTTATTCTACTCCAAATTTGTAATCTGTACCACCAGTTCCAACCATGGTCCAAGGATCTCAGAGGGTCCACCTTTCAGGGGGAGTCTATGAAATCAAAACTATTTCCATAATAATATTAAGACATTATTCCTCTTTTTCACTTTCATTCCGAGTATGTATGGTGCAGGTTCCCAAAGGCTACATGATATGTTATCACAACAGATTGAATGCAGAAGGAGATATGAGAATCCAGAGGTCTTCTATTAAGCTAGACATTTAAAGATATGGAAAATGTCCAACATTGTCACTCCTTTCCCTAAATGTTTTTGTTTTGGAAAAATATTTATTTTTCATTTAAAAAATGTTACCTGTTTATTTTAATATGGATTCATTTTTTTTAATTAATAAATATATTTAAAACTTCCATATCATGCATCTTTTCCAACCACAATGCTAGGAAACTAGAAATCAACCACAAGAAAAAATCTGGAAAAAAAACCACAAATATATGGAGGTTAAATAACATGCTACTAAAAAAATAAATGGGTCAACCAAGAAATCAAAGAGGAAATCAAAAAATACATAGAGACAAATGATAACACAACAGTCCAAGATCTTAGGGATGCAGCAAACGGTATTCTAAGAAGGAAGTTTATAGCAACACAGACCTACTACAAGAAGCAGAAAAATTTCAAATAAACAACCTAAGCTGACACCTAAATCAGATACAAAAAGAACAAGAAACAAAACCCAAAATTAACAGAAAATAGGGAGGATAGAGCAGAAATAAATGAAACAGAAACTAAAAAAAGGCAACAGAACAGATCAATAAAGCCAGGCACTCTGGTTCTTTGAAAAGATCAACAAAACCAATAAATTGTTAGCCAGACTCATTAAGAAAAAAGAAGAGAGGACTCAAATTCACAAATGAAAAAGGAGTAATACCAACCAACCCTAGAACTATAAAGGATTATAAAAGAATATTATGAAAAATTATACGCTAGTAGATTGGACAACCTAAAAGAAATAAATTCCTAGAACCCTATTAGATTCCCTACACTGAATCAGGACGAAACAAAAAATCTGAATAGATCGATTACCAGCAATGAAATTAAATCAGCAATTAAAAAAAAAAAAAAAACGGCCAACAAACAAAAGTACAGGACCACATGGCTTCACAGGTGAATTCTACCAAACATTTAAAGAAGAGTTAACACCTATCCTTCTCAAACTATTACAAAAAATAGAAGAGGAAGGAAAGCTTCCAAATTAATTCTGAGGCTACCATTACCAATACCAAAACCAGAAAAAGACACTACAAAAAAAAAAAAGAGAACTACAAGTCAATATCTCTGATGAACACAGATGCAAAAATCCTCAACAAAATATTTGCAAACTGAATATAACAATACATTAAAAAAAAAAAATCATTCACCACAACCAAGCAGGATTTATTCCTGGGATGCAAGGGTGATTCAATATTCACAAATCAAATCAATGTGATACATCACATCAATAAGAGAAAGGATAAAAATGATATGATTATTTCAAGAGATGCAGAAAAAGCATTTGACAAAAAATGCTGTTGGGGAAACTAGACAGCTACATGCAAAAGAATAAAACTGAACCACTCTCTTATACCACACACAAAAATCAAAACTCAAAATGGATTTAGGACCTAAACATAAGATCTGAAACCATGAAAATCCTAGAAAAGAGCACAAGCAATAATCGACTGTAGCAACATTTTACTAGGTAGGTCTTCTGAGGCAAGAGAAACAAAAGCGAACATAAACTATTGGGACTACACCAAAATAAAAAGCTTCCGCACAGCTAAGGAAGCAACCATCAAAATTAAAAGACAACTTAACTGAATGGGAGAAAATATATGCAAGCAACAAATCCAAAAGAAAGGTTAGTATCCAAGATATAGAAAGAACTTAAACAACTCAACACATACACAAAAACAAATAGTCAATTAAAAAATGGGCAGAAGAGGAGGGGCACCTGGGTGGTTCGGTTGGTTAAGCGTCTTCCTTCAGCTCAGATCACAATCCCACGGTCCCAGTGGAGTAGGGAGCCTGCTTCTCCCTCTCCTCCCCATGTTCTCTGTCGCTTTCTCTAAATAAATAAATTAAATAAATAAATAGATAGATAAATAAATAAAATCGTTTTCAAAAATAATAAAAAAATAAATTTTAAAAAACTGGGCAGAAGAAGGGACTTCTGGGTGACTCAGTCCATCAAGTGTCCAACTGTTGATTTCAGCTGAGGTCATGATCCTCAGGTTGTGAGACTGAGCCCCACATCGGGCTCACGCTGCTTGTGGAGGCTGCTTAAGATTCTAGTTCTCCCTCTCCTTTTGCTCCTCTCCTCCTTTCTCTCTAAAAAAATTCATAATAAAATTAAAATAAAAAATGGGCAGAAGACACAAACCAGACATTTCTACACAGAAGACACATAGATGGCCAAAAGATACATGAAAAGATGCTCAACATTGCTCACCATCAGGAGAATGCAAATCAAAACCACAATAAGAGATCACCTCACACCTGTCAGAATGGTGAAAATCAACCATACGAGAAACAAGTGTTGGCATGGATGGGGAGAAGAAAGAACCTTCATTGTACTGTTGGCAGGAATGCAAACTGGTGCAGCCACTCTGGAAAACAGTACGGAGGGTCCTCCAAAAATTAAAAATACAGCTACCATAGGATCCATCGAGTACTGGGTATTTACCCAAAGAATACAAAAACACTAATCTGAAAAGATACACACACCCCTATGTTTATAGCAGCATTATTTACAATCACCAAAATATGGAAGCAGACCAAGTGAATGGATAAAGATGTGGGATGTGTGCGAGTGTGTGTGTGTGTGTGTGTGTGTGTGTGTGTGTGTGTGTAATGGAATATTAGTGAACCATGAGAAATGAAATCTCACTAATTTCTTTAAATCTATTTGCAGCAACATGGATGTATCTAGAGCATATAATGCTAAGTGAATTAAGTCAGAGAAAGACAAATATCGTATGATTTCACTCATATGTGGAATTTAAGAAACCAAAGAGAAAAAAAGAGACAAATCAAAAACAGACTCTTGAGAACAAATAGATGGGTGAAATAGGTGAAGGGGATTAAGAGTACACTGATCATGATGAACACTGACTACTGTGCAGAATTGCTGTATCTCAGGCACCTGGGTTGCTCAGTTGGTTGAGAGTCGGCCTTCGGCTCAGGTCATGATCCCAGGGTCCTGGGATCGAGTTCCACATCAGGCTCCCTGCTCAGCAGAGAGCCTCCTTCTCCCTCTCCCTTGCCTCTTTGCTCACTTGTGTTCCCTCTCTCCCCGCCGCCCCAACCTCTAGTAATAAACAAAATCTTAAAAAAGAAAAAATTGCGTTATCACTATATCATACACATGATATTAATATAACACTGTATGTTAACTATACTGGAATTAAAATTTTTAAAAAAAATCTGATATAAATGTTTAAAACTTCTAATATAGTAAATATCAACAGATATAACCCATGTAAACAAAGCCCTTTAAAGTTTTTAATAAGTCAAGGGTATGAAGTGGTCTGGACACCAGAAAGTTTGAGAAATGCTGATCTATACTTATGGCATATACACAAATAAGATACAAGATGACATTTTATGAAATAGCCAATTTTCAAGTATCTTCTAGCAGCAAATTCTTCCTTTACATTTATTGACAGGGCTCTCTCATTCAGTCACATAGATTTGGCTCCATTATTTATTGGGCTCCTACTATACGTCTGGCCCTGGAGACAGAGATGAAAGAAATTACTTTGTTTTCGCACTCACAGACAATGTTTTCCATACCTTTGCTACATTTCAGTTCTCTCAACTCTATCAGATCCTCTGTAACAATCACGGCTGCCCGAAAGAATGAGAAAAGACAACCCTGCGACAGTCATATTATCTCGTCTAAATATAAAATGGACAAATTTAGTATGACCCGGCTAGAAAAAAGGAGAAAACATTCCAGCTCTAGGTCAGACCTATTACACTGTTCCACGTAAATTCTCAGAATAACCAACATTCACATAATATAATACACAAATACAAATAACCTGAGAATTCAGCCTCACCTCTCTTTACATTTAAAATACAAAAACCCCAACAACTACTTTTGCAAATGCAAGGCTGACCTACTGTAATCTAGGAAATCCAGAAGAAAACTGTGTAACATTTGGTACCAGTTTGGCCTTTGGAACTAAGTGGCAGGTTGAGGATCACAAAGAACATAATATTCCCCACTGACAGGAGATATACCTGACTACAGGTGCCCCTAGTCTTTTACTTAAGAAAAAGTAACGACAATGAACAAGACCAGGAACAACTGGGGTAGGGGTGGGGGGGAGTCCCAGAAATACAAGCCTATACTTTGCTTACCCACCATCTAGTTATCCTGAATGCCTATACTTCCAAATTAATTTCAAGGAATATATGTCTATAAAAGTGTCTCATAGTTCACAAGTCAGGATTACTTCTTTGCCTTAAAGTATAAAATACATACATATATATTATATATATGTATTATATAATATATATATATATAAAATATCTCTATGAAAAATACATTTCTTACTGTGAGTGTCCTATTCAAAAGAGTTGGAGAGGTTCCCAAGCCTTTTCAGTTCACAGACCTCTCAGCGTCTCAGTAATTTTCTCATGGTGCCGCCAGGCACCAAAAAAATAGATACCAGTTCCATTTATTAGATCCATATCTAATATGTACTTGGGTTCTAACAACTAAGTAGCAGTTTGAAAAACACATATAAATTGAAAGGAATATTTTATTACTATATAACCACAATTACTTATTAATGGGATGTGTGCACCAGCTATACATTATACAACTTCTCAAACATTAAAATCACTTTGGACACTGCCACTTTTACTTACCATTCACATTGACTTTTGCACAGTACTTGCTTTTTATCACAGGAGCCCCCCAAATGCAGCTTTTTGAAGACATCCTTGTCATCCAAAGGAATGTAGCACAATCTCACAGACACTACCTCAAACTAATAGTTTGAGCAGTGTCCCACAGACCTCAAATATCAAACAGCCCACAACTGTCAATATCACTGTTTCCCTCAAAAATTTTTAATTTTTGGTCCACAGTACCTGTGTGAGTTCACTACAGTGCTCCAAGGCACCTCAGGGCACAGTCTGGGAATGCTGGGTTTAAGAAACACTGATCTAGCCTATGTACTTACTTTGTAAATTAAGAAATGACACTTAAGGTCACAGAGCTAGTGGGAAATACTTTTAAGTTTAACTTTCCATCAACAAAAGTTTTTGAAAGAGAATCTCATTGTGAGAGCATATTGATGAAATCTACAAATCTCTGAAAAACAACTAAATTCAAAAATATATTTATATGGCTAAATAGAAGAATCTGTTTCAATGTTTTCTTTTTTAGAAAAAGATGTTTCAAAAATTATAAAAGTGGGACTTATAATAAATACAAAAGTGTCTAAAGCAAAAAAAGGAAAGTCATCCACTCCCACAGGGATAACACACCTAATTGTTTAACTTCTATCCTTACAGACTCTTTCCTATGCACAAAATCATAATAAAATCAAACTAAATTTCTTCGCCCATGTGTTTTTTCAAAACTGAATCATATTTGGGGCGCCTGAGTGGCTCAGTGGGTTAAAGCCTCTGCCTTTGGCTCAGGTCATGATCCCAGCGTCCTGAGATTGAGCCCCACATTGGGCTCTCTGCTCAGCAGGGAGTCGGCTCCCCTCTCTCTCTGCCTGCCTCTCTGCCTACTTGTGATCTCTCTCCTTTCTGTGAAATAAATTAATAAAATCTTTAAAAAAAAACTGAATCATATTCCACAGTGTTATGCAATTATTTTTCTCACTCAATACTGTATCATGAACATTCTTTTATGTCAGTACATAATAGTAATTGAAAACACTTAAACTTTTATTGGTGCTTACTATGCTTACTTACAGCTTAAATAGAAACTCATTTAATTCTCACAACAGTCCTGTCAGATGAGAACTATAATTATATCCACTTTATAAATGAGTTTAACTTATTTGCTAATAGCTGCCTCTAATAAAGGATGCAACTGGGATTTGAACCCAGGAAGTTAGTTGCATGGTCCCTGAACTCAATGATATGGTCAGCTGCTTCTCATGAAGTAAAGAGAGCTATCCCTCAACCTGTTAACAGTGCATAGTACTTCACAGCATAAATATAATTTCAGCTATTCCCTTACCAAATGGGACATTTAGAGCACTTTTTATTTATAAACTCTACTGGCATTTACTTATAATAATGTTAAAATGAACATCCTTATAGATTTGCTCTTGTGCTTTGTTAAAATTTCTGTAAGATAAACTCCTAAAAACGAAATGATCAATATGTGCTCTTTCAATTGTGATAACACCAAATTTCCTTCCAGAATATTGTCCTAGTTGTACAAATTTATAGTCCCAATGACAGAGGGGAAAGTTGAGGTCCATTATTAAGTTAATATTCTAGATTCATGGAGACATCTATTTTGAGTTTTCGCTCTGATGTAGTAGAATGAATAGACTGCCCAGTTGGTCACAATCATGGTCTGATTTGATAATTATAATTATCTGAAATTATGGAAGTGAAGACTTAGCAGCTATATAGTGAATTCTTCATCCAGTTATGAAACCACTTTGGGTGAGGTATTTCCCGTATATGATACTGTTCACCTATGTATAAAACATGGGAATTGGGACTAGCTGGCCTTTAAGACTTAAAACCCCCAATGCTGTAATTAAGAAGTGACTTAAAGTTATTAAGAGCCTATAATTATAGTATTAATTAGGTCAGGGTCTTAAACCTTCTATTTTCTTTAAGTTATAATAACTCTTGCTAGAACACCTAGGCAAATCACTAAAATATACAATAAAGTTTTCAGGATCCACCTGTTGGCTTATTCTCAGTGTCTTTTTAATCTCAGGCTTTCATTCCCTGCTACCAAGCAAACTTGAACATATCTCTGGAGTATATTCTTAATAAGAGTTGATGTGTTCCTAGGAACATTAACCAGTGTTTTGTTTTGTTTTAATTCTAAATATTATGCCAAGACCACTCTTCAATTTACTGCCTTAACACTTATTGATTAGTTTACTATATGCTAGCCACTGGGCACACAATAGTTAAGAGGATCTCTGCCACACTGGAACTTACAGTCTAAATGAGAAAGGCAAATAACCAATATAATCACTACTAAATGTAAAGTTATCATTGTGATGATAATAATAAGCTATTAGGGCAGAAAAAAACACTATTCAATCTTTTGATTTTGCTTTTTGGACTATTTGTGACACTAGAAATTGTTTGAGATGGAAAGAAAATGTCAATAAAGAAAATTATTTCACAACTTGTCCCACACTGCAAAAAGAGCAATCACAAGCGTAGATGGCAAGTTAACTTTTTAAATCATCAGTTCTACAATAAAATCACCAAGATGTTATATGACCATACTCTTCAGTTATGCTACCATGTGGACCAAATACTGGTTTTTCATAACCAAGAGTATAAATGAATTGAATTATCAAAGATGACAGAACTGTGAGTATCCAAACAAAATGAGAGATGACAGATCAACTACAATTTCTTAAGAACACCGTCCAAGCAAAAAGTACATACAGCCGTAAAACCATCCATTATAATAATTCATGACTTGCTCATAATTAACAAAAATTATTGAAAGTAACTTTGTTTTTAAAGAACGACAATCAGGGCGCTTGGGCGGCTCAGTCATTAAGCATCTGCCTTCGACTCAGGTCATGATCCCAGGTCCTGGGATCGAGTCCCACACCGGGTTCCCGGCTCTGCAGGAAGCCTGCTTCTCCCTCTCCCACTCCCCCTGCTTGTGTTCTCTCTCTTGCTGTGTCTCGTTCTGTCAAATAAATAAATAAAATCTTTAAAAAAAAAAAAAAATCATCAGCATAAAGGAGTTAGTGGCATGTCAAAAGGAGCAAAAATAGAATTTTTTTTAATTTTAAAAACCCAAGGTCCAGAAGTATCTATATTAATATTCAATTTAAAAACTAATTCTACAATATTAACTAGAATTGTGGTGATCATTTCACAATACATACATACAGAACCATAACACTGCAAACCTAAAACTAGTATGTGTCAATTATACCTCAATAAAAATAAACTATTCTAGATCTGCAAAAATAAGAGCATCATTCATATAAATGAACTTCCTTGTGTGTCAATTTCCACAACTGCAAAACAAAAATATTTGCCAAACCTACCTCGCACTGCTATAAAGACTAAGTAAAACGACGGACGTAGTGATAACACCAAAAAATGATGTCAATTATTTTAAACAACTGCTTCTTTTTTGCTGCCATTCTAACATAACACTTTAACAAATAAAATTGGTTGAACAGTTAGACTCCATCTCCTTTCTTCTGTCCATGATATGACAGAAGTGTTATAAAATGGGCAAAAGACTGGCAATCAAAAGCATTAAGAAAAAATTCACAACTTTGTAATTCCTAAATTGATTACCCCACAGGTTGGTTGGTTAAATAGTAACATTCTTACATAATAATCTGTCTCAGAGAATCAGAGAAATTATCTCACATATGTATGAAATTGTTTATTATTAGACCTCACCATCATTACAAACACAAGTCCTGCTACTATGAAAAAATGAGATACATGTATTTATCCACACATGTGGTACACACATGTGGTAAAATACAAGATATTTTAGCTTGATTTTTATTTTCTGATCAAAGCACCTTAAGTTCAATGCAATGAGGCTTCAATGCTTCAGATCTACTTTATTACACTGAATGGAATTCGTCAATTTTGCACACCAAAACTAATTCATATTACACACCCATGGGTTTAAAGCAACTTCTACAACCAATCCCCCAAAGTCACAATCTTATGTTATTAGCAGCACAGTGCCTTGTTTAAAAATAGTATTTTAAACTAAGAAATGTTTAAAGTGGAGAGCAGCTTTCAGTATTTTACCACTGCTTTTATAAATCGTTTCAAGCCGTTGCTAGGTTGGCCTAAGATAGCCTTCCTTTAAAACCTTTAAATACAAGACAGGAGGAGGCATCGTTAACATGGCAACATAACCATTAACGACTTTTCCAAATTCAAAACAAGGATCACCATCAAAACAAAAAAAAAATCAAAACAATCAGGTGGAGTGCACGGATACTGATTACTACTCCTGACAACCTGTCCTTTATGAAGGATCTTTTCCTTTATGAAATATTTGCTACTACACTAAAACCACATTAAAATCTTATACCTCTGTGCAACTTCCTATCTGAAAACTAAAAATTCAACGAAATTCCAAACCGTATTTGTGACATCAGTTAAATATTATTTACCATGTTGGTAAATACATTTTAAAAGAAGGCGGGGAATAATTCTGACAACTTTCAAAGCATAAAGCTTTTTAAATCCCCCACTAAATCATTTGTGAATAAATCGGTAGCCTACATTCAGCAGCTGCTAGACTGGAGCAGATCAAAGTTTTCCCTATACTTGAGAATGTTTATCCTCACCAAAAAGGAACAGAAACCAGTCATCCTTGCCACTGGAGCCAGTTGCCCGGAATTTCCTAAAATATGCCCGATCCGCAAGTGAAGAAGGAGCACTTCTCCGGAGACCAAAGGCGAGAGGTATCTTAATCTTTCGCAGACCAGAGGAGGGGCGGGGAGCGGGGAGAGCACTGGCAGGTAAGGAAGGAAATCCGTCTTCGGCAGACACCGGTGGGACCCGAAATCCAGGTCTCTGGATTGCCCTCCCCGCAAAGGCTCAGGACCCAGGGAGGTTCCCCGAGGGGGACACCAGGCAGGGCCAGAGCTCCCGGCGCCCCACCCCGCCTCTCTCGCCGCCACCGGGGACCCGGGACCGCGGACAGAGGCAGCAGAGGCTAAGCGAGCGTCCGCGGTCCCAGACACGTCCTCCCGCGGCTCACCTGAGAGTGTCGCCTCCGCCCTCGGCTCCCACGGTGCATCCCGCGGGGCCTGGCGGAGGGTGCAGCGATGCCGCCCCGACCGGCCCCAGGGCTGCCGGGCCTGGCCTCCCCGCTCCGGGGACGCACCGGGTGCCCTCCTCGCACCGGCTCCCGGGATCCGCCGGGCTGCAGAGAAGGAAGGAGAGGCGGAACGGCTGCCTCCCCTCCCCCACAGCAAGCCTCCCCTGAGCTGCGGCTCTCTGCAGTTCCCTCTGGCGCAGGTCCGGCCCCGCTCCCCCGCCCGGGAGTCACTTCGGCAGCGGCGGCCCAGTCGCCATTACAGCCCAACAACTGACACGGAGGAGGAGCGGCGCCGGCGGCAGTGGCAGTGGCGGCCGCGCGAGGCAGGGCGGGAGCAGTCGGGGCCCAGGCAAAGCTCGCGAGAACTGTCCCCAGACGGTTCCACAGGAATACAACCTTCGGTAAGGGCCATGTTGAGTGTGGATAAAAGCTGAGAGCGAGCTAAAACGAAGGAAGGACACGCGAGAGCGCCATATTTAGTGTGGCAAGTGTGTGCCTCGCAGGACTCGGGAGGAGCCAGAATAGATCCGCAGCGGAGACCTCCCCCGCCACCCGCCCCCCTTCTTCGAACGCTAATTGGGCCTTCTGGCTGCGCAATTCATACCAGCCAAAAAAAAAAAAAAAAAACAAGGTGGGGGTTTGACCAGGGTGAACTCAGAAGTCGAAATTGCTGCTTCTCAGAGTTTACGGTGTTTCACCAGTTGTCCAAGTAAATCTTTATCCCAGTCAGTTTCAGAGTAATTGCAGCTCTGCGGCTGCTGCAGTTACCCACTGCTGTCACTGTGGCGGTTTTATTCGCGAGAGTTAGAGTGGTGTTCTGCATGCAGTCTAATGGCTAAAGACTCCAGAGCAAGTAAAACGGAGTTTCCTCCCGTTAGGTATAGGCATCGATAGAACGGTGCTTTGAGAGACTCTGATCAGCATATCTCCTTATATCTTTATCCTCTCTCCCCAGTCTCCGCATGGTGAATTCTATCGTGTGTCGGGACTTGGCTTCAATGACCTGTCTACTGCAAACAATGCCACATTCCGCTAGGTGCTCACTTCACACAAGCTCTCTGCCCATCACTTCCCTCCACCTTCTGAATTCCTCCGATAGCTGTTTCTCCGATAGAGACTTTCTCGTCTTTAAGTATCTTGAAGACCCTTTGTCTCTCTGTACTCCAATAGGGTCTAGGTCAGTAACTAGGACATTTCAGGCGCTCGATAACTGCTTGTTGAGTAGATCTCATCAATAGAAGCGGGAGGCAGTAACTGCTCCTCTTTGTAGGGCCTTTAGCTGTGCCTGAGTAGGACGTTAAGTGGATGTACAAAAATCCTGCACATATGTAAAATGTGTACTGTGTCTCTAGGAAGCTGTGCTGGAGGGAAGAACAGGAAATGTGGGTATCCCAATGGTGCCAGCAGTAGCAAGAAAAACAACATAAGGAAAGAGTTATTTAGTTGTTTTCCCCATCCATTCTATGTAAGGCAGTGGGATAGATGCTTTTCATATGTTATTTCGCTGAATTTATACAACCACCCTATTAAGTATTATTTAAAAATTTTTAGAAGAGGAAATGGGTTGTGAAAACCTAAGCAATTTGCCCAATATTATACCAACAGAAAAGGCAAATGTAAGATTTGAGGTCTCCCTTACTCTAAAGCCTATTTATACTTCTCCACCCCCATGTTGCTTCCTGGGTAACAGAAAACACCAAAAGTTCCTGTCACTGTGTGGAGAGCAAGGTTATCCTCATATCAGCCTATACACAATTTCTACCTCTCATATCTTTTTTTTTTAAAGATTTTATTTATTTATTTATTTATTTATTTATTTATTTATTTATTTATTTGACAGAGAGAGATCACAAGCAGGCAGAGAGGGGGAAGCAGGCTCCCCAATGACCAGAGAGCCCGATGCGGGGCTCGGTCCCAGGACCCTGAGATCATGACCTGAGCTGAAGGCAGAGACTTTAACCCACTGAGCCACCCAGGCGCCCCTCCACCTCTCATATCTTGTGCTGATCCCTGCCTCTCCTTCGCCTCCTAAATACCTCAAACACAGCCACCTCTCTCCTTTTTGACATGCCATTACTCTTTTTGTTTATACCCTACACATTAGCTCTTGAAACATTTAACCATATTTGACTGTAATGAATATTGCAACTTTTTTTTAAAGTTTTTTTTTTTTTTACAGAGAGAGCACAGTAGGGGGAGCAGGAGGCTGAGGGAGAGTGATAAGCAGGCTCACAGAGCAGGGAGCCCAATGTGGGGCTCTGTCCCAGGACTCCAGGACTATGACCTGAGCCGAAGGCAGATGCTTAACAACCTAAGCCACCCAGACGCCCCTAAATTGCAATTTTTGAGTGAGGTCCTAAGACAAACTGATAGTAGCACATAAATTATGAGACTGGCATCCACGTGGCAAAATTGCAAAGAAGTACTTCAACAGCAGTTATGCAATTCTTGATCCCTCTCCTAAGACCCTTCAGCCTGGTCAGTTATATGAAAGGCTTGAGAGATTGTAGATTCACACGATTTGAGGGGAAGATTTTTGGGGAGAATAGGCCGAGGGGTGCAGATGTAGTTGCTTCTTTACCTCAAACTAATGAGAAGGGCTTTGAGGAGACATGTAAAGCTTGATGTGTGCACCAGAATCTGGAAGCCAGAGGAGCCAGAAGCTGGATTCAGCTTGAAAAAGGTATAGGAACCTCAGCAGCCAAGTAGAGAAAGGTACCCACCAAGTTAAGTATTCCACCTCCAAATGAGGAGTCAGATAACTGAACCTGAAGTCAGAACCCATGTAAATAGTACCCTACTGTTTGAGTTAAGAAAAAGTGGAGAGATACATAATATTTGCTTGTACATGTATAAGCTATCTCTACATGGATGCAGAAGACATTGCTAACATTGGCTGTCTGTGTGGAAGGAAATTGATGACCGGGAGTAAGAGGGATATTTATCACATGTACTCTTTAATACTTTAAGAATTTTGAACCATGTGAAAATACTAACCATTTAAAATAAGTATTTTAAAATAAAGATTAGGTATTTTCCTTAGAAGAAGGAGGAGGAGGAGGAGGAAGAGGAAGAGGACCGAGGAGGAGGAGGAGGAGGAAGAAGAGGAGGATGAGAAGGAGAAGAAGAAGTTGTTGTTAAAATTGAAGGAATCCTCCTAGAATGGTGGCCTGCCAGGGTGAATGGAACCCAGAGAAAGAAGAGTATTTGCCTGGGGGCAGAAGATGAAGGGACATTGGGAGTGACCAGCTGGGGGGTGGGGGGGCAGTCACAGCAGCATCAATAACATTCCACAGGCAAGACTGGAACGGTCAGAAATGAGGAAAGGGAGAGAAGAAGGAGGAGATTTAAGAAGCCCTAAGGAAACTGGTACAGCTCTTGTGGAAGAGTATCAAATGAAAAATAGAATGATCATGTGATCTAGTAATTCTACTTCTGGGTATTTACTCAAAGAATACAAAAAAACTAATTTGAAAAAACATATGCATCCCTATGTTTATTGCAGAATTACATACAGTAGCCAAAATATGGAAGCAGCCTGTGTCCATATATCCTGATAGATATATGGATAAGAAGATGTGGTGTACATGCAATGCAGCATTACTCAGCCGTAAAAAAGAATGAAATCTTGTCATTTGCAACAACATGGATGGATCCAGAGTTTAGTGCTAAGTGAAATAAGTCAGAGAAAGACAAATATCATATGATTTCACTCATATGTGGAATTTAAGAAACAAAACAAATGAACAAAGGAGAAAAAAAAGACAAACCAAGAAAACAAACCCTTGGCTATAGAGACCCAACAGATGGTTACCAGAGGGGAGGTGGATGGGAGGAATGGGTGAAATAGGTGAAGGGAATTAAGAGTACATTTATCATGATGAGCACTGAGTAATGTATAGAATTGTTGAGTCACTATATTGTACACCTGAAACTAATATAACACTATGTTTACTATACTGGGTTTAAAATAAAACAAAAAATAAATAAATATAACAATACCACCACCAAAAAAAATAATAATAATAACAATAATAATAAATAAAAAGTAGTAAGGCGACATAGTCCACCTTTGGAACATCGAATAAAAAAACTTAGCAAATGCAGAAATAATTGAAGATCAGTAGCAACAGTTCAGAAAAGTTCAGTGATTAAAAAAAAAAAAAAAAACTGGGGCACCTGTCTGGTTCAGTTAGTGGAACACGGGACTCTTGATCTCAGGGTTGTAAGTTCAAGCCCCATGTTAGGATAGAGATTACTTAAAAAAATTAAATCTTGGGGCGCCTGGGTGGCTTAGTGGGTTAAAGCCTCTGCCTTTGGCTCAGGTCTTGATCTCAGGGTTCTGGGATCAAGCCCCACATCGGGCTCTCTGCTCAGTGGGGAGCCTGCTTTCCCCTCTCTCTCTCTCTGCCTGCCTCTTTGCCTATTTGTGACCTCTTTCTCTCTCTCAAATAAATAAAGTCCTTTTTAAAAAAATGAAATCTTTAAAAAATAAAAACAACCCTAAAAACCAATTTGTTTAAATGGCAACCATTTGCTACAACATGGATAAAACTTGAGGACCTTATGCTAAGTGAAGTAAATCAGACAGAGAAAGAAAAAAATATACACATGTAGCAAATCATTAAGCTGTACCCCTAAAACTAATACAATGTTTATGTCAATTATATCCCAATAAAAATAATTTTTAAAAAATATAAACGGTAAGATGCTGTAATCACTAGCAATCAGGGAGAGACAAAATAAAACCATAATGAGAAGACATCTCACTCCCACCAGATTGGCAAAAATTAA
The DNA here is from genome assembly GCA_028646535.1 of Procyon lotor. Lineage (NCBI taxonomy): Eukaryota > Metazoa > Chordata > Mammalia > Carnivora > Procyonidae > Procyon > Procyon lotor. The sequence goes on along the minus strand of CM053618.1, from coordinate 33,365,308 downwards.
AAGGTCTGATAATACTATATGTTGGCAACAACGTAAAACAATGGAAATTTTATACACTTCTGATAGCTGTGTAAATTGGTATAATGGTTTGGGGAAAGAGTTTGCAGTGAAGTTGAAGCTATGCCTATGACCGAACAATTTCACTGAAAGTGGTCCACGTTCTCAGACTCACTATTACTGGACCATAATTAAAAGAAGAGCTTGTCCCAGTATGTAAATCAAATGTGTCACGAAGCACTCTTCAAGTGAGCTGACACTTTTTTTTGAGGTAAGATTTTCTCGATGAAGGAGATGGTATACTGATTTATATTCTGACCCAAGCTCCTTATCCCATCTCAGATTTGTAATAAAAAGCTAACTAACATAAAAAACCCGGGTGCACAAGGAGACAAATGTAAGAATTTTTACGGAAGCACTGTGTATAATAGAAAAAATAAAAAATATGTCAGTAAGAGAATGGTAAACAAGCAGAGGAAAATTAAACAGCTAAACACCAAATACAATGAAAATAAGTTAAAGAATAAATCTCACAAATATAGTTTTTAAAAGCAAATTACAGGGGCGCTTGAGTACCTCAGTCACTTAAGCGCCTGCCTTTGGCTCAGATCATGATCCCTGAGTTAGGCTCCCTTTGCAGTGGGAAGTCTGCTTCGGCCTCTCCACCTGCTCCCTCCTTCTATCTCCCGCTCACTCTTTCAAATTAATAAATTAAAAACAAATCTTAAAAAAAATTAAAAAGCAAATTACAAAAGGAGATACACAGTGTGATACCTCTTCCATAAAGCTTACAAACACATGCAGTATTGGTAAATGCTATTTAGGAACACATACAAATGTAGCAAAATATTTTTAAATCCCAAAGAATAAAAAAGAATAAATTCAGAAATATAATTATGACTGAGGTAGCAGAAGGGGAACTAATATGTGGTACGGGTGAACACAAGAAACTTGCAGTGTGGTAATGTTTTATTTCTCAAGCTAGGTGTGGATGTTTGTATTGTTATTCTTCTTAGCTTTTGTATATCCAAAATATTAAATATTATATTTTAAACATAAAAATAAAGGAGAATCAGGGGCACCTGGGTGACTCAGTGGTTAAGTGTCTGCCTTCAGCTCAGGTCATGATCCCAGAGTCCTGGGAGTAAGCCCTGCATTGAGCTCCTTGCTTAACAGAGAGCCTGCTTCTCCCTCTCCCTCTGTTATTCCCCCTGCTTGTGCTCTCTCTCTGTGTCAAATAAATAAAAAAAATATTTTTAAAAATAATAAATGAGAATTTTCAAATACATGTAGGGAATAGGAGGCAGAACAGCCAAAATGGAAGAGTAAAAGATATACATAAAATATAAGTATATTTTACATATTTTTATAAATATATCATATATTTATATGTTAAATATAACATATTTAAATATGTTGTTATATGTTAAATATATGTTAAAACATGTTAAATATATAACATATGTTAAATATAACATATAAGTATATGGTAAGTATAACGTATAAATATATATTTTAATATAACAATGTACATATAAATATAAAATATAAATATACATAATATATTTTATCATATGTCACCAATGTATGCAACATTTTAAAAATATTTAAAAAGTTTCACTTTTAAAAAATCTTAAAATTCTCATTCCAAATAATCTATGAATAAATTAACACTGTTTTTGCATATACCCATTGCTGAGAATGAAAACTTTGTGATAAAACAGAAGAGAAACTTTCATATTTGAGTAGCAGGGCATTGTTGATCCAACCTACATCTCTCTATGTCTCTCTCTACACACACACACACACACACACACACACACACTGGTTATGTCATTTACTTTTATTTTCACATTTGTTTTAGGCAGGAGTGACACTAAAACTTTACAACAACCAGTAAGGTAGGAAGCCAGTCAGAATGGAGCAGGCTTAGAGACCTCCCTTTTTGGCCAGAATAAATGCCTTAGTTGTTAGATCTTGGGAGTCAGTTTGCTGAGAGACAGTAGCTATTTAGCAACCAGTGCAAAACTATTTTTTTAAAGTTTTTATTTAAATTCCAGTTAATTAACACACAGTGTAATATTAGTTTCAGATTTTCAAGTTAGTGAGTAAAGGCTTACATACAACAGCCAGTGCTCATCACACGTGCCCTCCTTAATCCCCATCAGCTGTTTCACACATGCCCCCCATTCACCTCTTCCCTGGAAACTGTGAGTTTGTTCTCTAGAGCTAAGAGCCTGTTTCTTGGCTTGCCTCTCTCTGTGTTTTCCCCTATGATTGTTTGTTTGTTTCTTTCTTTCTTTCTTTTTTTTTTTTTTAAGATTTTATTTATTTGACAGAGAGAAACACAGCGAGTGAGGGAACACAAGCAGAGGGAATGGTAGCGGGAGAAGCAGGCTTCCTGCAGGGAGCCCCATGCGGGGCTCGATCCCAGATCCCTGGGATCATGACCTGAGCCAAAGGCAGAGGCTTAACGACTGTGCCACCCAGGCGCCCCTGTTTGTTTTCTTTCTTAAATTCCACATACGTGTGAAATCATATGGTATTTGTCTTTCTCTGACTAATTTCACTCAGCAAAGTACTCTCTAGCCCCATCCAGGTTACAAATGGCAAGATTTCATTCTTTTTTATGGCTGAGTAATATTTCATTGCATATCTATACCACATCTTCTTTATCCATTCATCATTTGATGGACATGTGGGCTCTTTCCATAATTTGGCCATTGTAGATGCTGCTGCTATAAACTTCGGGGTGCATGTATCCCTTTGAATTAGTATTTTTGTATTTTTTAAAGATTTTATTTATTTATTTGACAGAGAGAGGAGAGAGATCACAAGTAGACAGAGAGGCAGGCAGAGAGAGAGGGGGGAAGCAGGCTCCCCGCTGAGCAGAGAGCCCGATGCGGGGCTCGATCCCAGGGCCCTAAGATCATGACCTGAGCCAAAGGTAGAGGCTTAACCCACTGAGCCACCAGGTGCCCCAGTATTTTTTGTATTGTTAGGGTAAATACCAAGTAGTGCAATTACTAGATCGTAGGGTAGTCCTATTTCAACGTTTTGAGGAACATCCATACTGTACAGTGGCCATACAAGTTTGCATTCCCACCAATAGTGCAAGCAGGTTCCCCTTTCTCCACATCCTTGCCAACACCTGTTGTTTCTTATGTGGTTGATTCCAGTCATTCTGACAGATGGGGAGTGGTATCTTACTGTACTTTGATTTGTATTTCCTTGATAATGAGTGATGTTTTGCACCTTTTCCTGTGTCTGTTGGCCATCTGGATACCTTTTTTGGAAAAATATCTATTTGTGTCTTCTGCCCATTTTTTAATTGGGCTGTTTTTGGAGTGTTGAGTTTGATAAGTTCTTTATATATTTTGGGTACTAACCCTTTATCAGTTATGTCATTTAGTGCAGAACTATTTTAATATTTAAACAACCAAACCAGGGGTGCCTGGGTGGCTCAGTGGGTTAAAGCCTCTGCCTTCGGCTCAGGTTATGATCTCAGGGTCCTGGGATCAAGCCCCACTTCGGGCTCTCTGCTCAGCAGGGAACCTGCTTCCCTCCTGCCCCCTGCTTGCCTCTCTGCCTACTTGTGATCTCTCTCTCTCTCTCTGTGTGTGTGTCAAATAAATAAATAAAATCTTTAAAAAAAGAAAATAAACAACCAAACCAGTGCAGACTAAATGTCAGCTAAGAATTAGATATGATATTAGTACAGGGTTTGCAGTGGGCTTTGGCCCATTGGTTTCAGCCTTACAGCCCTAAATGAAAAACATGGCAACAATTTGCCTATGTTAAGAACACACTAGACCTGGTGGCTCAGTGGGTTAAAAGTGGCACCTGGGTGGCTCAGTGGGTTAAAAGCCTCTGCCTTCAGCTCAAGTCATGATCTCAGGGTCCTGGGGCTCGTGATCTCAGGGTCCTGGGATCGAGCCCCGAATCAGCAGCAGCAGGGAGCCTGCTTCCCCTCTCTCTCTGCCTGCCTCTCTGCCAACTTGTGATCTCTCTCTCTGTCAAGTAAATAAATAAAATCTTAAAAAAAAAAAAAACCACACTGGACCATCTCAGCAGAGTCTATATTTTACTGGACAAACCTGTAGGTATAAGTCTATGCTTAACAACATATTTTTCTCATGCTTGATGCCGTTCAGTCTCTCCCGAGACCATGACTCAGCTCAGCAGAATTGCCCTGGGATTTTGAGATTCTGCAGGAGGGCACATGATGAAGGCTATTGCTGACAGAAATACATAACGTGGAATGTACCTGAAAGTTCTTTGGGGATCCAGTCATTCATAGTCACAGATAAAATATGCCAATAAGGCAACACTTAGTGTATGTCTACCTCACTGAAAAAGAGGAACTTGGGATTTGAGCTCATTTGTGGCCCAGGATCTCATTCTTCTTCAGTGCAAAAAGTTACCTGACCATTGCAAAATGCCATAGCTTGGAAGAAAAGAAATCCCAACAAAATGAGGTCTAGTAAAACTACAACAGAGCCCTTTACTCCACTTACTTTACTTACAACCTCCTAGATAAATATTAAAACAGATTGGTTCTGCTTTACTCCTAGGTAAAATGTTTATCCTTATCTGGCTTGAAAGTCAAGACACCATTCTTAAGGAAGAGATTAGAGAGATTTTCAATGAATTTAGTAGGAAACAAGCCTAAGTAAGCACAAACTTATATTTAGATGGCCTGGGAATTTATTTTCTAACATTAAAAAAGATCTTAAAATTCCACTCCAGAGGTGACTGAGTGGCTCAGTTGGTTAAGCATCTGACTCTTGATTTTGGTTCAGGTTATGATCTAAGGGTTCTGAGATCGAGCCTCACTTGGGCTCTGTGATGAGTGTGGAGCCTGCTTAAGATTCTCTCTCCCCCCACCAAAAAAAAATTAAAAAAAGAAGAAGATTCCCTTTCTCTCTGCCTTTTCCTCCCATTCCTGCGTGCACCCATTCTTTCTCTGTCTAAAAAAAAAAAAACAAAAAAAAAAACCCAACACTTAAAATAATCTATAAATACAATTAATATTGATTTTGCACAAACCATTGAGAATGAAATCTTTGTAATAGAACACCTCAGGGTTTATAAGGGCTTGAAACTTTCATGTTGAGTAGCAGGGCATTGTTGATGCAACCTAGATCTGATTCCAAATCCTCTACTCACACTGACTTGTCCTATGATTCTAGAACAAGGAATTCAACCTGGATGGACCTAATAATGTCAGTAGGGATTCGATTTTAGGGTATGTATATTTCTCTTGAGGTATAGGATATGGCTTGAAAATGTAATGGGACTGTAGGACAAATAGTTAAATCATCAATAAGCTCTATACTTCCCCCACTCTGTTCTTGAGTTATTCGTTCATACTGGTTGGTAAAGATAGCTAGGATTTAGGAAGTACATTCTGTATTGTGTCAAGTTAACATGAAAAAGATAAACATGTCCTTCACAAAGGGTACACCCTTCTTCTGATCACGAATAAAACAAACTTGTTTTAAAAATCCAGACTAGGATGCCTGGGTGGCTCAGTTGGTTAAGCATCCCAATCTTGATTTCAGCTGGGGTCTGATCTCAGGGTCCTGGGATAGAGCCTGCATTGGGTTCCTCACTCACTGAGGAGTCTGCTTGGGATTCTCCCTCTGCCTCTCCCCCTGCTCCTGATTGCGTGCTTGCTCTCCCTCTTTAAAATTAAAAACAAAACAAAACACTTGACTCAGCTATAGAGAACAAACTGGTGGTTACCAGAGGGGAGGTAGTTGTGGGTTGAGTGACATAGGTAAGGGGAATTAAGAGCATACTAACTTTGATGTGAGCATTGAATAACTATATTGTACACCAACTATATATTGATCAATAACTACATTGTACACCTGAATCTAATTTAACACTATGGAATTAAAAAAAAATTTTAAATAATATAAATAAATAAAGCCTGTTTAACAGAATGCTGTGCCTTTAGTTCTACTCCATTAGTTCTAACAGTTAGTGAAAAACTCACAGAATGGATAGATGGATGAATTCATTCTACCAATGAAGAGAACTAGGTAAAAATTTAAGAAAGAACAAAGTGTACTCTTTAAATATCTGGATGTTCAGTTCAAAGTTGCTTTTGGGGATTGGTTATCTGGAAAATTGCTTCAAATCCACACCCCACTTTTGATGGTTAATCCCTCCCTTACAATGAGCACTGAAATGCTGTTGGAATAGAGCCAAGCAATGGGGTTAGTGAGTTTCTTCCTTTTTCTATTTCTGATAAGGTCAAAAGCAAACTAGGATTTAGAACAAATCTGAGGCTGATTTTTTTTTTTAAATATAGAGGATTTAAATCATAGATTAATTTATTGTAGTAATCGTGAACATTGGAAACAATGGTACATCCCCCAAAACATTTTTTAATAAAAGTGTTGTTGAGTGTAAAAAAGCAACTTGCTTAAACGATGTCTGCAGTCTAACTTTTATGTAAATAAAAATCAAAATAATTCTAGACGTATTCTCTCAGTATATATATGTGTATCTAATCATATTTACATACGAGTATATAATACATAAAAATAATAGACTCTGGTGTTGGGGAGTGGTGTCTGGATTAAGTGAGGCTGACTTCTGATCATTTTGTTACTATGATTTGCTTTCATCTTCTTAGGATTCCTCGACAAGATTTGTGAATGAAAAAACCAATATGTCTAAATCTAAGTCCCAAGTCTTTCCCATTTTCCCCAAATTAAGTTCTATGCTTGTTAAGAACAAGAGTACTTCTGAAACGGGTGATTTTGAAATTTTTTAAGCTTTAAAAATTCTATTTTCATATTTTGATCTCCATGCACCTTCAAAGATTAGTCTCATTTAATGCTGAGTGCCCAATACTAAAAAGATTTTAGTATTTTCCCTGTTGGCATTTCTTTTAGATAGCTTAGCTAACAGGCATGGTAATCCCTTTACTGTACAAAGGCAACCCCTTTTTCTCATAACACCCTTAGAGAGAAGACTATCTCCTTTTAGAGCATCTCTCTGTTTCAATGCTGTTTTATGGACCAATAATACAAATGAAATATGCAGTGGAACATTGCAGAGCGAGACAGCTGCAATTAAAAAAAAAAGTGCTGAAGAATATAAGTCAGAATAAGGTTACATGTAACCAACCCAGGTTATATTTTGCAAGGGGTGAACCACCCTATTTACAGGCTGTGGAAAGTTTTAAACTCTTGACAGGAGATTTTCTGTGGCCCTTCCAAAAATAGAAAAAGGCAGCTGGGTGCCCAATGTGGAAGAAGACCCACAGGTTTTTATGGGGCTTATCAGCCAGTAAAAAACCCTCCTGGAATCCCTGGGTTGGGTGCTCCCCATCTGTTGAAACAAGAAATGCGAACATGTGAGCATTTGGTTACAAATCCTACTGCCTGAACAAAATGTTACAAGGGGGCAAAAGCAGCTGGAGCTGCCAAACAGAAAAACTGACAGGCAGGAATAAGAGGGATGGGGAAGAGAGCTGGTTTCAGAAATACCAGTGATTGCATAGATTAAATATGAATGGAAAAATTTGTGCAAACATATATGCAGTTCTAACACAGGCTGATCATTATTTTACACATATAAGTGGTTATAACTAAAACATATGCATTTTATATAACTAATTTTATAGAGCATATATAAATATCAATAACTCTTGTACAACATTTAGTAACCTCAGTTATTCACACACATTGTCTTGCCTAATTTTCACCAAAACCTGTGGAGTATCACCCACAGTCCCTCTCTCAGAGATGAGGAGGCTGAAGCCGGGAGCCATGATGTGGCTTACTTTTGGTCACAGGCTGAAGAGTGGAAGAACTATGTGTGAAACCTCCATCTTCTGAGTCTAGAAGATGTCCCTGTTCACTACACAGTGTGGCTGCTTTAAGAAGTTGGAATCTCTTTAGAAAGAACACTGGAAGTGACGCCTGGGTGGCTCAGTCGGTTAGTTGAGTGTCTGCCTTTGGCTCAGGTGATGATGCTGGGGTCCTGGGATCGAGTCCCACGTGGGGCTCTTGCTCAGTGGGGAGCCTGCTTCTCCTTCTGCCTGCTGTTCCCCCTGCTTGTGTTCTTGTGCTCTCTCGCTCTCTCTCTCTCTCTGACAAAAAAACAAGAACAAAAAAACACTGGGCTGTGGATTTCTGTGTGTTGGCCAAACCAAGAAGATAAGAGCGACCAAGGGAGAAATAGTTCTGTTTACTGGCTTCATGACTCCTCTCTTTCCCCAACTCTCTGGTAACCTTTTAACCATCCCACATAACTGATGAAAGAAAGGATGTGTGTATCTGTGGATGTTTATGTGCAGCTCTCTGCCCTAAAAGCCTGATTTCCCATCAGTAACCTTAATCCTGAGCTCAGGACAAAAAGGAGAAATTTATGAATTCCCCATTGTGAAATGTAATTAGAGTTCTCATGCAGTTAATATTACCAAATTTTATTTTTGTCCCATGATTAGTTTACTTCTAGCACAAGCATTTGATATTAGTATATATAAATATAACAATTTATATTTGTGACTATTTTGTATTTGTGATTTTTTAAAAATATTTATTTATTTATTTTAGAGAGAGAGAGAGAGAGAGAGAGAGAGCACAAGTGGGAGGGACTCAGGGAGAGGAAGACTCCACGCTCAGACTGACATGGGCCTCGATCTCACAATCCTGAGATCATGACTTGAGCCAAAACCAAGAGTCAGGGGGCTCCTGGGTGGCTCAATGGGTAAAGCCTCTGCCTTCAGCTCAGGTCATACTCTCAGGGTCCTGGGATTGAGCCCTGCATCGGTCTCTCTGCTCAGCAGGGAGCCTGCTACCCCCTCTCTCTGCCTGCCTCTCTGCCTACTTGTGATCTCTCTCTCTCTGCTAAATAAATAAATAAACAAACAAACAAACAAATAAAATCTTTAAAACAAAATACAAAACAAAAAAACAAGAGTTAGTCGCTTAACCAACAGAGCCACCCAGGCATCCCTGTTTTTGTGATTTTTGTTGGAAGTAGTAACACAGACTCTGCACTGAGAAGTTTGTGTTCATGAAACAGACTATTAACACAAAATTCAAAGGAGCTTAGAAATTAGGACTAAAGTCAAAGTAACATTCTGGAAAGGACAACAAACAGGAACCATCCTGTCCCCTCATAATTTGTTCCCATAGAAATTACAGAATTTTCAGGGACAGTTCTGAGTTGAGTGGGAGTAGAAAGTATAGAATAACTCCTAAGGTTCATGCCCACCTCACCAAAAATAATGTAGGACACACACGCGCGCACACGCATACACACACACACACACACACACACACACACACAGAATAACCATTAGGACATTGGATACTGACATAATTTCGTATGATTCTATATTAGAAACTTAACATAGGTTCTACTAAATAACCTAAACCTAATGTGGATATTTTTTGAATCTGGGATAATTTATTTTTGAATCACCTCTTCGATTTCTCCATAGAAAAGCAACCATGACTTCCACCAAAAGCATTTTCATTTAATTGTTTACAGAAGATAATAGCAGTTTTAAAAGTACGTTTAATACACATTTATACCAATAAATGTCTTTTGGATCTGGAAAGCTGACCTAGTGATATGAACAGAAAAGTAGATTAGATTCCTGAAATAAATTTCTGGTTCCATCACCAACTCATAGTACATGCTTAAATAAGTTATTTAATCTCTTGGTATCTTAGCTTCTCCACCTATAAAATGGGGGTAATAATATTTGCTATTAGATAATGTCAGCAAAGTACTTGGAGAGGACCTCAGATGAAAGGCGTCACAAGTATGTTGCTATCTTAAGCATGACCTCATACTGTCTGGAAAATGGACTTTACCAGGCTTGCTGATTATCCCAGTACCTTAATCCCAAACTTTTCCTGTTCAGCTGCTTTCTGGCTTTACACATTTCTGTTTATACTCTTTACGTATTTTGACTTCATTGTGCTGTTTGTATTGTTTTGAGAAGAGTTGATGCTTTGAAGAAACCATGAGACCACGCTTTAATTTGTTTGGTTTGGGGTTTTTTGGGCTTTTGTTTGTTTGTTTGTTTAAACTCATGTGATTATGTTTAAGATTTGAAACAAATATAGAGCACTTAAACAACTTTCTAATTGTGGGAGACAACTATAGCTATGTGAATTATATTGACCTTATCCAACCATCCCACTTGTGTTATTTATATTTTATTTCATATTAAAAGGTAATTGTTACATGAAGCACTGGGTGTGGTGCATGAACAATGAATCTTGGAACACAAAAAATTAAATTTTAAAAAATAAAAAAGGTAATTTTTAGCATGCACACATATATTTATATTCCTCTCTGAACACTTCATGAAAGATTTAAGGTAGATGTTGAGACTGCTGTAAATTTTGATGTTCGTGCCACTTTCCTAGAGGAATGAGATAACATGATCTAAAGGCAAAAGATTAGTTACTTAGAACTAAATCTGAGCTTAACCTATCGTCCAATCATCTAATATACATTGCTCTCCTTAGGGAAAAATGACAAAAGTCAGATAGTTACTTTAAGAATAATCACATGACTCGAAAAGTAGAGCTGCTGACTCAATAACAATTAGTACTTAGGGTTGAAGTCAGAGATAGAAAGTTGGCTGCATTTCCTGAACAGAAAACACTTCCTTTTCTCTGTGTCTGTCATCTTGTGTATCCAAGGCTAATACAGATATTTCAGAGGAGCAAAGCTTTGGTCTTTGGGCCCTACCAGCTAATGACAGAAGACCTAATTCTTTGGGACTATTTCCAAAGAGAAAGATTTCATTGGAACCTGCCCACGAAGATGTTCTATTTCAAACAGTGAGTATTACCCTGTACAACCACAGTGTGAATCAGAGAATGAACTGCCTGAGACTCTTTCAGAGGAGTCAGTGAGCAAAATACTTTGGGTTTTACGGTATTTTCAGTTCTTAGAACCTTTGCCAATTTTATAGCATTGGCATTGGTAGAGATTTTAAATATCTAGTTCCATGTACGTTCAAGTTAGGAAATCAGAACCACAGCCTGCTTTTGTTATTAGAAAGGTATTATTTCTAAAAGAGCTTCAAACCTTTTTGCCATTTTTTATCCCTCTAGAGAGGTGTAAATTTCGCCAGATAACAAAGTGATTCTGTAAGTCAGGCACTACATTTCCCTAACTTATATCCGTTAAATGCTTATGGTTTATAAGATATGGCCTAACCATTCAGTTAAAAAGTAGATATTATGGAGGCACCTGGCTGGCTCAGTCAGTCTCGATCTCAGGGTTGCAGTTTTGAGCCCTAGGTTGGGTGTAGAGGTTACTTAAAAATAAATTTTTTTTTTTAAAAAGTGTCCCCTATTTTAATGTCCCATCAAAAATATGATGGGACAGAATGTAGGATCATGGTTAAGAATGTACATTCTGGAGTCAGATGGTCTGAGTTCAAATTCTATGTCCAAAGTACAACTTGGTGTCTTTGTTTTCTCCTCTGTAACAAGGAGATAGTAATACTATATACTTCAAAGGACTATGAAAATTAAATGAGATACCACATGTATGGTGCCATCATGGTGCTTGGCACAAGTGCACAAAAAACATTAGCTATCGTTCACTCCATTTATACACAAAGTTTAGAGTGTGGCACAGATTGAGGGCTCTGAGAAGCAGACTCAGACAGAATTTAGTGTGCTGTATGTTTACCAGGGAACGCCCTTGGTATGAACACCTATGGAGAGGAGGTGAAGGAAGCAGCTTGGGGTTGAGGGGGGCGTCACACTAATACAGGTCCCATAGCCTCAGCTAACTCCATGGGAAGACTCCGGAGTGAGGATGGCCCATCCAAATTGCACTGTGTTGGGCTGAGAAGCTTGAGCCTTTATAGTCCCTTTATCAGGGATTGGAGGCATATCACTCTCCCCCTAATCCGGCATGACCTTGGGAAAATGTTCCGTGCAGCTGAAGTAATCCATGAAGTGGCTGTTAGTGAAGGCTGTTCACTGCACGCCAGCCCTGGGCACAACACAGTCTTCCTCAAAGGGGATCTAACTGGTACATTCTTTACAACACAGGATACTCTGTGCTGCACTTGGAAAAGAATCTCAACCAATCACAATCGTTTGAATGAAAGTGAGGTCTTCGGGGCACCTGGGTGGCTCAGTGGGTTAAAGCCTCTGCCTTCGGCTCAGGTCATGATCTGAGGGTCCTGGAATGAGCTCTACATCTGGCTCTCTGCTCAGCGGGGAGCCTGCTTCCTCCTCTCCCTCTCTGCCTGCCTCTCTGCCTGCTTGTGATCTCTCTCTCTGTCAAGTAAATAAATAAAATCTTAAAAAAAAAAAAGTGAGGTCTTCAAGGATAAAAGTGCGATAGTGAAGCTGAATAAGGCATGAAAAGATGGGAGAAAGAGGTCTCTGTGTGACAGGAAGCTTTCTCATTCTTTGTAATTCCGCAGGTTTTTAGAGAGGATGGATTCTGGTTAACTAGGAGATCTTTAATGAACTGTGATTTGGGGTTTGTAATGGGGGTGTAAGCTAGGAAAAAGCCCAAGTACTCTGCGTTATAAGGGTCGCTTAGGAAGGCGGAAATAGAAGTCACTCAGTTGATGTCACACAGAAGAGAGGAGAATAGTAAGAATTTAAGGGAACAAAAATGGTTAACATTGTACCCTTTAGTGTTCTGGGCACTTTCTAAGTGCTCTGCATAGATCAACTGACTTGATCTTCACAACAACACCGTAAGATAGTATTTACATTATTTTCCCCATTTTCGAGATGAGAAAACTGAGTCAGAGAGAAGTTAAGTAATTTGCCAATGTCATCAAGTGAGGAAGGTGTAGAGTTGGGATTTGGACTCTGGCAGTCAGGTTCCAGACTTCAGGCTGTAGGGGGGTGCGCTCTTAGTCAAATTTCCCCCTCTGTTTCTGTGCAATTACCAATGTCTCTGATGCAATTAGACTCTTCCTCAGCAATTCAAAGAGGTGCCATTTGGCATCAAGACTGTGAGGACAAACACAGAGGCTGTGTGGTATGTAGGGACCGCTAACACTTAGGTTACATATAGGTCTTTCAAAAAGGATCAACTGTGAGTCCACACTGCAGGCCTTGAGTTCCAGAAGCAGGAGGCTGGCGTAAGCAAGTATGATTCACCAGGTAGGACTGCTGATGACTGTTTCACCCTACTCAAAATTCTTCAGACGCCTAGTGTGTGCAATATTGGATTCCAAAAAGCTGGGCAAGGAGGAAAGAAAGACAGGGGTTTAAAGGAGAACCACAAATAAGAACCTTCAAAATGAAAAAATACTCCAACCTGTATAGAGCCTGGATAGGGGAGAGGGACTATGTACGTCGGGATTGACAATAGATGTTTTAAAGCCAGACTGCCTAAATTCTAGATTGTCTAAATTCAAATTTCTGCTTCACCACTTTTTTCTTGGGTATTCTTGAGTGTCACTTTACCTCTCTGTGCTTCAGCTTCCTATTAAATTGGGATAACAGTACTACCTTGTAGAGCTATCATGAGGCTTGAACCTGTTATTACATGTGAAGTGCTTGAAACAGTGTTTGGAGCTTTATTAAACACTTAGTAAGTAGCTGACAAAAAATAGGAAAGGATGACAGACAACTTAATATAGATTCAAATATGAAGACCTTTATGTAGATCTTTTCCATCTATATGGTAGACGAAATGAGAGGAAGTCCACTTAAAGTATGAGAGATAGAGTTTTAAAAAATTGTCCATCAAGAATAACTACTGAGTGAATGTGCTCTGTAAAGGGCTGCATAGCACGGAAAAGATTCTCAAGTTTAGCCTAAGAATGGTACTCTCTAAAGTTGGGGTGGAGGGAAGAAACTTAAAAAAATTAAATTTGAATCAGGTACATAGACTCCCAGCACTGCACTTGCCCAAGACACAGTCTGAAAACTAAAGAAAGCTCAGTGTTCTTTTGAGAGACTTATAACAAATTAATAATAGCCATTATATATTAAGATAGTACCTGAAGTTTTGATAACTCTTCTTTTTTCAGCATAAAAAAATGCAAAAGCAATGGGGAGAAATCAGAACACATCTGTGGCAGAGCCACATAAAGGACTTGCTTGGGTCAAATTTATCTAGACAGAGCCATGATCAAGACCCAGATTTTAAAATTTTACTAGTGTTTCCATCATCTTTTATTTCATTTTTAAAGTGAAAATGAAATAACCAGCATCATGTCATATAAAGGTCTTTATAGATTGGAAGATGTTTTTAGTTGTCCCTTAACCCTATCTGCCCACTTGTTGGCCTAACTTCAGGAGAATACCATTCTTCATTCCCACCTCATGGTCCCTGTCAAAGGAGTGACCTAGGCAGCTAGGTTTCATTATATATTCTTTTCAGGGATCATCCACACTCTGGATTGAGCCAATCAAATTCACTCTCTTGACGTAGTTAAGTCATGAAGGCGAGGTTACTAAGGTGAAGCAAGCCGGAAGTAGAGTCAGAGAGAAGGGCGGCTGAGCTGTCCATCAACAGTCCTCTCCTTCCCAGTCTCTGGTCTTGGAGGCTGAGATGCATTCTTACACCAACCCCACCCCTCCTCTTCTCTTCTCGTTAGACAGGGTATTTTACAATCAAACAATTCCTGACTAAATACGTGTCTATCTCTACTTCAAACTGCTAAATGTCAACAAAGACAGGCAGAGATAAGAGTTTAGTTTACCACTGTGTACTCAGTATTTGGGGGAGAGAAGATATAGGGGATAAATTGAATGAAGAGGTATTTTTAGTAGTATAGCACTTTGAAAAGTCCTCTGTGAGGTATTTTCTCTAATCTTCAATTAACCACACCTTGTCATTTCTAGCTAAATATTTTTTATTATCCTCTTCTCTTCACACCTATAGCCATCTCTTATTTGGACTATACTACCCTCTTAGGCAATATGAGAAGATATAAGGAAAACTTGCTTATTAAAGGAAAAGCAAATTTTAAATCTCAGCATAAAGCCCTCATGACCTCCCAGGTTTGTCTCTTACCATTCACCGTCCCCTTGGGGACCCCTCACTAATAATCCTTGCTTCTACCAGAAAAGAACCAGTATCCCATGGCATCGGTCCTCTTCCTTACTCATAGCACCTCCGAACTGAGGCAGAAGTAGTTATATAGCTTTAGCTTTTTTTTTTTTTTAAGGTTTTATTTATTTGACAGAGAGAGAGGCAGAGAGCAAGCATAAGCAGGGGGAGCAGCAAGCTCCCTGCTGAGCAGGAAGCCTTATGCCAGGCTCTATCCCAGGACTCTAGGATCATAACCTGAGCTGAAGGCAGACACTAAACCCATTGAGCCACCCAGGTGCCCCGTGAAGTAGTTCTATAGCTTTAGAAAAAGGCTCAGGAATAACAGAAAAAAGCAGGTGAAGTACTAAGATGCAACTTACCTATTTCAGCTAACTAGGTAGAGTGTGCAATTTTTATTCAAGAACTATCTGAGCAGTCTGTGGTTACCACTGTGCATGTATTGATGACATTCTTGCTCTCAAGGGGCACATGGTAGTGCAGAGTGTGTTAAGTGCTGTGTCAGGGGTAATATATGGTGAAAGAGAGCATAAAAAAGAGGCACCTAAATCAGTATTGGAGGAAGGAAACTAGTGAAGGTTTCAGTGAAGTTCTGCCTAAACTGAGTCCTAAAGAACAAACAATAAGAATTAACAAAACATAAAATTGGGGAAAGGGAGACCGCGAGAGGAGGAAATATTCCAGACATGTGTAAGAATGGGCAATATATAGGGGTGCCTGGGTGGCTCAGTCGTTAAGCGTCTGCCTTCGGCCCAGGTCAGATCCCAGGGGCCTGGGATCGAGCCCCGCATCGGGGTCTCTGCTCGGCAGGGAGCCTGCTTCTCCCGCTACCATTCCCTCTGCTTGTGTTCCCTCTCTCGCTGTGTTTCTGTCAAATAAATAAAATCTTTAAAAAAAAAAAAAAAAGAATGGGCAATATGTAAATGGTGAAGGGTTTCTGCCTTATTTATGCTCAGGTGACAGGCTATCTTCCCTACAATCCCCAAGAGCCTGCAAACACACCAAGACGTCTCTGAATCCAGGCCAAAGAGAGAAAGATATTCAAGGCAGGAGTTTCCTTTTAGTCAATGGCAACCTTCTTGGCTTGTTTTCCAACTCAGGACTTATATCTTCCCCGGTCCCCGGTCGCCAGTAGAATCCTCATCCTGTAAGATTTTCCTCTAGGACCTTGATAGAGACAATGTAGCAGAATAGTCCATTAACCATTCACTAGAAATGCTTCCTTACATTGCCAACATAAAGGCCACTTTCCAAAGAACTAAAATCAAAGGGAAACTGGATTTTGTATCTTCAGGCATTAACTAATGGCATGAACTATGCAAATAAGTTACAGTTCTCTTCATAGAATAAAAATCAAGTTTACTTCCTACCTTTGTTTCCAGAATTGGAGGTCTAGAAAAATTCCCTAAAGATAAGAAAGTCACTAAAGGAAGGGAAGCAAATTAAGTTTCTAGAAATCTCTAACACCAGTACTGTGCTACGGTTTTCCCTGGGCCAGTGTAGCCATCCAAAGTCACAATGTGCCTAATTTCTAGAAACCCTAGCTCCTATTTTCAAGCTGATGACTGATTAAATTTTCCCTTCCAAAAGGGTAATAACATAAAAAGAAAATAGAACGTTTTAGGCAGCATCGAAAATACAGATGTTCTTGGGATGCCTGGGTGGCGTTTAACTCTTGATCTCAGCTCAGGTCTTGATCTGAGTTGTAAGTTCAAGCCTGACACTGGGCTCCATGTTGGGCATGGAGTCTACTTAATGAATAGATAAATACATACATACATACCTACATAAATTAAATTAAATACAGATGTCCTTGAGCTTGCATTCTCAGTGGGGACAAACACTGATTCTTGGAAGGCAAAAAAAATCTTACTCTTCTTATGTATAAGGGACAAAAATATATATAGTCCATAAACAGATATATAGTATATGTGTGGTATTAGAATTTCCAGGGGGTAGACAATTAGAAAAAACAATATCTAAAAAGGCTCTTTAGCAAGGTGAGAAGAAAAAATTTGAGAAACACTGCTGTAGATACTTTTGCCAAGTCAGGAAAACCTAAATTAATTCCAACATAGTGATAATTCAAATACCTACACAAAACAGAAAACCATGGTGATTATATTTTTAACCAATACACTTGTGAATGGCTCCAGTTCCAAAGCCTTTGTTTCTGTTAGCAGAAGTTACTAAAATTGTTCAAGTGTAAAGAAAACTCTATAGGATTTACTGACAAAAAACCAAAAGGTTTATGAATCATTAAGTTTACAACACATAAGAGTACAAACCAAGAAAGTAAATTTATTTAAATTACTAAAATAGCTTCTAAAGTCATTTACAGATCAGCTGCTACAATTATTTTTCCTGAAAGATATAAGTAACATTAATTTCTTTAAAATTATTTTGGTCAGTGAAACATTTAATAAAAACATTTGTTTCTCCATATAATATACGTGTATAAAATAAGCCTTTTCAAAAACTCTTATTTTAGAATCCTCTATAAATCAGATGGCCTGACTTCTGACAGGAGCAAATTTCAATAAAGGGTATAAATTTATGAATACTGGTTGTCCTAGCTGGAAGAAACCAGACCACACCCCACTACCAGGCATGGGATCCTCAAAAGGTAAATGATTAAGTCAGTGACTGCCTCTAGTATTCTAAAAACAGTATTTTCATTTAAAGGTTTGTAGACAATAAAAAACTAAACAAAACCATGGTGGATCTGGAATCTTAAGATTTTAAGAAAAACAAAGCAGTCGACAGATTTTGAGAAAGCTCAGTTACAGAAGCAAAGTGATGCCCGAAATGCAACAGTAGTACAGGAATGCACAGTAGTACATTTCAACATTCTTCATATATGGTCAAGTTCACGTTCTTTTTGGCTTGAGGCACTCTTAATAAAATTTATCATGTGCATAGTAAATCTTTACATTTGTCATAAGAGTGTCATTAAAGGACTTAGGACTGCATGCAGAACATCAAATCCTTCTTCGACAGTCCAGGGAAGCTGGCTGACCAATGGTTTACCAATTCCTGCAACTGTATTTCTGATTTTAAAACAAAGGCTTCAGGATATGTCCAAAATAAATTGCTCTGAATTGACCACACCCTTCAG
>CM053618.1:33279824-33347054 GCA_028646535.1 Procyon lotor | reverse complement strand
CTTCTGTTACACTTTATAAGCAGATGCCACTTTTCAGGGCATTTTCAGGTTGGACAGGCAGGACCAAGTGAGAAATACGGCTCCAGAGCCCACTCAATTTGTCTGGGTCCATATGTTTGTAAGAATTGGGTGCGTCAGAGTTGGTGAACTTGACTTTGAGGAAATCTCTCACTTTTTCTTCAACTTCCTTTAGGCCTAGACTGGTTCCCAGTGTCTCTTCCTCCAATAAGACTGTCAGGACTAAGGCTACGTCTTTGAAGGCTGCATTTTCATGGTCACAATATTTATAGAAGATCAAAGTAGAGCCTGCAGGCAGTGACTCAAAGCGGTGCACCACGGCAGCATTCTGGCCATTCTGGAATCCATTGCTCAGTTCCCAATCTACCTCCTGTTTGACAATATCACTGTCCTGAGTAGCTTTGCCTGCCCCATCAATCCGGATGGCACGGACACTCCGGAAAGAAGAGTAGGCATCAGCAATTTGTTCACTCAGACACCTGAGTGCTTCTTCAGCATCCCGAGCAGCAGTGAGCAGTAAGATAGCAGGCTGAAGCCGGGGTTGGGAGCTGTTAAGATGTTTCTCCAGGAATGTAAGGCTCCTTTTCCACAGCTTCTCATCCTGACCTTGATACTTATTCATAAGTTGTTTCATCTGGTTTTGGAACTCTTGAACAGCAGTGGTTTCCACCTCAGGACTATGAGTGAGCAAAAAACCAACAGCCAAAAAAACTATCATAACAGGTACCAACCACCACAGCTTGATAAAAGATGCACTTTTGGGTTGTCCAGTCACTTCTGCTCAGGACAAAAAAAAAAGAAAAGAAAAGAAAAAAAAAGAAATGACAGATTCAAATACCATTTTCTCAGATTCAAGGACAAGTGACTTTTAAAATCAGTATTAATCTTCACAAGCATTAGATAAAAGAGGAAGGAATTTAAAGAATGGAGCTAGTAATTTACTTTCTTAAAGAAATGTTCATCACATGTATTTAAGAAAATCTCACACCCATAGGTTTTAGGTGCGTAAGTATACATGTGTCTCTTCATTGTCAAAATGATTAAAAGCCTTAAGAGAAAAAGTAGAAGTCAAAGATATGAAATGGCATAAGCAAGTCAGAAATAATACAATTTTTAAGGCAAAACTATTATTACTACTGCTAATATTTGGGAGGCAAATAATAAAAGTCACTAGATAACATAGTTTTAAATTTTAGACACCCAAAATTCATATAGCTTATTATCCAGACACAGAATGTTTCTCAAGTATGTAAGGGATTAAAAAAGGATGCACTATAAGTAAAAGCCTTCCATATTTTATAATAGCTAGCTGTCCCTTTAATTGCACTGATGCCCACCTTTTGTGGAATGCAAGTTAATACCAGTAAAATTGAGTATGCAATTCATTCCTAATTATTATTGGCAATAATAGTATCAATTTACATTTATTTATTGCTTTTCAGTTTATAAGCACTTTCTCATATACCACTTCATATAAATAGGATAGCAACAATACTTTTACGCCGTCTATTTTATTTGTACTATGAACCTTTTAGAGTAATGGTTCTCAAAGTTTAAGTACTGGTTACCTCTAGATCCTTTCAAGAGGGTCCCTGAGGTTACAGTTAGTCTCAGAACATTAAGATGTTATCTGACTTTTCCCACCATGTTGACATTTGCATTGATGGTGCAAAGCCATGGTGGGAAAAACAAATGATACCTTAGCATAGATCACAGGGCAGTGCTAATGTAGTTTCTGTATTCATAGCCATGCATTTAAGGCTATCAGTGAAACTGCTTCATAAAGCAGTTAAAATTATTTATCATATTAAAATTCAACCCTTGAGTACAAATCTCAATAAAATATATGAAGAACTGGGAAATATACATGAAGCACTTCTGATACCTGGGACAGTACAGTAGTTTTCTTAGGGAAAAGAATTTTGTGCAATTGAGTTGAGCTGAACTAGTACTTCTACGAACAAGGGACAAACTATGGTTAGACTTGGGTATTTGGCAGACATTTTCTTGAAAATGAACAAAGTGAGTCTGTTGTTTCTAGGAAAAACTGACAATATTTGTTGCCAATTAGAAAATTCACGGTGTAAAGTAAAAATTAGGATTGTGGAAATACTGTATCTGCCACTATAAACTTGACAGCTCCTGAATCCTTAAAGACTTTTTCTCTCGAGATTGGTGGTGATATTAACAAATGTGATCTTTTCATACTGTATTAGAAATGTGTCAACATTTGGAAGATCTACATAACTCAGTGAACCAGTATTTTCCAAATGATCAGTACATGATATTCTATCCAAAGTGCAAGAAAGACCAATTTTAATGTAATAGGACACAAAAAGTTTCATGAATTTGGTTTCAGATCTCGCATGTTAAGTAACTATCTGAGTTTTGGACAGTATCAAAAGAGATTATCCCAAATATCTTAGAATATTAAAAAAATCTGTATAAAGCTGGGTTTTTTATATACTGCAACCAAAACAATATATTGTAACAGCCTGAATACAGAAAAAGATATGAGAATCCAGCTCTATTTTATTAAGCCAGACATTAAAGAGATTAGAAAATATAAGCAACCTATCACTATTCTTACTAAATTATTTAAAAATAAGTAAATATTTTTAAATTTTTTTCAATTTTAATTTCTAGGTAAATATGGATAGGTATAGCTCATATTACATTAAAAAACTTCTTTAAAGGTACTAATTTTGCTAGTGGAAAGTGGTACTGAGACCAAAGTGAGAGTCACTGTGAAATTATTTTTTTAGTACTCTTCAGGATAATAAATGGGCTTAGAGAATTAAAGAAACTTGCTCTGAGGCTTAACAAAAGGGTAAGTGGTCCAAACTAATCAAATACAGGCCTGTGGACTCTAAAACCCATGGTAATCTTATTACATCATGCTATGTGCCATCTTTCTTTTGACACAGCAAGGTTCACCTGGTTATTGGTATTAGTAGTTTTGCTTTTACTTTTGGTCATATGGCTAATTAAGTGAAGGGGAAAACCAGATGTTTCATATAGTTTGTCCTTAAAAGAATTTCACTGCTAATAAAATATATACTTTTTCCTCTTAAGTGCTTAAAATACAATGCTTCAAATAGCATTGTTTTTTTGCTATCAAAAAATTTTAAAACAATTATGAATGACCAATTTTAGAAACTCAATAAAAACTGAATAGAAAAACTTACGGCGGTTAGAGGTTGAAGGAGACCGGTTTCCAAGCTCTGATTTCTGAATGCTGTCATCTAATCATAGGAATAATAAAGACTATCAATTTATGGTTCATAATTTAAGTACTTCCAACAGAGAAAGAAAATACAAATTTCACCAAGAGAATATAAGGCAGAAATCAGCCAGAAATAGAAGAAAAAATGGAAGATTTAAGTGCCCGTTAGACTGACAGCTCCTTGAGACTCAAGAGTTATTTCTTTCATAGTTATTCACAGCATGCCATGGGGTCTAATATAAAGCATAAAATACATTTGTTTTGTGAGAAAGCCTTAGAGTATTTGACCCAAATTATTTAATGGAAGTAGTGAAACTTGTGGCACAAAGTTAAGAGAACAAAGAAAATAAGCACAGCTAAAAGAAAAGAAAACATGTTATACCATCTGAAAAACTGCCATATATTGAGCTCTTGCCTGGTGATGATGCTGTAAGAGGGAAAAAGGACAAAATATGGATTATGGATCACTGAGCTACCTGGATAAGGGGTTTTAAGCTAAAATACAATGTTAATCCTATTCTCTACCTCAGACTGATACAAATATTTACTCTGGTGACTCTGATCATTTCAAATACAAGTAATATTTTTTAAAATTATATTAAAAACTTTTCACCATTTCTATTAATAGACAATTCAGTATTATTTAGGTTTGTGGTTAAACCACACATTTTAAAAATAATTTTATCATGACTCCACCAAATCTCTATTTCTACCATTATTTTAGCAAACAAAAACTATCCTCTTTACTTTCCCCCTCCATCCTTCTTTGCATGACCACAGATTTTAACATAAAAGAAAGAAGAAATGAAAGGACAGGGTTCAGAAGGTGAAGAGGCTGAGTTACTAATTTGTATGACCTACATTTACCAATACTGCCATCTATCATTTGCCTGGAGGTTTTTTTGTTTTTTTAAAGATTTTATTTCTTTCACAGAAAGAGACACAGTGAGAGAAGGAGCACAAGCAGGGGGAGTGGGAGAGGGAGAAGCCGGCTTCCTGTGGAGCAGGGAGCCCAATGCGGGCTCGATCCCAGGACCCTGGGATCATGACCTGAGCCGAAGGCAGACACTTAACAACTGAGCCACCCAGGTGCCCTGTCTCGAGTTTTATAACTTATGTATCTATAAATGACCTTCCTGGTGTCTGGCAAGAGCTTTCATTTGAGAAACAATGGACTAAACTAGAGGTATAAAATTAGCACTGCTAAGATATATTTTTGGTCATTTGACAAAAAAATCTCAAATAAAACAAAATGACATCAACCTTCATTCTAAAGGCATATTGTTTTACAATTACTGGTTTAGCCTAGGAAATTACATTATTTAGAAACTTCTAAGTTAGGTCACCAAAGTTAACAACTGTATTACTAAAACAAACAAATTCCACCAAGTGATGTTTCTCTTGAATACCTTACTCTATGGTTGCAAAGATCAAATGAAATAATATATGATATTATAATAATACATAATCATAAAAATATAAAACTATAATACTGTAATATACATTATATAAAAAGACCAAATGAGATAATTTTATATATAACACCTAACTACCATATAACTACAATACTATACTTATCATATAACAGCAGTTATACAGTTATTACATAACAAATGTAATAGTTACATAACTCAGAGAATATTTTAAATTTTAAAGTTAAAAAAATTAAGAAAATAATCCCATTTCAAGAAGAATAAAACACTTAGGAATAAACTTAACCAAGGAAGTGAAAGACTTGAACACTGAAAACTATAAAACACTAATAAAAATTAAAGCAGACGGGGCGCCTGGGTGGCTCAGTTGGTTAAGCAACTGCCTTTGGCTCAGGTCATGATCCTGGAGCCCCAGGATTGAGTCCCACATCGGGCTCCCAGCTCAGCGAGGAGTCTGCTTCTCCCTCTGACCCTCTCCTTTCTCATGCTCTCTCTCTCGCTCTCAAATAAGTAAATCTTAAAGAAAAAAATTAAAGTAGACACAACTAAATAGAAAGATACCCATGTTCGTGGATTGGAGAATTAATATTCTTACAATGTCTATACTACCCAAAGCAATTTACAGATTCAGGACAATCCCAATCAAAATTTCAATGACACTTTTTACAGAAATAGTAAACAATCCTAAAATTTGTATGGAAACACAAAAGATTCCAAATAGTTTAAAGAAATTTTGAGAAAGAACAACAAAGCTGGGGGCATCACATTTCCTGACTTCAAAATATATTATAAAGCTAGAGTAATCAAAACAGTATGGTACTGGCATAAAAAAAGACAGAGAGACCAACAGCAGAGAACAGAGTGCAGAAATAAATCCATGCAGATATGATCAACTGATCTTTAACAGGGGTACCAAGAATAAACGATGGGGAAAGGACAGTCTCCTAAAAATAATGGTGCTGGGAAAACTGGATATTCACAAGCAAAAGAATGAAATTAGACTCTTATACTATATACAAAAAATCAAAATGGATTCAAGACTTAAACATAAGAACACAAGTATAGGGCACCTGGGTGGCTCAGTGGGTTAAAGCCTCTGCCTTCTGCTCAGGTCATGATCTCAAGTTCCTGGGATCGATCCCTGCTCCGCAGGGAGCCTGCTCCCCCCTCTCCCCATCTCTGTGCCTACTTGTGATTTCTCTCTGTCAAGTAAATAAATAAAATCTTTAAAAAAAAAAAAAAAGAATCACAACTATAGGGGGCACCTTGATGGCTCAGTTGAGGAGCATGTGACAATTGATCTTGGGGTCATGAGTTTGAGCCCCATGTTGGGTGTGGAAATTTCTTAAATAAAGAAAACTTAGAAGAAAAAAAAAAAAAGACCCCAAACCATAAAACGCTCAGGAAAAAAACAGGGAAAAAGCTTCCTGACATTGGTCTTGGCAATGATTTCCTATATATGAGACCAAAAATACACAAAAACAAAAGCAAAAACAGACCATGGGATTATAACACACTTAAAAAACATGATGAGCTACATGATCAAAATCATAGTAAGATTCACCTCACACCTGTTAAGATGGCTATTATCTAAAAAACAAAAGCCAGGTATGTATAGAGGATGTAGAGAAAAGGGAACCCTTGTACACTGTACGTAGGAATTTAAATTGCTATAGCCACTATGAAAAAGAGTATGGGGGCGCCTGGGTGGCTCAGTGGGTTAAAGCCTCTGCCTTCGGCTCAGGTCATGATCTCAGGGTCCTGGGATCGAGCCCCGCATTGGGCTCTCCGCTCAGCGGGGGGCCTGCTTCACTCCCCCTCTCTCTGCCTGCCTCTCTGCCTACTTGTGAGATCTCTCTCTCTCTCTCTCTGTATCAAATGAATAAATAAAATCTTTAAAAAAAAAAAAAAGAATAAGAGTATGAAGGCTCCTCAGAAACTGAACAATGAAACTACCATATGATCCGGCAATCCCACTTTTGTATATATACCCAAAGGAAATACTAGGATCTTGAAGAGATATCTGTGTGTCCATGTTCACTGCAGTAATATTCACAATAGCCAAGACATGGAAGCAACCTAATGTCCACTAATGGATGGATGGATAAAAAATGTGACATAAACATTTAATCCTTGAGCAATATAGGTTTGAGCTATGCAGGTCCACTTATATGTGGATTTTTTTTTTAAAGACTTTATTTATTTTAGAGAGATAGAAAGAGAGAGCAGAAATAGGGAGAAGCAGTCTCACCGCTGGGCAGGGAGCTCAATGCAGGGCTCAATCCCAGAACTCTGGGATCATGACCTGAGCCGAAGGCAGACAGTCAACAAACTGAGCCACCTAGGTGCCCCTATATGTTGATTTTTTAAAATAAATACGTTGGAAAATTTTTTGAAGATTTGCAACAATTTGAAAAAAACTCACAAATTGCATAGCCTAGAAGTATTTTCAAGTATTAAAAGGTATTTCATGAATGCATAAAATATATGTAGATACTATTCTATCATTTGCTATCATAAAACACACATAAACGACAAAAAGTTAAAATTTATCAGAATTTACGCACACAAAAAAAGAATTTACGCACACAGACTGTACATGGTGCCATTTGCAGCTGAAAGAAAGGTATACGAACATAAGGTGCAGTATTAAATAATAACTGCATAAAATCAACAGTAGCATATACTCTAATAATGCCATAGGTGTTACATAAAAGGCATCAAACCCAAAACAATAAATTCCTGCTGGAGAAAACTGTGTCCTGATGTGTATGACCTCACAGGATTTACAATACAGCCAGTCAAGGAAATTATGAAAGAGATCATGAATATGGTAAAAAAGGTAGGGGGTGAAGACTTTCAAGATATGGATCTTGCATTTCAAGCTATACTAAAAAGCTGTAGTAATCAAAACAGTATGGTATTGACACAAAAACAGACATAAAGATCAATGGAACAGAATAAAGAGCCCAGAAATAAACTCATGATTATATAGTCAATCTTCGACAAAAGAGGAAAGACTACGCAATGGGAAAAAGACAGTCTCTTCAACAAATAGTGTTGGGAAAACTGGACAGCTAGATGCAAAAGAATAAAAGTGGACCCCTTTCTTAAACCATCTACAAAAATAAACTCAAAATGAATTAAGGACCTAAATGTAAGAGCTTAAACCATAAAAATCCTAAAAAAGAACACAGGCGATAATGTCTCTGACATCGGCCGCAGCAACATTTTTTTCTAGACAGGCCTCCTGAGGCAAAGGAAACAAAAGCAAAAATAAATTACTGGGACTCCAGCAAAATAAAAAACTTCTGCACAGCAAAGGAAATCATCAACAAAACTAAAAGACAACCTACATAATAGGAGAAAATATTTGTAAATGACATACTTGATAAAGGATTAGTACCCAAATACAGAAAGAACTACAACTCAACACACACAAAAACAAATAATCCAATTAAAAGTTGGCACAAGACAGGAACTAGACATTTCTACAAAGAAGACACACAGATGGCAAACAGACACATGAAAAGATTCTCAATATCATTCATCATTAGGAAAATGCAAACTAAAACCACAATGAAATATGGTTAGAAATATTCTAACAAACCTGTTCGAATGGGGAAAATCAAAAACACAAGCAGCAAGTGTTGGCAGAGATGTGGAGAAAAAATAATCCTCATTGTATTGATGATGGGAATCAAACTGGTAGAGCCACTATGGAAAACAGTATGAAGGTTCCTCCAAAAATTAAAAATAGAACTACCCTATGATCCAGTAATTCCACTAGAGTATTTACTCAAAGCATATGAAAACGCTAATTTGAAAAGACACATGCACGCTTATGTTTATTGCAGCATTATTTACAATAGCCAAATTATGGAAGCAATCTAACTGTCCATTGATAGATAAATGGATAAGGAAGATGTGTGTGTGTGTGTGTGTATAAAAAAGAATGAAATCTTGCCATTTGCACAACATGGATGAATCTAGGGGCACGTGGGTGGCTCAGTCGTTAGCGTCTGCTTTTGGTTCAGCTCATGATCCCTGGGTCCTGGGATGGAGCCCCACATCGGGCTCCCTGCTCAGTGTGAAGCCTGCTTCTGCCTCTCCCAAATAAATAAATAAATACATACATACATACATACATACATACATACATAAATAAAATCTTAAAAAAAATGGATGAATCTAGAGGGTGTAATGCTAAGTGAAATAAGTAAGTTAGAGAAAAACACCTACCGTATGACTTCACTCATATGTGGAATTTAAGAAAGAAAGCAAACAAAGAAAAAAGGATAAACAAAAAAACCAGACTCTTAAACATAGAGAACAAACTGATAGTTACCAGAGGGGAGGGATAGTTACCAGTGGGAGGATGGGTGAAGAGGATGAAGAGTACACTTAACTGTGATAAGCTCTGGGTAGCTGCTGAGTCACTATACAGTAAATGTGAACTAGTATTACACTGGATGTTAATTATACCGGAATTAAAAACAAAGATATGGATCTTAGAGACACTCAAGAGCAAATAGACACACCAGAGGAATTAAAAGATGACTTCATAGAGATGAGTGCTCCTGCTGTGAGGAAGAAGGCAGAAGATCGAGAAGTGTCAGAAAACAAACTGACGTTAGATAATCTGGCAGAAGGCTTCCAATTATTCAAGACTGCCTTTGACTTCTTTTACAATAGGGACCTTTTTATGATAGAGGCACTGAAACTAAAGGAAATGGTGGAAGAAAGTTGGTGCCATGTGGACACATTTTTTGAGACATGAGAAGGCAAAAAAGTCAGACAGAAACTATATATTTTGGAATGTGCCTGTCTCTCCTGCCCTCCCCTTCTACATTGTCCACCTTTTCAGCCTCTGCCATCCTTCAGACAGCAGAACAGACCCTTCCTTTTCCTCCTCAGCCTACTCAATACAAAGAAGACGAGGCTGAAGTCCTTTACGATGACGCACTTCCGCCTAATGAACAGTAAATAACCATCATGCTGTACAGTCAGTGAGCTTATCTGCTTTATGTGTATGAGTGTCCTGGTGTGAAAATCTCATTAACTGTATGGCAAGAACTGTAGGAGATGTTTCTGTGTCATCATCTTCTCCTAAGTACTCACTGTATAGAACATTGTGTGCAAGACTTGTATGGAAGAGGACAGCCTATCCTTATAAAGGCATAAGAGGAGTGATACTTCATATAAAATACATAATGTCAGTTTTCTTACTGTTTCATAACTTTGCTTTCAAGGAAATAGGATACTGTATACCTCTCCGTCTAGTAACTGGAGAAACTGCCTATTGGCCTATCATCACAGGTATATGTTTATAAAAAAGTAATAATGTTTCCAATACTATATTATGAATATGACTAATACTGTACGCTATAGAAATTTTACAATGATCTACTTATTAGTATACAGGTTAGTCTACTAAGAAGCAATCAATTATACCAGGCTACCATAAAACAATCATACTTCTTCTTCATTATCAATTTATGAATCATTATACCTGTAAATCAATACAAATTTCTTTTTCACATCTTCTAATTTTTAATAGTATTAATAATACATATAAAATCTACAATGTTTTGCATCATATAAAACAACAGAGTCGTAGGTTCTGACAGACAATTCATTTTATGAAGAATCTACAATAGTCAAACTTACAGAAGCAGAGAGTAGAATGGTGGTTGCTGGGGGAAGGGGAAAATGAGGAGGTATTAAAGGTATCAAGTTTCAGTTATACAAGATGAGTAAGTCCTAGAAATCTACTATAAAGCAGAGCACCTATAGTTAACAATACCGTACTGTATATTTAAAGTTTGTCAAGAGGGTAGCTCTTATGTTAAGTGCTCTTATCATACACACACGTAATAATAAATAAAGAGGGTAGGAGGAAACTTTTGGAGGTGATATGTTTATGGCATAGTTTCCCAGATGATCATGGCTTCCCAGATGTATACTTATCTCCAAGCACATTGAGTTGTATACATTAAATGCATGCAAATGTAGTTCAATAAAATGACTAAAAAAGTTATTATATGAAGATGGCAAGTAGAGGAATTTACAGTGAAAGAGCATGTGAAACATAATACAACTGTCTTAGAAAAAAAAAATCCATCAAGATAATGTTTATCTTGAATATCTTATTCCATGATTGCAAAGTTCAAATGAGATAATGTATGAAAATTGTTAAGTTCTCTTCTTTGATGATTTTAACATAGAACATAAACATAGCAAGGTATCTACTGCTCAGGCAGCACATTCTCTAAGATAACCTTTATCCCTCTTATTAAAAAATATTACTAGAAATAGTGACAGAAGTTCCTTAAAAATAAACACACAAAAGATAAAGTTCAAGATTTTCCAATTTGAAGAATACAGTAACAATCACTCTATAATAAAGTCAAGAGTAGAGGGCATGACTCTTTCATAGTTGTTATTATTGATTATTACACAATATATTGTTAACAATAAATACTAGTAATTATTCATTTGTTATTTAGACTTAAAAAGTTGTGTTCATATATATAATAAGCTAATTAGAATAACCTAATTATAGGCACTATTATCTCTACTTTAAAGGAAAGAAAATCAAGATTCACAAAAGCTAAAGAACTTTACCAAGATCACTCAATTAATAAGTAGAAGAGTTGGGACTGGAGCTCTAACTCCAAACTCTCTGTCGTGTCTCTGCGCTACTTTTAGAGACAGGATCCAAAGCATGTATACCAACGAAGCACTGATTCAGAGGGCTGACCCCTCCAGAGAAACTCTTCCTTATTCTCACCGTTTTATCATCTGGAATATAGAAAAATAAAGATAGCGGTACCATCTTCCCCAAAAGGTTAGGACACAGGCAGAAACCCAAACTGCGATCTGTCTACCCAGGGAAGTGGCGGCAACATGGGATGACAATAAGTATCTAAAATCCCAGGTCCTTGAACACTTAAATCTAAAAATTAATTTTTTTAGCATTAAAGCAGGGAAAAATGTAAACTTAATGAAATATGAAATGCAGAATGCTAAGCAAACAATTTTTTAAAATGATTTTGGATTGAAAAGGCATCTGTAAGGCTGTATGACAATCACTGCAGTTTTCCACTTTTATTGAAAACATTTTCTTTGTGTTCAGTGTTCTTAAAGTCCTCATGTGGTTAAAGGTCTAAAAAATTCTGTTATCTATACCTTACTGTGCAAACTTCTGTTATATAATTTCTATATAACTCTCGAAACTATATGTGGTAGACGGTTGTTAATCAGTATACAGTTATTTAAGACATAATAAGTGCACTAAGTTAAAATAAAGTAGGGATGCAAACAGATAAAGTACTAAGACTTAGCTATCAATTTAGCAACTAAAAAGATCTATTTCTACATTCCAATCAGATCTTTAATATAGTTATTTTTCCTTCTGCATTGCACTTGCCCAGTGTCTTATCAGAGGAAATAAAAATTATACAAACATTTTTTGGTAACAACGTGTACTACAGTTCACTTACATGGAAGAAATGTATCTGTTGTAAATTACCAGAATAGTTAAGAACTAACATAACAAATCTCCCAGATTTATATAGTGCATATACTTAAACTCAACCATTTTTACTTCTAAGCATATACTTCTCAGATCTATAAAGTAAGTTTTAATTTTTTTTTAGAGAAAGAGTGGGGGGGTGGGGCAGCGAGGACCAGAGGGAGAGAATCTGAAGCAGGCTCCACACCCAACACAGAGCTTGACGTGGCTGGCGCTCCATCTCACAACCCTGACATCATGACCTGAGCCAAAGTCAAGTCAGATACTTAACCAACTGAGCCACTCAGACGCCCCATAAGTTTTAATTTTTGATAACTTGTTATAAACATAATCCTAGTAAGCTAAATAATTAATATTTGCCTTTCTTATTATAATAGGTCAGAAAGAGCAAACTGTAAGAAATGGTTGTTTTTTCTTTTTTTTAAAGATTTTATTTATTTGACACAGAGAGAGAGATAGCGAGAGCAGGAACAAAAGCAGGGGGAGTGGGAGAGGGAAAGCAGGCTTGCTGCTGAGCAGGGATCCAGATGAGGGGCTCCTGGGATCATGACCTGAGTAAGTCATGATCTGCTAAGGCAGATGCTTAAACGACTGAGCCACCCAGTGCCCCAAGAAATGGTGTTTTTATTTTTTTTTTAAGATTTTATTTATTTATTTGACAGAGAGAGAGATCACAAGTAGGCAGATAGGCAGGCAGAGAGGAGGGGGGAAGCAGGCTCCCTGCTGAGCAGAGAGCCTGATGCGGGACTCCATCCCAGAATGCTGAGATCATGACCTGAGCTGAAGGCGGAGGCTTTAACCCACTGAGCTATCCAGGCGCCCTGAGAAATGGTTTTCTGATAGCAAGGTACATACAATAAGGAATGACAGCCGACAATAAAGAAAGGACAATGTTTTTTCAATTTTAGATAGCTGAAGAACTCACATGTGGGATAAAACTTCACCGGTGAGAAGGAATGAATTGTAACCATCACTACTTTGCTGATGGAAAAACAAAGCCACAGAAGTTTGTTTACCACAAGGTAATCTTGTCCTATTACAGTTCATCATTTCCTTTTGTTTTTTGTTTTTTTGTTAAGACTTTCTTTTTAAGTAATCTCTACATCCAGTGTGGGGTTTGAACCCACAACCCCGAGATCAGGAGTCACATGATCTACTGACTGAGTCATCCAGGTGCCCCCCTATAGTTAGTCATTTCTTGTGCAAGAGATATGTAATAGGAATTTTTATATTATCTAAATAAAAGTAAGGGTGTACCTAATGACCTTGAGATTTATTGTGGTTAGATGAATAAAGAAGGTATAAAAAGTTAAGGGTGACTTAGTTCTTTTTAACAGTCAAGATTTAGTGTGCACAGAGCTACAGAAATTATGAAAGACACTGAATTCAAAGCATGATTATTTCATCATGTCTATCTATGGTATTCCTCAAATTCTGTGAAATTTAATCCACCCTAAACCTAAACACGAATATACTATTTGTAGGTTTCAATCTTTATTACTTAATATAATGGACAGGCAGAGTTGCTCTAAGTGGTTATTTATATAAAAGTAAACAAAATCCGCTACAAATAAAAACTAGGTACTGTCAAGAGAGTAGAATTTCATGATCACAGACAGACTGGACTGCTGCTAGATGGAACTGACAACTTGTGAAGTCTGGACCCATCATCCACTGGCTTTCTCACACCACTGTTTACACTTTACATCCACACCATCTTCTGCTCCTCCAAGTGTATGGAAATAACCAGTAATCATAGGTGTTCTTTATTAATGAAATCACAATCTAAATGCCTATCTGAAGAACTAAATATTTTTGTATGTTGAATAATAAAGACAGCACATAAACTTAAAATTACTTCAATAATAGGAAAAGATTTATCAACTTACTTTGCATCCTAGCCCTTATTCTTGCGGTTTGTTCAAACCATTCCTGAGGTGTTTTTTGATATCCTGAGCCTGAAGCAAATACATGTATCAAGATATCATTTCACATACTTTGAAAATGTATACCATATAAATTTACAAAGTAAATTTATCAGAAAGGCAAAACAAATTTGGGGAGGAAAACAACTAAAGCAAGAGGTTCAGAAGTAAGAGATAATGATAATGATATGATAATGATAAAGAGATAATTTTGCTGACCTGATCAGCAAAATAGGCAGCAAATAAATATATAATCACCTAATAGACAAAACTATGTACAAGTCCTTTGTTCTGGTCTGAGAATGACTAAATTCAATAATACTTGAACTTGATTTCAGTATTACTTAAGAAGAAAAAAGTTCACCATTTATTCTTGTAAATAAATTACTGCAGGTAAAATAGTCCTAAACACATTTCCAACAACACAGAGTAATTACACATTTGGTACCAACGTGCCATGGGATTAAAAGGCAAAGAGGATAAAATTACTTAAAACCCTAATCAAATCTAAATTTGACAAAGTCAAAATTACTTGACTGATAAAAGAACAGACAACCAACCACATACTTAGCACAGAAGGATGTTTAGCAAGAGTTACGAAGTCTCGACCTAAAATGGAGAACAAAAATAAGGTCATATAATACCCAGAAATAAGAACAGTGAAGATACTGCATAGACATTTTACTTGTATATTATGGATACTACAAACCAAAAAAAAATCCCTACAAAAATCAAACCTTTCTTTCATCAGTCCCAAACATGCGATACATCCATTTTTTCCCTTTTCTAAATTTCAAAGTATTCAAGAATTAAATAATAGTAAGTCAACCTTAGGATCAATACCATCAAAATAATGGCTACATGTACTGAATGCTTACCAGGTATGAAGTATAATTTTACTTAATTCTCACACTTTTATGTGGTCGATATCATTATTCCTAATTACAAATCAGGACACTGAAACTGATCATTTGCCCAAGATTACATATCTAGAGGTAGTAGGGCTGAGATATAAACCTAGGCAGTCCATATATGTTAATATATACTATGTAAGCAATGTTGTGGGCATTGCAAAGTAGTTATGAAGAGAAAAATGCTATTTTTTGTTTTGGGATGGTATCTAAGGACAACTACAAAATAATATAATGGAGGGATGCCTGGGTGGCTCAGTTGGTTAAGCCACTGCCTTCAGCTCAGGTCATGATCCCAGGGTTCTGGGATCAAGTCCTGCATCGGGCTCCTTGCTCGAAGAGGAGTCTGCTTCTCTCTCTGCCTCTGCCTCTCTGCCTGTTTGTGCTCTCTCTCTGACATAAAAATAAAATCTTAAAAAAAAAAAATATATATATATATATTTTATTAAGAGAGAAAACACAATGTATATACATATACATATATATGTGTATATATATATATATATGTAATGGGACAATTAGAAATGATATTTTGAACAATTACAACAAAATAAATTTCCAAATCTGCCCTAAAGAAATGAGTTATTTCTACACATTGATACAAGTGCCACGGTAAATTTTTCAATTTTTTTTTCTGCATACCAATGCAATATATGCTAACTATAAAATAAAACATTTTAGAAATGTACAATTAAAAATTCATAAATATTTATTAAGTGCCTACTATGTGCAGGAATACCATAGTGAATAAGACATGAATATTCTTTCATAGTTTTCAGTCTATACCAACAAAATACTTTTTTTAAAAAAAATCAGACTTTTTAAAATTGTCTTTCATTGATTTTAAGTACTTTTTTTTAAAAGATTTATTTATTTATTTGAGAGAGTGTGTGCATGCGAGGGAGCAGGGAGGGAGCACCGTGGGAGGCGGGAGGGTAGAAGGGGAAGGAGAGGGAGCAGGAGAGGGAAAGAATCTCAAACTTTGCAGAGGGCAGAGCCCAACACACGGCTCATTCCCACAACCCTGAGATCATGACCTGAGCCGAAACCAAGATCAGACCTTTAACCAACTGAACCACCCAAGAAGTACTTTTTAAAAAACACCTCTGACTTAGGTCTGTATCTTATAATCAAGGATATGTCATAATTTAACTGGATGGTTTATCTTTCTCAGGGACACATGAAATAATGGCATCTTAGATTTAAGGATATATATCTCGATCACCTATTCCTTAGTATACTAAGTATTCATTTCTCATAACTAAAAAATATTCCACTGTATGCATGTAGCATAGTTTACATACGGAGATACTTTTAAGAGCTTCCAAAAATCAAAGATGTATAATAACAAAGGGCAAAGATAAAAGATGATTCAGCAAGTAATTTTCTGCAAATGATTTATTTTCATGTCTCAGTGGCTTTTGTTTTATTGCAGTTTTAAGTTCAAACCCAGAACCTTCCAAAAACTAAATATTTAAAAAGTGAAATAAAGTGGAATTCTATGAACACAGTGATTACAAAACAGATTTCTAAAGACTTTTTCTTTAAAAACAGTCTTATGGGACAGCTGGGTGGCTCAGTCAGTTAAGTATCTGCCTTTGGCTGTGGTCATGATCCCAGGGTCCTAGGATCGAGTCCCACATCCAGCTCCTTGTTTGGTAGGGAGCCTGCTTCTCCTTCTGTGACAAATAAAGAAATAAAATCTTAATAAATATAGTCTTGTATTTAAAAAAAGGTGATGTAGAAAGAAAAAAAAAAGTCCTTGAAGATTTTATATACAAGGATATTTTGGGTTGATTAATAATTAACCCAAATTCTGGGACTTGATTTAAAAATGGAAAAGAAAAAACAGTTCTGCTTAAATCATTTCTGCTTAACCTAATACATATCCACTGTATATAATCTGCAAAATACAGAAGGAAAAGAAAAATGTCACCAATTATTTTACCATCCTGAACAAATCATTGTTATTAGCATTTTAGTGTATTACTTTACAGTCTTTTTTGTTATATTTTCTCAACACATTGTGAAAATTTTCAAGATTGTAAGCAAGGCTGTAAGATTTTTATATATCTGCCACCTAGCTTATCATTAACTTTTTACTATACCTTGGTTTATTACTTATTCAACCTTCCAAACTTTTCAATAGAGCTCAAATCATGCTACATATAAAATTTTATATCCTTATTAGAATATGTCCACATAAGTAGACTCAAACCACATTAGTCAAATTAAACTAAAAACAGTCAACAAATTTATATGGGAACCAAGGACATTCAATAAGTCACAGAACGCAGATTCTTGTTTTTTAAAATAAAATTCAAGCTTAAGTACAGAACTGAAGCAAATTTAAGAAGCTGAATGAGTTTTTTAGCATTCACTAGACCTCTTTTTGAACATTGCATGTTAAATTGGAAAAGAGGATCTTCAAAAATAAAAACCGCGTTTGACTACACACACAGGTAGACTCTTAAAAGCTGAAGACATAGGGGCGCCTGGGTGGCTCAGTCGTTAACTGTCTGCCTTCAGATCAGCTCATGATCCCAGGATCCTGGGATTGAGCCCCCCATCGGGCTCTTTGCTCAGCTTTGCTCAGCAGGGAGCCTGCTTCTCCCGCTACCATTCCCCCTGCTTGTGTTCCCTCTCTCATTGTGTTTCTCTCTGTCAAATAAATAAAATCTTAAAACTAAACAAAAAAAAAAAGAGCTGAAGACATAATTTTACTTACCCTGTGATGACTTCCAAAATGATTCTGAATATTGAGATGATGATCTGGTGGTTTGATCTAAAAAAATAACAACAAAAATACATATAGTATACTACAAACTATATTACACTTTTAAATGTATATTTTATAAGAGAACAATGAGTAATCAAAGGAGCAAAGATATTCGGTAAAACCCCAGGGAATTCACCACTTGGCCACACAATTTATTTTTAAAAAGTTTCTAAAGAGTCATGTTGTATATAAAATATTAACTAATTATGTCTTTCCCTAACCACTTCCTAAAGAAAAAAATGTAAGATATAGAACATGGCATGAGGTAAGGGAGATAATAAAAGCTTTGAGGTGGGAACATTTAAAGTTTATAATGGATCTTCTTGAAATCATAATACCCATTTTGCCTCAAATTTTTCTTGTAACTGGCCAATACATTATATATTTTAGTCTACTCTTCTTTAAAAACTTTTCATATAAAAATGGGACTCCTAAAAAAAAAAAAAAATTGGACTCCTAACTAAACCTGTTTAAAAGCAACCAGATTGTTATCATGGAAGCAGGAGCATTCGACATATTCAAGGTGGTAGCTAAATATTTTCTTACCATATCCTATTGCTAAAAAAATTTGAGCATCAATCTCCAAAACGTATATATTTATATTACTGAAATAATATATTAACTAATGTGTTGCATTTATTATAAAATAAAAATAGACATTTTAAATGGATGAAATATAAATATACATGAAATTCTAGTATTTTCTTCCTGCACTCCAATGGATCTTTTTTTGTTTTGTTTTTATTTAAATTTCAGTTAGTTAACACAGGTATAATACTAGTTTCAGATGTACAATTAAGTTACATAACACTTCCGTATGCTCCCAGGTGCTCATCACAGCAAGTGCACTCCTTAACCCCCATCACCTGTTTCACCCATCACCCCACCCACCTTCCCTCTGGTGGCGGGTTGTTCTGTATAGTTAAGAGTCTGTTTCTTTGTTTGCTTCTCTTTTTCCCCTTTGCTCATTTCTTTCTTCTGGTACCTCTTCAGTGACAATTAGCCAGAAAATAATCTAGGAAGATATGTATTCTTCTTAATATGCTCCCCTTTTTCTTCTTTAGCTAGAGTTTTCTTCCACATGCGGGTATGTACTTCATTAAGAATTTATTAGAATTCTAAAGGGATCACAGAGCCTGTGGTTTACGTAGTTTCTAAGAGCTATATGCTAGTAATAATGGCATCAAATTATTGGCTATATGAATGGCTTAATCAGTCTCTAATTTTTAGAGCTTTGTGTATACATAAACCAAAACTAATAACAACACTGAATTTAAGTGTTTACTATGTGATAGGTACTTTCTAGGTGCTTGCACATGTGACTTAATTTAACCTTTTAACAACCCAGATGAGGAAACTGAGGAACACAGACGTTAAACAATGGCCCGAGGGCACCAACCTAGTAGTGGAGGAGTGGAACCCAGGGATTCAGGCTCCAGAGCCCATGTTCTTAACCACTATGCTAGAATGGTGCATACTCCTTTGGGATTTCTGTATCAAGAAAGAATGGGGGAAAATGAGGAAGGGTGGGAAATTCAGAGACTACCAAAGCCCATAAACCAGCTTATGAGCTTATTTTTAAAATGGAATGATGAAGTAAAACAGGAATTACGGAAATTCTCAAAAGGTAGTGAGGGGAAAGTGGAGAATTACTCTTTCGTAGGACTAAAATATAAAATTATTCATTATTTGGAGAGTTTACAAATTGGTTCAGCAAACAAACTCTTAAGACTCAATTGGTATTTTTTCCTCTTCACTCAATTCTTTCCATTACTAAAACACAAATTCACATGAACAATCACAAACTGTCATTGACCTGGTGTGAATTTGAACAATCCAGAGATAAAAGCAATTATCTAGGTATATTAAAACTCCTAAAAGCTAACTAACATTCCTGATGGTGCAATGAGTGCCAATGAGATCAGTTTCTCTGTAACATTTAAAAAAATTTTTTCTAAAGAATTTACTTATTTGAGGGGAGAGCAAGCGAGGAGTATGCAAGAGGAGGGAGGGGCAGAGGGAGAGGGACAAGCAGACTCCCCACTAAGAGGGGAACCTGACATGGGGCTCAATTCCAGGACTCTGGGATCATGACCAGAGTTGAAGTCAGATGCTTAACTGACTAAGCCATCCCAGGCATCACTCTCTATACTTTTTAAAATCTACATATAACTCTTCTTTTGAGCACAAAATATATCTTATATTCCATTAATATCAAAGTGGGCTAAAGAGTCACTTATTTA
This sequence comes from Procyon lotor, assembly GCA_028646535.1. NCBI lineage: Eukaryota > Metazoa > Chordata > Mammalia > Carnivora > Procyonidae > Procyon > Procyon lotor. The sequence continues at coordinate 33,326,982 of CM053618.1, read as the reverse complement.
TTTAGATGTTACATGGCATTATATTACTAATTAGATGCACACATGAAATCAGTAATTTTAATAAATACTAAAAAGTATGCAACTTTTTTTTTAAAAGTATGCAACTTTTAATAAGTAGTTTTTATAAAATACTTTTAAGTATTTTTTTAAAAAAGCAAACTCACAAATACCTTTATATTTTAACTAAAAAGACAGCTCCTAAGATAAAGTCATATGTATATAAAGCAATGTTACCTCCAGAATCAAGAGAATCCCCGGATCTGACCTTAACAGTAGTAATATCACTGTCAGAGCTGTCCTGATCATCCTGCTCAGTTTCTCCTAAAAAGAAATAAATAATACACTAGTAAAGTCTTTATTCAATGCATTAATGATCTAGATTAAAAAACAAGTTAAAAAAAAAAGTAATTCAACATTAAAATGAAACCTTTTAAATTATCAGATTTAGAATTGTTTATTTATTTATAATAAATAATTATATAATTATTTATATATTATATATAATATGTATTATATATAATATAAATATACATAATATATTTATTATGCTTACTATTCTGGGTCACAAATTTTCTTTTCTATTTATTTTTTCTTTTTATTTATTTATTTTTTAAAGATTTTTATTTTATTCATTTGACAGAAAGAGAGAGGTCACAAGTAGGCAGAGAGGCAGGCAGAGGGAGAGGGAGAAGCAGGCTCCCCGCTGAGCAGAGAGCCCGATGTAGGGCTCGATCCCAGGACCCTGAGATCATGACCGAGCTGAAGGCAGAGACCCTAACCCACTGAGCCACCCAGGGGCCCCTCTTTTCTTTTTTAAATATTTTATTTATTTATTTCAGGCAGAGAGAGAGGGAGAGAGAGCACGGGCAGGGGAGAGGGGCAGTGAGAGAAACAGGATCCCCGCTGGGCAAGAAGCCTGATGCAGGGCTCGATCCCAGGACTCTAAGATCACGACCTGTGCCAAAGGCAGACATTTAACCAACTGAGCCACCCAGGCGCCCCTGATCACAAATTTTCATATAAGCTAAAATTGAGCTCATTAATGTTCTCTGAGGCACATAATTGTATCTCAAACAAATATTCAGAGTACAATCTATGAGATTATATTCTGAGGCTTTACTATAGAGTTAAAGAGTAAACAAATGAGCATTAAATGCTCTACATTTAATGTAGAGCTCTACATTTTGGGGGGAACTATATATAGTTCTACATTTTGGGGGGAACTATATATAGTCAGTGTGTAAATTCAGACAAGATTAGTATAGGCACACACGTGTTTACATTATTATGTCCATCTGTGTTTTTGAAAGGGGGATGTATGCATACACCCATATACAAACATCTCAGTATGCAGGTAACCTTAGATTACGTGGGTTCTAAAATGGAATAAATTTTCTTGTACTATTCACAGACTGATTTTGGAAAAATGATTATTTTAATACCATAGTCAAAGGCCAGTGTATGCCAGAGTCTTTTTTTTTTTATTAACTTTGCTTAAAATTACTAACTCAAGACAAAAGATGCTTAAAATACATATAAAGACCATCCTCCCTTATTCTATCCTATTTTACCTGCCCAATTACGAATTCAGATAAGCATGGATTTTTTTCTGAAGAAAAACAGACTATTTTCTACTCTCTTTTAAGTACTGTCAAAACTGCACCTCATGCTAATGGGGAAAAAAAGATTTAGAATATTTTAAAAGAAAATACCTCCTTCAGAAAAATTGACCTTCTGTTGGACACTGGTGGCTTCTAGAAAAGAAAAGCAGACATGTCATGTGTAATATCAAAAACTAAAGCTCAGGAATAAACAAGAGCATATAATTTAGGAAAGTGAACATAAAGACAGACCAACTAAGCTTTTTTTCTACTCAATCTTAAAAATATACATATATATTATTTCCCTCTAAGGTCAGAAATAAGTCTGACACAAACTAGAATCAGAAAGAGTTTTCCCTTCAGCCGCCACGTCCATTTGTACTCTAAAATGTAACCTATTGCAGAAAACATTAAATTCTCTGTGGACAAATATTCCAGTCCCTATATAAGTTAACTGTATTCTCATTCTCCTATTTGTCAGATTCCTTACACTCTCATAAGAAACCCACCATCCTGGTAGAACTGACAAACCAGTTCTTTATTGCCCTGATACAGCCAAAAACAAAGAGGGAAAGAATTCCTGTCTAGTTCCAGCAAGTTCATGAACACCAATATTTCTCAGAGCCAGAGAATCTGGACAAAGATAAATGGAAAATATGTATCAAACAAATTTTAAATGTAGTATTTTTACATGGGTATTCTGAAATATTTTTATTAAAGTGAGATAAACCCAAATGTGGCATTGCATAATTGGGCTAAAATATTGCTGAGTGATCATTTGAGAAGTAGCATGAATGAACTGCTCACAAAGCTGAAGTCTGTTTGTTTTTTTTTTTTTTTAAGTTTTTATTTATTTATTTGACAGAGAGGAGAGAGATCACAAGTAGGCAGAGAGGCAGGCAGAGAGAGAGGGGGAAGCAGGCTCCCTGCTGAGCTGAGAACCCGATGCGGGGCTCCATCCCAGGACCCTGAGATCATGACCCGAGCTGAAGGCAGAGGCTTAACCCACTGAGCCACCCAGGCACTTCTGAAATCTGTTTCTTTTCAGCTTCTCCCTCTAATGATTTTAACCCATATTTGCTTTTCAAAAGGGAAAACTACTGTGAAAGGTAAGTGCCAACAAATTATACGGTGAATTCGGGAATATTCTGTTCAGATCAGTTTAATTATATTAATATAACACTGGTCAAACTATTCCTACTATAGACTATAGTAGTGGCAAGTGTAAATCAATATGTGAAATGTATTTACCAGTATTTCTGGTATAACTAACTGTAACTGCACATGATACTATGTTACTCTTAAAAAGCTGGAATCTGGTATATTATATTCCACTTTAGGATCTTAGGGACTGTCTTCAATTTTCTTTTTCAAGCAGAAAACTGGAAAGTCAAACTTGCCTTATTGCTATTCTCTTAAAATTTTTTCATGAATATTTCCATTCATATAAAAAGGTCTCATTCCCTTTTTGGAGTTTTCTAGCATATAACTATTACTGTACTTGTCTTTTGTATAGCAGTTTATTTTCTTTATTCATATAACCCCACTGCATGCAAACAAAAGATGTTTTCTTAAGAATGAATGGTTAGGTCCTAAGTCGTTATCTTCATAATAGTTAAGCCCTTGATATTTGCATGCTGCTAGTTACTTTTCTAAAAAACCCTCATGTCTGCTATCTGATTCTCACAAGGTCTTAAGAGAATACTCTCCTAGGTAATGCTCATAGATTTTAAGTGACTATTCTAAAGGTGTCAGAACAGATGATGAAAAAAGGACTTGAACACAGGCTCTTCTGATTTCTAGTCAACAACCCATCTCCCACTGGATCAGTCTTGTTTATAATGGCATATAGTCAACAATGGTAATTACTTTTTAAATTAATTCTTTTTTTTAAAGAGCAGTTTAAAATTCACAGTAAAGTTGAGGGGAAGGTAGGGTTTCCTATATGGTCCCTGACCTGCAGGAAAACATCCCCCATCAGAGTGGTTTATTTGTTAAAAGTGGTGCCATTGATGGATCTACATTTACGCATCATAATCACCCAAAGACCCTAATCTGCATTACAGTGCGCTCTTGGTGTTGCATATTCTGTGGGTTTAGACAAATGTATAATGTCATGTATCCATTATTATGGTATCATACAGAGTATTTTCATGCCCTAAAAAAACCCTCGGTGCTCCATCCTATTCATCCTTACCCTACTGCCACCACCACCAAAAAATCCCTCACAACCGCTAATCTTTTTAATGTCTCAATAGTGTTGCCTTTTCCAGAAAATCATGAAGGTTCTCGTGTATCTTTTCATGGCTTGATAGCTCATTTCTTTCTAGCACTGAACAATACTGCATTGTCTGGACGTGCCAGTTTATTTATCCATCACCTACTGAAAGACATGTTGATTACTTCCAAGTTCTGGCAATTATGAATAAAGCTGCCATAAACGTGTGTGGCAGGTTTTTGTGTAAACATTGAGTTTTCAACTCCTTTGCGTAAATATCAAGGAATTTATCTGCTGGATCATACAGTAAGAATGTGGTTCGTTTTGTAAGAAACCATCCAACTGTCTTCAAAGTGTATGTACCATTTTATATCCCCACTAACAATGACTGGGTTCCTCTTGTTCCACATTCTTGTTAGCATTTGGTGCTGCCAGCTTTCTGGACTTTGGCTATTCTAAGAGATATGTAGTGGTATCTTGTTTTAAACTGCATTTCCTTGATAACATATAATGTAGAGCATCTTTTCATATGCTTATTTGCCATCTGTGCATCTGTCCTTAAGGTATCTGTTAAGACTTTACCTCATTTTTCAATCAGGTTGTTTGCTTATTGTTGAGTGCTAAGAGATCTTTGCATATTTTGGATAATTGTCCTTTATTGGTATTTACTTTCAGTCTGTGCCTTGTGTTCTTATTTTCTTGTCATTATCTTTTGCAGAGCAGAGGTTTCTAACTTCAAATAAGTTGTTGGGATTTTCATTGCAAATGCACTGAAATTATAGATTAAGTTGAAAAGAAGCGGTATCTTGACAACACTGAGTCTTCCCATTCGTGAATGTGGAATATCTCCATTTTTGGGCTAAAAATGTAATTTTTATAGAAATTATATATATCTATATATAAATTATACAAATATAACTTATATATAAATATATATAAATTATATATAATTATATATATATAATTTATATTTTATGTATATAAAAATGTATTTTTAAGACCATACTAATTCTATGATTTTATTCATCAGTTTTATAGTTTTTCTCATATAGATCTTGTAGAAATCTTAGATTTATACTTAAGTATCTCATTTGGGGAGGGCATGCTATTGTAAATTGTATTGTTTTTAATTTCAAATTTCTCTAGTTCATTGCTGGTATGTAGAAGTGATTAGCTTTGGTATATTAACCTTGCATCCTGTAACCTTGCTATAATTGCTTATTAGATCCTATTTTTGTCCATTCTTTTAGATTTTTTTTACATTGATGATTGTATTAGCATTGAATAAAGACAGTTTTCTTTCTTCCCAATCTGTATGCCTTTTGTTTCCTTTTTTCTTACTACATTTGCTAGAACTTCCAGCACAACGTTGATACGGAATGGTGAGCAGGACCATCTCTGCCTAAATATGTATTTAGGTTCCTTTGTGTCTTTTCATGGCTTGACAGGTTATTTCTTTTTAGCACTAATACTAATAAAAAAGCTCCCACTTTCTCACCATTATGATGTTCACTGTAAGATTTTTTGTAGTGCTATGAAGTTGAGAAAGATCCCTTCTATTCCTGGTTTACAGAGTTTTTTTTTTTTTTTTATCATGAATGGGTGTTAGATTCTGTCACGTGCTTTTTCTACACCTATCAATATGATCAGGTGATTTTTTAGTGTGTTGATGTGACAGACTTTCAGATGTTGAATGAGCTGTGCATACCTGGGACAAATCCTACTTGGTTGTAGTCTATCTTTTGTTAAGTAATCTCTACACCCAATGTGGAGCTCGAACTCACAACCCGAAGATCGATCACATGCTCTACTGACTTGGGCCAGCCAGGTGCCTCTAATTCTTTTTATAGTTTGGATTCATTTTGCTATTATTCGGTGGAAGACTGTTGCATCTATGTTCATGAGATATTGATCTATAGTTTTGTTTTCTTGTATTTGTCTAGGTTTGGTATTACAGGAAAACTGGCCTCACAGGATGAGTTGGGAAGCATTTTCTCTGCTTTTATCTATAGTAATTTGTGTCACCTTTTCTTAGTTTTATCTCTTTTCTTCTTTTTTCCTTGGTTCGCCTGGCTAAAGGCTTTAACTTTGGTAATTTTGCAAGGTACTAGCTTGGTCGGTTTTTTTCTCTCAACACTTGAAAATCATTCACTCCACTCTCTCCTTGTCTGTAGTTTAAAAATGATAAACATCCAGGTGTATTTCTTTCTTTCTTCCCTTTCTTCCTTTCTTTCTTTTTGGCATTTATTCTGCTTGGTGTTCTCTGAGCTTCCTGAATCTGTGATTTGGTGTCTGACATTAACTTGGAGAACTTCTTAATCATTATTGTCTGAAGTATTTGTGTCCCTTTTTTCCTCTTTTGCCACTCCCATTATGTGTGTTACACATTTTATAGCTTTGTAGTCCTCGGGTGTTGTTTTTTTCAGTCCTCGTTACTTCTGCTTTTTGGTTGAGAACTCTAGTTTTTAAAATTAAGATATAACTGACACATAAACATTTGTAAGTCTGTATACAACATATTGACTTAATACATTTATATATTGCATTACCACGACCACAGCATTAGTTAACACCTTTAGCACATCACATTATCATTTGAGTATTCTATCAGTATGCCCTCTAGCACAGAACTGTTTTTCCTCAGCCATATCCAATCTAGTATGTCTTCATTTCTATTAGAGTGTTTATCTCTAGCAATTCTTTCTGATTCTTAGGATTTCTGTTTCTGTTTACATTTTCCATCTGTTTGTGCATGCTGTCTACTCTACCTGTTAAGACTCTCTAGTAATATCAACCAGCAATAAATTTCTGGTCTTATAACTCCAACATTCCTGCTGTATCTGGTTCTGATGCTGGCGGTCTCTTCAAACTGTTTTTTGCTCTTTGGAATGTCTTTTTCCTTTTTTTTTTTTTTTTTGAGAGAGAGAGAAACAAATGTGTACACATACATGTGTGAGGGGCAGAGGAAGAGGGAGAAAGAGAATCTTAAGCAGGTTCCATGCCCAGTGCAGGGCCTGACGCAGGGCTTGATATCACAACCCCGAGATTATGACCTGAGCTGAAATCAGGCACCCCACCTTCAGGTATATCTTGATATCAAATCTTAATCTCAAGATTTTGTCCTGATGGCTGAACATGATGTACGGGGTAAAAGGAACTGCTGTAAACAGGCCTTTAGTAACTCGGTGATGAGGTCTGGGGGGAGGGAAAGGGCTCCACAGTCCTATAATTCTTAGTCTTTCAGTGAGTTTATGCCTCTGAACTGTGAACTTCACAAGTGATTCTCAATGTTTTTCTTTTCTCCTTAGGTGGGACAGGTTGTCTAGAGTGACCTGGAGTATGGTATTTTCCTTCCCCTCAGCTGGGCACTGATAATACTCCAGTAGGTCAGGCTGTGGTTAACTAGATTGCCCTGAAGGCAGGCCTTGTTAAGAACAGAGTGCTTGGACATATTTCAGAAGGATTCCTTTCCTCCCTCTCCCTGTCAAAGCATGAAAGGATTTTTCTCTGATATTTACTATGGGGATTCGGTCGAGCTCATGGAGGTAAATCTCACAGTACAGTGGGGGCTCCATGATGAATGAGTCCCCTTGGCATTTTTCACTCTTAGACTTCACATGGAGGCTCCTACAATTCATCAATTATAGCTCAAGTTTTTCCACCCCAGAACTGGTTCCTGCAGAGGTCTCCACTTTTGAGTCTTTGTTCTTGGGAAGCCATGATACCCTGTATTTGTCTCTCTACTCTGGGAGGCAGGGGTTTGCCCTGTGTTCTCTCTTTTCTCACAGGTCCAAAAAGAGCTTTTGATTTTTCAGTTGTGTTTGTTGTTGGCATGGTGACTTCCAAGCTTCTTACATGTAGAATGGAGGGAAACCAGAAATCTCTCAATTTTTTAAAATAAATAAATGACAAAGAAAATACAGAGTGCTAAACTCTTCTGAGGTTCCTAGAACTTACTCATTTACAAAGCAGCTTTTTAAAAGTCGCATTTATATTAGGGTATTATGTTTTATATAATTTAAAAATTATTTGGTATAGTAAAATTTAAGGCTGAAATGATTTTAGAATCTGTATATTCCTTCATTGAGTTACCAGTAAAAAAAATGTGTAGTGCAGTTATCCTTCCCTTTTCAATCCTAATTTATTTCCATGTACTTTTTAAACTCCAGGTCAATTTCTTCAGAGCCAATTCACCTAATAACCAATCCCTCATATACAGGTTGCCTAAAGTTCAATTTCCTTTGTTTTGTTTATGTATGTATTGTCTAATTAGCCTGGGGGATAATTTAAGAATTATTTTTTAACCAATTTGTATAAGGGAGTTCTCTTTTTTAATATCATTATATTTGAAGTATTCAATATATCATGGATTTTATCTATTTTTGAACACTTCTAAAATTTTGATTCTAGTCTTTAAAAGCCCTTTCTATAGAATCTTGTTTCTAATAATATTTATCAATAGTATTCAAGACATGAACAATAACTTGTTAAATAAGGTTATCTTGATAATATCACTAATATTGTGCCTTACGCATAATCCAATGATATGTCATAAATTAGATGTTCTAAATAATAAATCATATACATTTCATTTGATAATAACCATCACTGTATCAGTCTGCCCTGTTTACCTTGCCTATATTTACAATTTTTTTAAAAACGGAGTTTCCAAAAAAAAATAAAAAAATAAAAAAAATAAAAACGGAGTTTCCCTAACTGTATTTTTTTAAGATTCTATTCATTCGACAGAGAGAGAGACACAGTGAGAGAGGGAACATAAGCAGGGGGAGTGGGAGAGGGAGAAGCAGGCTTCCCATTGAGCAGGGAGCCCAATGCGGGGCTCGGTCCCAGGATCCCAGGATCATGACCCAAACCAAATGCAGATGCTTAAATTAACATGGTTTTCATTTTAGTAAATGAAGGTCAAGAATTCCAAATCTAAAAAAAAAAAAAAAAAAAAAAAGAATTCCAAATCTACTATTAGAATGTCATCCTACAAGTTATTTAACATATCTCAGAGTCACAGCTAATCAGAGACTGTTGCCTCTAATGCAAGAGTTTAATTTCTCATATTGCACAGACTCTGAAGATAAACAGATATGTCTATTACAAGACATTTACAAGTACCTGCAAATCTCTCCCCACTCTGCTTGCTACTCATCCTTTAAAATTCAGGTCAAATGCCATTTCCTCCATGAAACCTTCCCAACCTCTCCTGCAGAGTAGCACACCTCTCCTCCAGGCTATCACATACACACACCACCATTTTAACACATACAAAATTACAATAATTTTTTGAACATGTTTTTCTTTTCCATTAGATCATGAGTGTAAGACCTAGAGAAAAAAAATGCCATGGCTCTTTATGGTTCTAGCATTTAGGTCATTCACTGATATATATATATATATAGAAGATTATTAAAAATAAATATTTGTTTAATAAATGAATAGATTTTTATATCACAGAATAAAAACTTTTAAGTCAAGGCTTCTTTGATATTTCTCTTACCATGACAACATTACTTAACAACTCAAGAAAATAGTGCGAAATTAGTTCTTAATAATTAGGTTTCATGCAAGGTTTTAAACATTCTGTTTTCATCTTTTTAACCTAAGCTACAAAGAATATATAAATATTTAAAGACAATCTGATGATGAATCAGCAGCATCTAGGACTATATGAAAGTTTTAATTTCATTTCCCTCTTTTGTATTCATCTTCCTCTTCTTTAAACTCCTTGGCTTCTACATGTAGAAGGTTAAAACTTATTTTTTTTTATAAAAGGTATTATTCTTCACTATGCTTACACAGAAGCTTTGAGAAATTAAACTCTTATTTGGAGCAGTAATACCCTTAATTTAAAAAATAAGTTAAAATATTATAAAGCTGTGGCAAAACAGAGAGAATGGGCTGGGTCAGAGTACATCCGCCCATGGCTGGGGACATCCTGGCTGATGGGGGTAGAGCTGGGGCCAGGGCTAGCAGCTTTACCACCTAGGATCCCCATCACTGGTGTCCCCCAGATCCAACGTGAGAACATGGTACAGGTCTTAGCCTGGACATTCTGGCCATTGACCTCACCTACTACCTGGTCTACAAAGGGATGCCATTCCACCAGGACCACAAGATCTCCAAGGAGGCCGTGTTCACGGCCAAGACCAAAGGGGTTGCCCTCAACCAGTTGAGTTGCCTCAACCAGGCAACACGGGCTGCCTGTGGTACTACAGACACAGTGTGGACCAGTATACTGCCTTGAGTGGCATGTGCTGACTGGCAGATCAGCCCGGTGTGAGCACTGCTGCAGGCCCAGCAGGACTAGGACCCTCCCACCCTGATTCCAAATAAAGCAGGCCCAAGAGGAAAACAAATTAAAAGCTGTGGCATTTAGTAGACAAATGGCAATAATTAAAGGAGCTGTTAAGGAGGTACTACTTTTCCAATAATCTCAACCAATTAGGGAAAGGTACTTTCAGAAGTCCTAGGAACTTGCTTTTTATAAGATTAGATCACTTATAACCATCTCCTCTGATAGAAACCAACCACTAATTGTATCACTTTCTTTTGTCTGGCTACAGTGTTTGAGGAAAATACAAAGTTTCAGGTATATTTGTACTACAGAGTTTCTATTCCTAGAGGCTTACTGAATATGTTGGTGTGAGAAGTGAAGGATATTCAAGGAAATAAAACTTCTCTTATTTTGTGCTTTGAGGACAAAGATAGGAAGATTTCATAAATGACGCTCTCGTGCTTTCTCAAAGAGAAGACTAGATAGAACACAGGAGCCGTTGTGTCTCCTGTCTTCTTGTGCTATCCATAGAGGCTAATAATGGAGTGCTACAATAAATCTACATCCAGGCAAGTATGTAACTGTCAATTTACTCTTAAAACAAATAAATGTCACTTTGGGTGATCTGTGGTCTTTATTCCTGCCACTGATATAAACCAGGGAGTGGTAAACTCTTTCCATAAAGAGCCAAATAATAAATATTTGAGACTCTGCCAGCCACATGAGGTCTCTTTTCTTAGCTCATAGATTGTACAAAAACAGGTTTGCAGGTCAGATTTTACTCAGAGGCCGACTCCCCATCCAGACACCTTTAAGAGTGGTAACTTAAGGATTATTCAATGTCAATCATGCTTTTGAGGAAAGGGTCAGAATGGGGCAACAAGAAAGAGAGTGTTAAAAACAGTTTGGGGATATCAATAATATTTATGCTCCATGAACAGCTACTTTTAATACTCTAAGAGGTACTAACATTACTATAAAAAAGAATTGGAGGATGCCATTCTCTATTAATCCTGTAGAAATTTTTCTTTAAACTGGAAATCAGTTTTCTAAAAGTTAGTTCTTATTATAAACTATTTATAAAAATAATTTTTAAATCTACAATAGAAAGTAAAAGTGTTGAATTATTTCAGCTCCAACTTCTCTTCCAATTAAGAGACATTTATTTATTTATTTATTTATTTATTTAAGAGACTATAATTCAAAAAATTTTTTTAGGTTTTTAAATAAAAAAATACCCACTTGAGAAACTCTGGTGGGTATGAGTGCACATAATGAGTTGCATACTGTAAGGAACATCTTCAGTACCCAGAGACTAAATCCTGAAGTCTCTAAGAAATCAGCCTGAACTTAAAAAAAAAAAAAAAAAAAAAAAAAAGCCAGGCTTCCTTCCTTTTGACCCATCTCTAAATTTAGAAAAATACTGTAACTTAAAACTAAGTCTAACCACAACCAATGTAGGTTCAGTTTTGGTATCTCATGTCCTAGACCAAAGCAAACACCAGAAAGCATTTAAACCAGGTCAACACACATGGCAAAGGACACTGAACTTACTGTGAAAAACATCTTGAATTTACTTTCTGAATCAAGAAAAAATGTGAATGTGAAAGTTGATATCCCCTTTTCTCCCAGGAGTGTGAGTTTAACAAAATCTAATAAAAATTAAAATGTTATTACATTCATATATGAATTTAAGTAATATGATAAAAGATGTAATTTCAGATAGAATAAAAACCAGAGCTATTAAGAAAGATCATGGCCATAGGGACAGTGTCCTGGAAGCTGAGATAATGAACAAGTATTTTCAACCCCATGACTAAATGTATATATTCCTGTATTCTGATAATCAAAACTCTCAAAAAGAACCTATAGAAATTAGAGATAAACAAACCTAATTCACTCATTTTAGTATTTCCATTTGTTTTGTATGCCGAATCTGCAAGAAAGATAGCAAGAAAATGATTAGAGCTTAAAAGGAAATGCATCATATGGTTCTTTACCACAGGTTCATCATCAAAACCTTAACAGATCTTTATCGTTATAATACTTAAAATAACAGTTATCCATCAGAAAAAAAAAAAATCCTAATTTTTTTTAAAGAAATGGACTGAGGAATAGAAACCTAATGTGAGGATAAATAAGGTTCTTTTTCAGTTCTCATGATAAAGCACCCTTATGGGCTAATAAACTCTGAAAATGAAGCAGAAGTAGACGGCTTGGAATGACTCTACTATTTTCTTTCATAATTATGAAATCAACTTAAGGATAACATTTTTTTAGAGGTCTTAGTCAAAAAGAAATATAAATGAAGCAGAAAAATTTTATAGCCTTGAGCTATAAAGCTTCAGTCTTGATTTTTTTAGTAGCATTATGCTGGGAATAATAAACAGTCCCGATCCTAGTTTAAAATCATCATGCTAACAAAAAGAATCATAGCAACATAAGAACAACCTCTTAAAAAGAATGAGGAAGCTCTTTATATATGTAAATGGAAAGATGTGTTACTATGTTAAGTAAAAATAAAAAAAGACAATAGGAAGGTGCAGAAAAGAGTTTACTGGGCTAAAATTTGCCTTAAGAAGGGAGGAAAATATCATTTATATATGAATTTCCTTGTTTCTCCATAAAATAGCTCTACAAAATACCGAAGAAACTGCAAATACTGGTTGCCTCTGATGGGGAGACTGGTAGGTAGAGGGCAGAGAGGGCAGGCAGACTTTTCATCCTATATTTTAATAACTTTAAAATTGTGAACCATATGAATACATGTACTAACCTATTTAAAAATAAGACTATCTTTATAAAACTGTTAAACCAACAGACAAAACAATCTCTTACCAGATCTTGAACTTCTTAGAGGGGGTCTACACAGGCCGATTATAGGATCTTCACTCACCACTAATACAGGAAGAGAAAACATTTAAAAAAAATATGAAATGTCAAACATACTAAATTTATTATACAATCATCTATTCAACAAAGGTTTCTCTGAGCCTTTCATTATATTAAGCATGGGAATATAATAGTGAACTATAGACAAGTTTCCTGCCATAAAAAATTTATGAACATGACAGAAAAATATGCAGTATTTCTAAGTAGACCACAGTTACATAAAAGGAAAAGAATACCAAATGAAACTCTTCTACTATTCCCAATTAAGAACCAAATTTTGTACTGTAGCATCAACTCAATTATTTATTCTATCTGGGGCTTATCCTCATTATGGATTATTCCTGGCATATTTAATTTTGGGGTTAACTTCCTTAGAGTTAATATAGTCCCTCTAACTATTTAACCTTTTGTGTACTCAAGAAATGCAAACTCTAATTTAAATAAAATGTTAACATTAGCCAGGGTTTGTTTCAAACTGTCTATGGTTCAATGGCATAGGATTAATGGGGAAGCCAATGCCATTATATAAAATGTTAACCTAGCAAACCAAGGTGTGTTTTATCAAAGAGCCCCAAACAACGTAATCTAAAGTCCAATATATATCTAAATTTGGATTATATTATGTTTGTTTCATTTGTCTCTATAAAAAACATTCTGTTTGGCTCTGTATGGTAATCGTGGAAACCATTCTGCACTGGCTATCACTGGTCCCCTCCATTACACAAACTGCCTATATTTGTTTTTACAAAACTGACTTAACCCAATTTCCCCTTTAAAGTATCTAGAAGAGAAGTTCTGAAGGGTCAGCAACTTGTTTAAAAAATACTTACTGAGCATGCTTCTATGCATCTTAAAGACAGAGATGTAGAAAAGCGATTAAACTGATTTTATGTAGCTCAAAAAAGGCAGAACTAAGATCAACAAGAGAAAGTTACAACAAAGTAGATTTTAGTTCAGTACTTAAATAAATTATTTTTGTTGTCTCCAAAACAGAACAGATAGTGAGGGAATGATTTCCATTTCAGTGAAAATGATCAGGCACTATATGCATGGATGGTGACAACCTGTATTGATAGAAACTGAGTAGATGACTTCCCTAAATCTTCTAGCTTTAAGATTTTATGAAATATTTACCTTAGTTGCTAGTACTTCACACATCAGGTATTTAGAACCTAAAGAAATAGCTTTAAAAATAAATCTTGTACATGTTCATAATCCTCTTTTCCTCTTCTGCATTCCCAGCCTTTTCAGGTTTAGTTAAAACCTAAAGCTCAATTCAATCTATAGACATCAATTGTTATTTCAGTTCCATCTTTTACGAACCATTTTCTCTATGCTCTGTGATGTACACAGCCTTATATAAGATACTTAAAGGAGAAAGAGTACCAAAGAGAGGTACTAAAGAATAAAATAGCAAGTATCCTTCTTTTGTAGCAATCTTTGTCCCGACTGCTTTTGCTCACCACTGCACCCCTAACATCTAGCATGGAGAGTGCCATAAAGTAGGTGCTCAATAAATATCTGAAGAATGAATGAATGCTCCAAAGAATCAAATGTTCAGCAAAGAATAAATTTTTGTGACAAAATAATAGGCGTTAAAAAATAATCATCTATGATTATTTAGCTAGAAACCACAACTGTTAGAACAAAAAGATCTATTTAACTGCAGGAAAAAAATATGAAATTCTCCTAATATAATTTCACATTGTAACATTAGTTTCATGATTTCCAGAAAAGAATGAATCTGATCACAGTTACTTAAGTATACATGGACTGACCTGAATGAACAACCCGATGGCTATTTTAATGTGAAAATAATTCAATTCTATAACTTCGAACAATGAGTTCAAACTATATACCTGTTCTAAACTAATATAATCAATGTTTACCATGACTTACAAAAACAGGATGGCAAATGATGTAGTTGTCTTTATTAGGCTGTTTTAGAAGGTGCCCCCTTGGTTTAGGTCTTTAGTTTTTTTGTTTTTTTTTTTAAGATTTATGTATATGAAAGAGAGAGAGAGAGAGCGAGAGAGCATGTGTGCAAATGAGGTAAGGGACAGAGGGAGCAAATCTTTATAAGTAGACTCTCCGCTGAGCAGCCTATATGGGGCTTGATCTCACCATCCAAGAGATCATGCATGACCCAAGCTGAAACCAAGAGTCAGATGCTTAACTGACTGAGCCACCTAGGTGCTCCTCAAAGCATTTTCTTAGGAGAGTTTAATCTTAACACAGCAACATAGGCATTAAATATAAAGGGTATGTTTATTTGGAACTAAACTTGAACCTTATTCTAAATTGAGAACAGAATAAATTATAAACCTTAATTTTTTTTTAAGATTTATTTGAGAGAGAGAAAGTGTGTGTGTGCACAGGAGGGAAAGCAGAGGAAGAAGGAGAGAGTCTCAAGCACACTTCATGCTGAGTGGGGAGCCTGATGTGGGGCTCAATCCCAAGACCCCGAGATTATGACCTGAGCTAAAATCAAGTCTGTCACTCAACTGACTGAGCCACCCAGGCACCCCAAAGCATAATCTTATCAGAAGCAATTGATAAGGAAACAAGTCAAGATATGAGTTAAAAAAAAAGTCAGGAATGGTCAGTTTCATAGTTATCATTATTTACGGTTGTGGGACTTTCCTGATAACAAAAAAAGCAAACTGAAAATAAATAGAACTAAAAATCAAAGGATACTAAACATTAATAAATGAACTAAATCCTTCCCCTGCTTTTAAAGATAGTTGTTTTTTAAAAGTCAAGTAGACTATCAATGTAGCTCACTTCTATGTTACATTGATACTAAGACACAAATATTCTTACACTTTAATATATCTAAAATTGGGATGCATCATACCATCCATGGCATATTAAGAGTTTAACTGGAAGCATTTCTTCCTTCTAGGTGGAATATAAAACAATGATATGAATCTTACAACTGATGAATTTTAGATTTGATGAAACATTGACCATGTCATGTCATGATTTTACTATCCAGACTACTTAATCTGTTTTATTTTGTTTTGTTTATTTATTTATTTTTAAGTAGACACCATGCCCAACATGTGGCTTAAATTCACAATCTTCAGATCAAGAGTCCCATGCTCTACTGACTAAGCCAGCCAGGCATCCCCCAGTTAATCCATTTTAAATAGAAAGCAGTGTGACATATTAATGCACACCACACTTAATGAACTTTACTGAGTAGCTAATTATTACAGAGAAGAGTGACAATGAGGTACTTGGGGAAAATGAAAAGGCTTTGGAGAAGACAATCCTGAGTATGAATTTTGGTTCCATCATACATCATGTAATCGTAGGGAAGAGTCTTAGCTTCTCTGAGCTCTCTCTCCTCCCTCACCTATAAAATGAGTACATCTATCCTGAAGAGTTATGTGAATGAATGACCATACACAAAGTGGCTGGTAATTAGTATCCATCCCATCTTTTCCTGACATACGCCTATATGGTTTAATCCAATAAACAATCTATAGAGATTCACTGAACCTCTGAGTAAGTTATGATTTGGGACCCCTGATGAACCAGGTGATAATGTGTACAAAAACAAAGTTGGAAGATAAGGCAAAAAACAAGATCATTTTTCTTACCTGGAGTTTCTTGTGTTCTCTGGATCGTTTCCTTTGGGACTGTTTGGCTTAAAATAGTTTGTGAAGATGGTTCATCCTCTAAAGAACAGACATGACATTTGTCAATATTCAGAACATATGACATGGGTAGAGATTATGCACCTTAACAGCAATATATAAGCAGAAATGCAAGTAATTAATTTCTTCAGAAATACGTAATTAGATCTACCAAAACTTAAGAATCTGGGTATAACTACTCTTAAGGCAATATAAATTATTCAGCTCTGATGCTTTACAACAAAAGTATATTAATTCAAGAAATTTAAAAGATGGGCCAGAGTTTCAGAAATGATGTGGAAGAAAGCAGAAGTGTGAAGAATGTTTAGATCCTCAAAGATTTACTAAAATAGAAATAAATCCTTTATGTGTTAAAAAAAAAAAAAAAAGTTAGCTTATATAACTGCATGAGGCTCTGTGGCAGAGTCAATACAATGTAACATTTATGGCCTGCATGTGCAAGGTGGTCTTCAGATACTGAAGGAGATAAAATCAACTTCAAAGATGAGGGGATCTTTGTCTTCAGGAAGTTTCTAATCTTGAAAGAGAGATAAAACTAAGTGGGTTAAACTGTCTCGAGTAGCTACACCCAATAGCAGCTTACATCTCTTTAACACAAAGTTTTCAAAATCAACGCATCTTCAAATGTGTCAGCTCTTCATGTGTCAGCAGATATAAACGTTGCCTATTACTCCGCTCTGAGCTGAAAATCCACTTCCTCTTCGTATTTAGCAATGGGCTACCACTATGTAATTCCATTGTGATTCAAATCCCCGGAATTTTAGCTCATAGGTGCCTTACATGGGGCTAACATGAAACTTCACCTGTGACTCAGTGTTTGATGGGGGAAGAGGTGGTGGGTGGGAGAGGATGGCTTAAGGGAGTCGCTTCACCTGTTACTTACCTAAAACCATACACTCGCTTTGCCAACATCCTTTCGGCTCATTTAGAGGAGAACTAATTAAGAATCTCGTTTTGTCGAGCTACTTTACCAAGGAGATTACACCGAGGGCCCCCAACGTGGTGCATTTTTGCAGAGACCACCATACTTGAGAAAGCTCAAATTTATCAGGCATTATCACTGCCTTATCCCATCTCGATGTAAGTATTTGGGCGGGGTCTCCAGCCAATGCACCAACTATGCTATCCCTCGAAACGCCCACTGACCAAATTTCCTCTCGCTCTCCCCGACCAGGGTGGCGGTGGAAAAGGACTGGGAGGTTACACCAGAACCACAACTCTCAGCTGGGGACTTCTGGCCTCTGAGAGTAGAGGAAATGGAAGTGGCTTTGGTAGCAACATCCGCAGGGCAGAGGGAACCTAAGTGAAACCGAGCCTCAAGTGTTTCCCTGTCCCCCCCGCCCTCTCCGGTGAAGGCCTGCAGAAAAAGGCAGGTCGGAGACCCCTAGGTCTATGCCCAGGGATGCGCGCAGCTCCCCGCTCAAGTAGCTCCGCCCGACTGTCTTTCCAACCTTCCCGCCGTGCCTCCTCCCCGCCTCCGGTCGGGGCGGACCCCGCGTGGGGGCGCCCGTCCATCCGCGCGGCGGAGCCACTGAACCCCGGGCGGGGATGAGCGGCGCCGGGATGAGCGGCGCCGGGATGAGCGGCGCGGGGACGCACGCCCTCCCGGCACGCGCACACGCTCCGCTTGCGCCCGCGCGCTGCGCTCGCTCCCCGGCTCGCGGCTGAGACTGTTACCTCCGGCGGCTTCACCTTCAGGGGAATGAGAGTCCCGTAACCCTCTCCTGGTGGTAACCGGAGACTGCTGCTGCTGTTGGCGGGTCGTCCTTCGCGTGTTCATCTCGGCTCCCTGGAGTCGCGGCTGCCTCCGCTGCCGAGACCGAAGGTAGTAGGCGCTTTCTCCCACTTCCTCTTTCGCAGAATCAGGCCGGAACTCTTCTAGCGGGACTCGTCTTTTCGCCGGGGACTTTTCTTTGGCCACCCGGGGCTCGAAGTCGCCGTACACTTCTGGCGGCTCTTCTGAGAACCTCACTTCCCGCCGGCCGTGGCGCGACGGCGAGGGAGTTCCGTACGCAGGCGCGTCACTACCGCCGCCATTTTGAGGGGCGAGCAGGCGTCTTGCCTCCCGCAGGGGGGCCCGGGGTGTGACGTACATCCCCCATCCCTCCCTCCCCGGCTCCGCTCGCCGCCCGTCGCCCGCCATAGTTGTTGACGTAGCTTGAGTCGATCGCGAAGGTGGTTTTGGGGTCCGTAGATTCTCCTGCCGTTGGTGGCGACGACTTCTCGTGCTGTCGCGGTGGTCGCGGAGGTCAGGGAGGCAGTTGAGAGTCGCCGGGGCCGCCGCCTGCGTCGTCGCTGCTGTGCTGCAAACCCGCCTCTGGGCCCATGGTGTGTCCTGAGGGCTGTGGGAGAGGCAGTGCCTATGCCGGGTCAGCTGTTGCGGGTCACTCCCGCCTCCTGGCTGAAGGCACCAAAGAGGAGGAGAGGGAGGACGACGTCGCTGTCCTTGGCCTTGGGGGAAGGGGGAGGGAGGGGACGACGGAAAAGGGACAACTGGCTGGGCAAATTGCTTTTCCTAAACCCAGCTGCTCGTGGCAAGTGTTACCCGCACGCAGGAGACGCCAGTCCCGGCCCAGGTTCCGAGTCTGGGAAGGGCTAGTTCCTGTCCTTGCCCCCAGGCTGTTGCGCAGTTTTCCTGGAACCTTTTTGATCGACTGCTACCTTAGCCATGCTTTTCCAAGTGTTTCTAGAAGGAGTGATGGTTTAAAGATACGTCTACAAGTGCCATCTTTGGAAAAATTTTCAATTTTAAGCTTCTTATGCAGGCAGCGACTTTTAAATTTTAAGTCACCTGTTGAGAGTCCAACAGGTACACACACTCGGGTGGATTTCCATTTGCAGAATTTATGCAGTCTTTTTTCTGGCTTTTGTATAAAAGCTCTGTTCCAGTAGCCCTGTTCAGAAACCTAATTAGTGCTGTGTTATGGACATTGAGAAATAAATACTTTGCTTAAGTAAGAGCAATATAATTTTATCTTGTGATCCATTATTTTTATTTTGATTCTGGGTATGATGTGATCTACTGAATTTGACTTAGGGTTTCCCGTGTTTACCGAGTAAGAAAACGTGGTGAAGAGTTACTTGTTTCATATCTCTATACCATGTTTACAGATGCGGATAATCTGCTGATATTTAGCCAAATTTAGACATAGAGAAGGTCAATATTTGGGAGAAAGAGTAATGTTACCTCATACATACACCCTTGTCTTAGAGGGCTTTGAAGAATTGATTTTAGTGAGTAGATTTAATAAATGGTAATTTTGAGCACCAATTACAATGAATGATTCTGAAAACTTTGAAGATGTTTATTTCAGATATTTTAAATTACCTTAGAATGCTTTTCAGCGACTCATCTGCTTAACTGGCAAAAATTTCAATTTAATGAAATCTTCAGGTGTATTATGTTTTTCACCAATAACTCATAAATTTGGCTTTGGAGGCAGTTACATGCTTTAGAGTCAACTAGGTTTTAGCCTGTCAGGAGCTTAGTTTAGTTTTGTTTAAATATACAACATAGCCAGAGAAATTGGAGGAAGAGTAACAAAGGAGATGCTACTTATTTTTTTAATCTTTTAAGGGAAAATTAAAGTGTATTCTCCTTTGTCAGCTTAGATTAAATGATACAGTATTTGGCAAATTTGTGGGACTTAATTCTTCTCTGATAAAATACTTATACTTGGTAATACCTGGCTTTTAAGTAATGATTTCTCTATAAGGTGCTTATTGCTCATTATTAACATAATAAAAGTTTCCTAATTAATAAAGGACATAAAACTTTATAGTATTAATATACAAAGCTCATATTATGAACATTAATGCATGTTAAGTACCTCTTTAAAACATTTACCAGTACAGTTTCTATGTAGGAACTCAGATACAGACTTTTAAACTTAGGTTTGGGGACATATTAAGAAAGAAAGGACTAGAGGTTCTATATATTACTGAACAATCAGAGAAGATGATCTTCATAATACTGAATAATCAGTACTGTGTTATACAAAATGCTTGTAAAGGCTTAGGAAAGAAACTAATGGCTTTGGCTTTCCAAAGAAACAAATAGGGAATCTTAAAATCAGAGGTATGATAACTTTAACAATAACACATATATTTGCTTAGGATTGTCCCTCTTTTGTCTAGGTAATAATATGTATTCTTAGCTCTGCCATACCTGCCACCCACACCTAGCAACCTTACAAATACCAGCTTTCGTCACTAACTGTGAGGTAAAGCTAAACTCTTTTTTTCCCCCCAAATATGTTTATTTTATTTTTTCAGTGTTACAAGATTTATTGTTCATGCACCACACCCACTGCTCCATGCAATACGTGCCCTCCGCAATACCTTGTCAAACCAGATTTTCTCCTGTAGAAGGAGAAGGCTGGCCCATAAGAGGTGACATTAGAGGCAGTAGATTCATAGTCAATAGTGTAAGGAACTAGCTGGGTCACCAATAACCAATATGGGGCATGAGATCTGGAGGTTAGACAGTTGCTTTGGGAATGTGAGATATATAGAGGAATTCAGTGGATCATAAGAGAAGACAGGTAAGAAAAGAAATGATTATAACAAAGAATTTAACTCATTTATCAAATATCTGTGTTGTCACAGAATAGATGTTTGGTGAATGTATGGGTTAAATTAATGTGTATTTTTTATCCTTAGGGAATTTGCCATTTATTAGGGGAAAGACATACACAAAAAATTATAATTCAGATTAAATGACTGGCATCATTTTATATAATTAGCTCTTATGCCTAGGTCTAGAAATATAGTGTTGTTGACACTGGATTTCTAGAGTAGCTATTCTGAAAAAAACATTTTATTTTAAAATAATGTAATTTTTATAAATAGCTTTTTGTTTAGGGAAGGCAGAAATGTAATTATTTACTGAGAAAGCATCTATCAATTCTTTGTGCATAATCACATTTCTGGTCAGCTAGGGAAAGAACTTTGTACCTTAGTAGAAAAGCAACATTGTTATAAGTTAAAGATGATTAAAATATTGAGAAAGTAAACTAAAGAAATAGTAGCTAACTCCATTTATTCCCCTTTCTTACAAGTAATAGGAAAAATATTTTAAAGAACGTTAATACAAAGGAAAGTGTCTAGCTGGAAATGTTATACTGAAATTTAAAAAAAGTGAATGGGATACAATATTCTTCCACTTATTCTTTATTGAATTAGAAATTGCAGCATCTAGGAATGTTCCCCAATCCTGTGATTTCTGCAGAAAAAAAAGATAAAGACACTAAAAATCACCACTACATGAAGAATCATTAACCAAATAAATATTTGAGCTTCTGCTCTGTACTAGACAAACCCTGCTATAGGTACTGGGGATATAGCAGTGAAAGAATAGACTAAAATATGGGGCGCCTGGGCGGCTCAGTGGGTTAAGCCATGATCTCAGGGTCCTGGGATTGAGCCAGGCATTGGGCTCTCTGCTGGGTGGGGAGCTTGTTTCCTCCTCTCTCTCTGCCTGCCTCTGCCTGCTTGTGATCTCTGTCTGTGTCAAATAAATAAAATCTTGAAAAAAGAATTGACTAAAATACAACCATCCCTGCGTTGGAATTTATATTCTTTGCGAGTCAGATAAAAATCAAAGTAAACTCAAATAAATAAAATCTTTAAAAAAAGCAAAGTAAAATAGTGTCTTGGTTAGAAATGTTATGAGGAAAGGAAAAGGGAATTCTTCTGTGTTGTTTTGAATTGGTGTTGGTCAGGAACAGGAATTTTAGACTTACTTGACTGCCCCTGCCCGATCATGTGTTCTAGGGTAAACTTGGCGTCTCTCAATCATCACATTTATAGAATTAATCAGAATAATAGCTATTTTTATTCATCATTTACTGCTGTCATTTAGCAGATACCGTTATGTTCATTAATTAGCACGTTTACTCACTATAATCTTATGAGGTATGTATGTAAGAGCCTTGTCCCCATTTGACACAAGCAAACTGAGGTTTGGATTAAGCAACTCGTTTGAGGACACACACCTAGTAAAAGTTGAGGCCGGGATCCAAGTCACGTCTTACTGGTGCTTGCCATTACTGCGTAGCGCCCCTCACTGAGTTGGTTCCGTGGGTTGTTTCAGCCTGTAAATTTATAAAGGCTGGAGTTTGTGGTTGTCTTGCAGAGATGTGTGCTTTCCTGTGGGATTGCAGGGGAACTGGACCGGGCGGTTCTGTTGGGCAAGTTCACCAAGCCCCTCGCCCGGGCTTTGGCGGGTGGGGGAGCTTGGAGGGAGGGGGGTGAGTCCTGAGAAGGAGGAGGGGCGGGCCGACTACCAGTCCCAGCATTCCGCGGGCTCCTCCCCTCCCCGCGGAGGTTGTGTCACGTGGACAGGGACTGGGACGACGTCCTGATCCGTCGCGTCCGAGGAGGGGTGCAGCCCGGTGTCGTGGAGCAGAAAGAACACTCGAAGGGCTCCCCTGACATTGACAGTTCACAGTTTAAGACCCTGCTAGAATTTGTAAGTAAGTAAAATGTATATACAACTTTTCCATATGCTAATATTTGATCTGATAGCTTCTTTGGAAAGGTTTTTCCGAAATAATCCCTCCCCACCCCCACCTCCGTACCGCAGAAGCCTTAAACGGAGCAGTTTGGGGGCATATTTTCGTTTTGGAGTAAAAGAAGAGAAATCAAATCTTATAAACATTAAACAAATGAAGGTGGGAATAAATATTTGGTTTGGACTTTGAGACGAGAAGCAGAATTCCTATAAGTCTCAAAATATAAACGGGAAATCGGCCAGTGCAGGCGGCGATTACTCTCTTTACCTGCGTTCCTAACAAGATCTCGTTATTCGTCATCTTTATCCTTATAAAACAGTATTTCCCCCCACATTTTTTTTAGCCTTAATGGTGCTAAAAAGGGCTAAGTTTGAAGTTTTGGTAAGAACCTACAATTATTTTGTTTACGTGTTATATATATATACTCAGTTGCATTTCATACCCGTTGTGAAAGTTTACCCCTTTTTCCTTCCTTCAAGAAAGTGTATAGTGTTCTATCAGTCGTGCTTGTTAGACTTTCTACACAGAGGAGTTTTCTTAATCTGATTCTACATACCGCTTTTGTTTCAGTTTTACCTGTGTCTGAGTTTTAAAACATTTTATTTTTGATCTGTATGAGAAATCCTTTATTATTTTTTTTTTAAAGAATTGGGGCTGTGGGGGTGGGCAGGGAAAAGATTTAGAGGCATGGAATCTATCCATATTTATCAGTTTTGTTTTTTAAGCACATGATTAGCATATACATAGCCAGTGGAAAATCATTTAATAAAAAAAGGAACTTCATGGGAGAAGAACTAAAAATGTTCTTGGAAGCATCTGTGTGGATTACAATGGTCTGAAAACTGACATTTGCTACGGAAACTTTAAATGAGATCCTCTCCTCAGTAATTTTTATTATGTTGAAGGCAGAGTCCACAACCTGATTACCACTTTTACTGCTGGTTCATCACATAACCATGAGTGACTCACTTAAGCTCTATTTCACATATCTTCCTTATTACCATAGAGAAATTACTAGCCCGAGAGCTCCTGTAACTTATGAATAGAGTAACTTACACATTTAACTAACAATATTTGAGGCTTTTGGAGTATTTAATAATGTATTGTGTCTTGTATGTAATTTGTTTTTGCCTATGAAGTTATTTTAAACTGTATACCTTGGAAATCCACATTTTTCTGAAGTTCCACTTGAATTTCCTGAGGGGACGTTTGCTCAGAGAAACTCTTATCTGCTTTCTGTTTCTCATTTTGCATATAGAATTTGTGTTAAAATTTCATTAGTATTTTACATCGTATGACTACTATTGTGTCCCACAAGATATAAGTCCATATAGTGACTACACTTTTTAAATTTTGCACAGCAAATTAAGCTTTTTGTGAATAAACAAAGATGTCCCCAACATTGGTCATGAATATTGTTTGAAGTCAGAGCTGAGTTTCAATTCCTGTTCTGGCACTGTGACTTGGGCAGGTTGCTGTATTGCTCTGAGCTCCTTTCCTTATCTGCAAAATGGAGATTCACAGGGTTATTTGGAGTATTAGATGGGAACTGTTAATACTAATTGGGCTACTTTCCTCTTTACTAACACTAAAGGAGTTGGTCCATGATTTTGATAATCAAAACAGAAAGGAAGAAAATTCACCTATATTTCCACTACCTCAACAGATCAAATTTTTTAAAAAAAATGTATTAATTGAGCCCTTGACCATAGGTATACACAATGTAAATGTAATAACCTTTTCGCAAAAAGTAAAATTTAAAAGATTGGTATGTTAACTTCTGAGAGTTTTATATAAATAGAGCTCTCTGGGTCTGCCTTTATTCTGATATACTAGTGAAGAAATACCAGAACTTTTCCTTTAGCCCAAGTTCAAATAATAATAGTTTTTGAGGGCTTCTTTTGTGTCTTCATAGTGGCAAATGTGATACATTATCTTTTTAACCTTCAATGGCCTCTTCTTTCTAGGTAGTGTTACTCCTTTTTGTGGTTAAGAAAACAGAAGACATGGGGAGAGTTCACCAACGACTGCACAGGCCCAGGCAGGCTGACTTTAGAGTACATTGCTGCAAGGGCTTTATCTTTGCAGCTTCAGTGTATGGATGTTAGGTCGTTTATGTAGTCCGGAATTGAGCCTGGAGGTTGACTCACAACTTCTTTGTATAAAACTGTAACAGTATCTGTAATTACTGTAACCACTTTAAAATACTTTTTATAGGAAAATAGTGGAGAATAGGGAAGTTGACTGTCTGAACAAGTGAAGCATTCACCTATAGTTTTATTATTTGTGTCAGTGAAAGTATGGTTTATATACAAGATGAGTTACTAAGAGTAAATGTTCTTTTTTTTAAATTAAACATAGGGTCTACACTGAAAGAAAATTTCAAAGCAGTGTTTCTCCAACTTTGTAGTGAAGCATTAGAATCATTTGGCAAACCTCTTAAAACATAGCCTGCACCAGCATCTCAAATACTTTGGTTAAAGTAGGGCTCGGGTTGGGCCCAAGAATTTGCATTTCTAATATGCTCTAAGATGACACTAATGATTTCTAGCTAATGAGTTTAGTAAGGAAACAAATATTTGGACAGTGGTGGCTGTCCAGATTGTTGGTTTGACAGTGAAACTTTGGTTTTTAAGCACTATCTTTTGCTAAGAGGATTTTTAGCAAAAAAAAAAAAAAAATTTTTTTTTTTTTTATTTTTTTAAACATAGTTGATCCCAGGGCTGAAGCAGGGAACCTGGAACATCTTGTAGTGCTTGAAATTAAAGAAATGCTCAAAAAAGTTTAGACGCTTGTTGAAAGGACACGGGAACCAACTTGAAGGAGCTTCTTTTTTTTTCAAGATTTTATTTATTTGACAGAACCACAGTGAGAGAGAGAACACAAGCAGGGGGCAGGAGGAGTGGGAGAGGGAGAAGCAGGCTTCCCACTGAGCATGACCTGAGCCAAAGGCAGATACTTAACGGCTGAGCCACCCAGGCGCCCCTGAAGGATCTTCTAATGGCCAAAGTTGGAACAATTTGAGCAACAAAATGAATAATTGTAGTATTGAATTTTAAGGCATGGAACAAAGTATGTATCCATGTTGAATGGATATAGTTGAATAAACAAAGGGGAAAAGGGACAACTCTTTCTTACTGAAGAAGTCCAGTGAATGAATGAAAAGCAGGAAGTAGAAAATCATCAGGCAAACAGCACTATAGGAATTATTGCAGACAAAATCCACTTGTAATGCTAGTGGTTGGAAGTTTGAGGAAAATGAGGATATTTGAATGGTTTGAAAAGCTCTCAAGATAATTATTAGCTGCAAAGGAAAAATAGTAACTTGGCCTTGGAGATACCATATTATTAACCCAATGATTGAAGTTAACGTCATCAGTACTAGGACATGGACATCATGAGCTCAGTGATATGATGCAGTTAGAAGGATACAACATCACTTCTGTGGTGTTACTCCTGCCAAAAATGCATGAGAAATGTCATGAGAAGACATTATACAAACCCAAATTGAGGATCATTCTCAAAATAAGTGACTGTTACTTTTCAGAAGTGTCAAGGTCACAAAGACTTAAGTTCACAAAAGACAAAAACTGTTAAGACTAAGAGACTGTCACAGTTTAGAGATTCAGAATTAACAATTAAATGCAATATGAGATCCCAGATTGGATCTGGAACAGAAAAAGGACATTAATGGAGAAACTGGTGAGATTGGAACAGTCTGTAGTTTAGTCACCCGATTTGTACCAATGTTAATTTCTTGGATTTTTTATTTAAGATTTTGTTTTTATATGAGAGAGAGAATAATACTGGCATATTGTGACAATAAATATGGTCCAGAGGAGCTTTCTAAGCAAGACTTAGAAACTTATTTATTTATAAAAGAGTTTATGTATTAATTTGACAGAGAGAGCACAAGTAGACAGAGAGGCAGGCAGAGGGAAAGGGGGGAAGCAGTCTCCCTGCTGGGCAGAGAGCCTAATCTTGGGCTGGGGCTCAATCCCAGGACCCTGAGATCATGACCTGAGCCAAAGGCAGAGGGTTTAACCCACTGAGCCACCCAGGCGCCCAGAAACTTAGTTTTAAACACAGACACAAATAGCTGGTATAAGTATAGAAATACCTGAACTTGGCACTGGGTCCCACTATTGAAAGCTGTTTATTAACCTTAAAGGTTTTACTGCTGGTGTTTGAATTTGAACCATGGCTTTTGGCCCATTAGGGCAAGGTCATTTGAAATGTATGAATAAATGTCTAAAGCAGTTGTTCCCTTTTAGGGTATGCTAGCAGTCCACACATACACCTGTTTTGTCTGTCAGTTCCTGAAGTGAGAGGAGAACATTCAGCAGCTGTTTTCTAACTTAGGATCGTTTTTTTTGTTTGTTTGGCTCATGTGTTCTTCATAAGAGGGAACAGTATATGTGGTGAGTTGTGCTGAAGATTGTCATCCATATGTCTTCTCTCACTGATTACAAGACTGCCAGATTAGAAATAACTCCTCACAAAACAGTCTGAAGACTTTCTAAGGAACATTTATTTTCATAATATATTTTTAACAAAATTATTTTAGATTATGGTAATTTAAAACGAAGATTCCTGTTTGTCCCATGCTCCTTAATCTCCTGCCTATAAATTCCAAATTACTTACAAAATATGAAACTTGAATGGTTTCCCTTTGTGTATGAAACTTACCAGGGAAATTGTGTCATATAAAAAAGATATTTTTTTATTATTGGTTAACCTTAGAATATAATACTCCATGGAAGAAAATAATTAAAATGTGAACTCATGGTTTAAAGCACTTATATTTTTTCTGTGTATCTGTCTTCTGATTTTATATATTATATGAGGAGTTTGTGGAGGCTGAATCCTAAGGGATATGTTTGCCTGGTGAAGTCATCCTAATCCCGACTCAGTCTGAGACTTACATTATCCTACCATAAAAAGAG
The DNA here is from genome assembly GCA_028646535.1 of Procyon lotor. NCBI lineage: Eukaryota > Metazoa > Chordata > Mammalia > Carnivora > Procyonidae > Procyon > Procyon lotor. The sequence continues at coordinate 33,298,859 of CM053618.1, read as the reverse complement.
CAAGAGAATTTTTGTCAAAGGCAGATTTGAGCTTGCTTACTAACATCCATTCAGGAAATCGCAAAGAATGAAGTGGAATCAGAATATTTAGAGAAGATAGATATTTAATATGTAGTAAGCTGCCATTATTAGTAGATACACATTTCAGTGGATTAGAGTTGCATTTTCATTTTGCAGTTAAAGTGCTGTTTTCTAAATTTTCTAATTTAAGGAAGAATCTTAAATTTACTGTAGTTCTTACACACACAAAAAACCTGATTTGTGTTTTCCTTTTGTTTAGCATTTGTGCAGTAGAGAAACTCTTTAAACTTTGGATTTTACCCACCGTTGCTGGTTAAAAGGTTTGAAAACATTGTTTCTTCTGTGGGCCTTCCAGAATTTCCTATGAACTCTACATGCAGTCTTTTAATATCCATCTGAAGGGGTTTTAACCTTTACCCAAAGCATTGTTTTCAATCTGGATTCCCTGGACATCTGGAAGTCCTGTAAGATTTTTCCCTATGTATCCATAGTACTTGGCATTGAGCCAACTATGTGGTTGGTTTCTCAGTAACTTAAACAATTATGTTTAATAATCATTAGAGAAATGGTGGTTGTCAAGGTATTTTCAGCATTTCTACAAGCCTAATACTAATTATATATTTACTTTAAATCAACTGCTTTTAACATAAGCTACCAACAAGTTGAGGAAGGAAATTACTCCTTGAGTCATGGACTGCAGAATGGACTTGGTGTTAGCAGGCACAAAAGCAACATTAATCTCATTGTACATCTCCCTCAGAGCCCTTGGGTGACTAGGTGCATTGTTAATAAGCAGTAATATTTTGAAAGAAATCTCTGAGCAGTAGGTCTCAACAGTGGGTTTAGAATATTCAGTAAACTATGTTATAAACAGATGTGCTATCATTCAGGCTTTGTTTTCCATTTCTAGAGCACAGGCAGAGTAGATTTAGCATCATTCTTAAGGGCCTTAGGATTTTTGGAATGGTCAGTGAGCAGTGGCTTCAACTTAAAGTCCCCTCTGCATTAGCTTCTAACAAGAGTTGCCTGTCCTTTAAAGCCAGGCATTGATTTCTCCTCTCTAGCTCTGAAAGCCCCAGATGGCATCTTATTCCAATAGAAGGCTGCTTTAATCTACATTGCAAATCTGCTGTTAGTGTACTCACCTTCATTAAGTAAGTTAGCTGGATCTTCCAGATGACTTGCTGCAGCTTCTCCATCAGCACTTGCTGCCTCACCTTGCATTAATTATGTTATGGAGATGGCTTCTTTCTTTAAACCTCATGAACCAACTTCTGCTGGCTTCAGACTTCTGCTTCCTCACGTCTCTCAAACTGCATATAATTCAAGAGAGTGAGGATTTTGCTCTGGATTAGGTTTTGGCTTAAGGGAATGTTGTGGCTGGTTTGATCTTCATTCCAAACCATTTAAATTTTCTCCATATCGGCAAGAAGGCTATTTCACTTTGTTATCATTTGTGTGTTCACTGGAGCAGCACTTTTAATTTCCCTCAAGAATTTTTCCTTCACATTCGCAGCTCTGCTGTTTGGTGCAAGAGGTCTTGTTTTTCAGCCTGATTATCAGCTTTGGACATGCCTTTCACACTAAGTGTAATCATTTCTAGTGAGAGGCATGCAGCTCTTTCTCTGACTTGAACATTTAGGGCCCATTGCAGTGTTATTAATTGGTCTAATTTCAGTATTGTTGTGTCTCCAAGTAGGGAAGGCCTGAAGAGAGGGAGAGAGATGGGGGAACAGCGAGCCAGTGGAGCAGTCAGAACATAAAAAACATTTGCCAAGTTGATGGTCTTATATGGGTATGGTCTCAGACACCCTAAAACAATAACAGTCGTAACAGGAAAGATCACTGATCATAGATTACCGTAGCAAATACAATTAATAATGGCAAAGTTTGAAATATTGTGAGAATTTCCAAAATGTAGCACAGAGACACAAAGCACACAAATACTGTTGGAAAAATGGTACCAGCAGACATGCTTAATGCAGAGTTGCCAGAAGCCTTCAATTTTTAAAAATGCAGTATCTGAGAAGCATAGTGAAGGAAAATGCAATAAAACGAGGTATGCCTGTGCCTTAATTTATTTATCCATTTTAGTGTTCATGGCCATTTTGGCTGTTTTGTTATTGCACACAGTACTACCATGAATATTTTCATTTACGTGTTTAAGCACAAATGTGCAAATTTTTTAGGATCTATACTTGAGTGGAATTACTGAGTTATAGGAAGCACATATCTTCAGCTTTATTAGATAATGCCAAATTCAATCCAAAAGTGGTTGTACTAATTTATGCTTCTATGGTATAAGGATTCAAATTACTTTTTTATTGTTTTTATGTTTATTGGGCATGTATAACAGTAAATAAAGACAAAAAGCACTGTTCTCCAGGAGTGTATATTTTTGTAGAAATAAATAGCTAAAATATTGAATATATCAAAATGGGAAATATAAAGCAAGGGGAAGGGGATATTATCTTGGCTGCTCTTGGCTTTATATGGGGATTAGAAATTAAGGAATGAGGTACAACCAGGAAGCCCTGGGATTCGTTTAGTGGTCCAAATAAACAGAGATACAGGTATGATGAGATTGGTCAGCCATAAGGGTAGTGAAGCTGTGAGTAGGGGTGGGAGTGGAGTTTGAGAATTATGCTGGGAGCATTTTCAGGAGGCCCTCTTCACTCGTCTGTTAGTGGTAAGGCTAAGAATGGACGAGGGGGCTGGTGATGAGTAATCTTATTCTGAGCACTTAGTGCTTTGGGGGTTCCCTTTTGACACTTGCTCATAGTGGTATGGAGGACTGAGGGAGGGGCTGTCTTGTCTGAAACATAAGAACACTAGAGTTCTCTTAATTCAGGAGTACTTGGAGCTCTAATGCTTTGTTGAGTGTTGAAGTTGGAGAAATGAAAGTGGGGGGGAATGGTGGATTTATTCTGAGTATTTGGAGCTTTAGGGCTCCCTCTTGACACTGCCAATGGAGACGTGGAATCCTGGGGTTGGTTTTGCCTAGAGTATATACAACCCCAGTTGTCAACCTTGTTAATTTTTGGCAGTCTGGTGGATGTGAAATAGTATCTTGTTGTGATTTCAATTGCATATCCCCTTTTCACTCTAAAAATCCAAAATTTTTTATCTTTTCAATGTTAGACTTATAACTTTATTGCTAACTTTTATGTTGAACCCCATGGTTGTGTGGGTTTTTTCATCATCTGTGTGTTCCATGTCCTAAACATGCAAGATTTCCCAATTAACAACTGAAACTTTTACTGTGGTGGCTCTTGTCAGTAGACCCTCAGGGAAATCTGTTATGCCCTGTATTTTCACTACAAAGGTTATTGAGTCAGGAACCCTGCCATACCTCTGTTAACTTTGTCTGAGGAGCTGAGTTGGTAGCCCACACCCATACATTGTTACCTAAAAAAATACTTCAGGGTACCTTCACTGACTGTCTCACCTCCTCCTGGGCTGTAATTAAAATAGGAGCTCTGTGTTGCAGCACTGTCAGAGGCTCTCTGGTTGCCTTTTAAACTTGCCATTTTAAAATCTGAGAATCACTGCTATTGTTGATAGTCTGTAAGGAAAATGCTTTGCCTGACCACAACTAAGGCTGTCACTGCTCTGCTTTTCAGGCCAGATCTTTATACAGTTTTAGCACTCACGCCTTCCCCAGTGTCTCTACGTGCTCTCACAGGATCAAGCTTCAGAATTCACAAAAAGAACACTGGAGAAAAGCAAGGTATATGTCGTATTCTGATATGTAGCACTCTGTAGGTGGCTATGTAGTTGTTCATACATCCTAGAACCCCACCTTTTTTACTTGTTATATTCAGTGTCATGAAGGAGTATAAAAATGATGATAGCATCTGCAAATTCTAACTGATTTTCTAAATATTTTCTAAAAATTGCTCAGAACTATTGCTCAAAACTATACTTTCTTAAATACATAATGTGCATAAACCTATAAAGATAGATGTGGGTAATGAGACATATCCCCCTTGGTTTCTTTTTCAGCCTTCAAAAGGATTTCCTCCCAGCTTCCTAGAGTTAGCTATTAAGAATATTCCCTGATGATTTTGTAAGCATTTTCCTGGATGGATTAAAGTCTACTATAGAAAAGCTGTCACCATTGTTAATGTTAGCCCACACATTACAGGAATACAATATGTGGTACCCATTTCCCAGAAAAAAATACACGAGAAATCTCAAGAGTTTTTACTAGATTAAATATGATTATACAGACTTTATGATTACTAGAGTGCAGAAAGACTTAGAAAAAAGAAATACAATCCTAAAAATATTAAGCTAGTACAAAAATTTTTTTAAAGATTTTATTTATTTATTTGACAGAGAGAGACTTAGAGAGCATGAGTGCATACATGAGCGAGGGGAGGGAGAAGCAGATTCCCCGCTGAGCAGGGAACCTAAATTGGAGCTCAGTCCTAGGACCTTAGGATCATGACCTAAGCTAAAGTCAGATGCTTAACTGACTGAACCACCCAGGCGTCCTAATCTAGTATGAATCCTAAGTGAACCAAAAACCCTTCCTAGCGCCCAAATAAGCAGAAGCATAACTTCCAATGTATAAATTGGTGTGAACCCCTATGAAATTGTCATTAAGAGACTCACAAGACAATTTTCATCCACCTTGACTGGCCCAAATGATTTCCAAATGCATGTTTCTAATAATATTGTGAGCAGCTCAAAGCCCATATGAGTCGTCTGAAGTTTTATCATTTACAGGTATGTGAAGCATTCCCAGACGCTTCAGCCAACTCAGCATCAGCTACTTCTCTGTGACTGGGTCCTGATTAAGGTCCTCCCAAGAAAGACTTCATTGGATCCACATTCAAGAGGACTCTACCAGGTTTTCCTGACCCCCCTACATCGCTGTAAAGTGCCAAGGCCTTAAGACTTGGGTACGTGTATTACAACGGCAAGTGCCAGCGCCCACAAAAGACCCATTGGACCTGTCAGCTCCTCTGTTTTCACCAAGCAGACATAACTTACCAGCAAAGCAGAGTAAGCCAGGTGCCTCTGCATGACACCACCAGCTGATAACACACAAGAAAAAATAACTAATTTAGACTAGAGCCCTAACTTTTCTTGAGAAGCTGGGATTTGAAGGAGCTATTCTGAGATCTGTGCTGCTAGTGAGTGACTGATAACATTATAGACGGATCGGTCCCTGAGTTGAGAGACTGAGTTGCAATTGAGTGAAAAATAGACAACGAAATCTTGAAGAATTGCACGGAGGTGCAAGCCAAATTTAACTCCGGTCACCAAGTATTGTTGGTTGGACTGAGAAATTGCTAAACCAGACCTGTAATAGGACTGGTTATTTGGGTATCTCTCTTTGTTATTGTTGCCTTTTACTGTTACATTGCTTTCTGTGTTATTGCTCTAGGCCCAGATGTTCTCAGATAATTCACATTGCCCGGACTGTGGACAACAGTGGTTCCCTAGTTTAGAACTAGGCCATTGGTTGTACCAAACTGAACTTGTTGAAAATGAATGTTACCAAGTATTCTTAGACCGTATTAACAGAGCTGATTATTGCCCTGAATGTTACCCTGATAATCCTGCTAATCGAAGCCTTGTTCTTCCTTGGTCTTTCCCACTTGAATGGGCTCCCCAAAATCTTACCAGATGGACCTTTGAAAAAGCTTGCCACCCATTTCTTCTGGGTCCTCCATTGGTTAGAAAAAGGATACATGACTCTAGAGTAGCTGGCTTTAACCCTGCATTGCAGTTAATCTTGACCAGAACAGACAAAACCTTGAACAAAAAACTTGGCCAAAACAAGTAACTTCTTAAGCAGTCATAATCATGGAGACTCTAGAGTTTGTATTAGTAGCCTAAGGGAGAGTGGGAAAATGACTTCTTTCTAAATCTGATCTAAACTGTCACTACCTTGGGGAACTGCTTCAATTGTTGGATCTGCTCCCATCGTCTACACATATTTTGTTCAGCATGAATTTAATCAGTATTCCAGCCAGACTGTTCATCTAGAACCAGTCTAATCTATGGTCCCTATGTTTTGGAATTAGCTTACCCATCCTAAAAACTCCACAGCCTTATTATGGGTATATGACAGGATAGTCTTGGAGGAGAGGCCCTGTACTGTGTGTACCATAATAATACTTTTAGTGATGACTTTTGTGGGAAAGCATCTTTGTAGATGGATTATAGATTATTCAGTAAAACAGCTAGGTATTTTAATAAGAAACTGCATTGTTCTAAATTCCACCTCTTACACATTAACCAGTGGTAACACCTACATAAGATACACACAAACATGCAGAAATGCCACTATCTTTACTTACTTGACTCTACATAACCAAAGGCTATCCTGTTTTTGTGGTGACTGAACTTAGAATGTCCTCCCCTGGAAATGGAAAAGTACTTGTACTATGAGATCTAGGTGACAGAAGGAGTTATCAAGCTTGACTCCATAGACATTAAGAACAGTCTAGAGGAAGCATCTTTCTGAGAACTAAGAATGTCTTGCTGGACATTGACCACATTCTGGCCTTCACTTGCTGATGAGAATCATGGAACCTAGAATATAGGCGAAACCTAGAAAATCTGTTGAAAACATCTCAGAGGCCACTGAACAATTTTTGAATTCCACTTAAGATCCTAGATAATCCAGTGCTTGTGTAGCAGCTCAACAATGTTCTAAGGTCCCAGGCTCTTTTCTGTTCTTCCCCACTGGAATCCTTATCATGGTGGCTTTTTGTCCTCATAGTTGTTTCCTCGGTGAGTATATAGTGTGGCTGTTGCTATTCCAGACATTGCATTCCCAACCAAAGGTTGGAAGTAGGAAGCAAAAGCTTTTGCCTTTCAAGTCTGTGTCTTTTATTTGGGAAAAAAGTCTTAAAAGTCCCTTACAGATTTCTTCTTATATTTCATTAGAAGGTACTGGTTCACAAGCCTGGGAAACCTGGCAAAGGGGAATGGGTTAACAGTGCCTGGGTGGGTAGGGCACATAGTCTCCCCTAATAAAATCATGGCTCTTTTAGGAAGGGAGAGGGAAGGAATGAATGACTGTTGGTATGCAACAAATCATGCCTGCCACATGTTGTGAAACCTAAAGTTATTTGTTCATCTGTATAAAGGATGTACCCCAGAGATCTACCCTGTATCTGCCTTATGTCTGTTGCAATGGAAGTTCTCTCCTGTTATTGCGGAATAAACTTTGTGGACTGCTAAATTGAGTGAAGACTAGTTAGTTTATCATTAACCCTTGGTTAAGAACTCCTTTACGGTACTAAAGCTCTTTCTAGAAAGTGAAAATTTACTTAGAGGTAATGCTTTTGATCAGTATTATTTGTTCCTACATTTTTTCAAACACATACTGACAAACACTCTACATGCGTGCAATTTTAAGTATCAACAAGATGTTTTAACCAAAGATTGTTTTAACCAGTCTTTCCTTTAAATAGTTAAGAAAAAGTAAATGGATTTATACTGTTGATTTCCAAATCAGTACCTGGATGAGTTTGTCAAAACTTTCTTGATCTTAGAGAAATTTTGGTTCTTTAGGTTGCTCACAGAGCCCAGTAATCTTCATTTCTAAGTAGTGGTGCAGGAGATTCTTATGCAGGTGCTCTCTGGATACCTCGAGAAGTACAACAGTAGCACCTGTGTGGTGTTTACTTATCTGGCTTCAAAGGATGGGAACTGAATACTACTTGTAATACCACAAGGTATCGATAGGTATTGTACTTTGCTGGTGCCATATAAAGAGGTTTCATGTCGGACTGCAGGTAGGTCACTGTGGATATTTCAGATTATAACTCAGTCACATTTTTCTCATTAAAATAATCAGGATTATAGTGGTAATATAAGTGGTATAAGCTTTGTGAGTATAAGGGCAGGAGAAAGGAATTAAAAATATTAAATATTACATTAAGAACACTTCGCCTTTGGACATGGTTATATTATCCCATAACCTGTTACATGGTCAGCTCTTAGAAATAACATAATGTGGTAGAGTTCATAAAATGGAGCAAAGAAGAAAATTTAGAGAATTTTGTAGCTATTCAGCTTTGGTCTTCTTAGTATGACTTGACTTGGCTTAAAATATTCTACAATGCTCCAATTCATAGTTACGAATAGTGCATTATAAACTATAAATATATTCCTAAAATTAAGTCTCACAACAAATGATCTGGAGAGTTATCCACTATTTTAGATTATGTGAGCCATATTAATCATCTTCATACTATGGCAGAGTTGATACTATTACTTACATGTATTCGTGGCCATTTTTAAAATGACTGTTAAAACACTTCCAGTATTTTGGGGTGCCTGGGTGGCTCAGTCGTTAGGCGTCTGCCTTCGGCTCGGGTCATGATCCCAGGGTCCTGGGATCGAGCCCCGCATCGGGCTCCCTGCTCGGCGGGAAGCCTGCTTCTCCCACTACCATTCCCTCTGCTTGTGTTCTCTCTCTGACTGTGTTTCTCTCTGTCAAATAAATAAAATCTTTAAAAAAAAAAAAAACAAAAACACTTCCAGTATTTTATGGCAGACCTCAGAATGACATGTTCAGAGACACGTGCTGGGGTAGCCTGGGAAGGAAATTAGAGGAGGAAGCTGTCCTGGGTTTGGGGGTAACTGAGTTAAGATTCATCTCTAAATGATAGAAGGAGAAAGAAGCCCAGGCAAGCAGGCAGGCATAAAGGAATTCCATGGAATCTAAAGAATGTGTGGCAATCAGCATGATACACTTATCTGTAAGAGTGAGATGAACCATACCCCTTATGTTTCTTCAGTCTCCCTTGGTGGCCCTGGATTCTCCATGGAATCCTGAGAACACAGCTTGAAAACTGCTTATTATATAGGAAAAATAATGGCCTTGCAGCCAGCTAGCCTGTGTTTGTTTTCAAATTCTAGTACCATTAAATGACTTGTGGCATTTTAACTTCTCTCGATCCAGTTTCTTTATCTGCCACATACGTGGCGCAGTAATAACTTTACCTCCTATTCTGGGGTTTGAATGTGATAATATATGCCAACCATACAGCACATAGTAAGTCTTTAGGACTAGAAAAGTCACAGGAGAATAAGGCAGAAGTTAGAACTAGGCATAAGGTAGAATTTTAGTTTTAGAAAAGGGATTAAAGCCAATTGTTAGAGCTTAGATGCTGAATTACTGAAAACTTCTTAAGTCCCTTCTAATGAAGGACCAATACCTTCCAGTGAAGATACTGAGGTTGAGTCTAGTTGAGTCATACGGTCTTAGGTGTAAAGATTAAGAAGTCTACAGGGATGGATGACTCCAAGCAAATCCTTGTCATGTTCTGTAGGCTCATTTACAGTCATAATTGTGGTAGATGTAATTGCTGTGTGATTTACTATATCAGCTGAGACTTTCCACAGCACCAAAATAAGCAGTTTGAGAAAAGTTGAAGGTTTTGTGCAGATTGAACCAGATCATAGGTGCTAGCGTCACAATTCAGAATTAGATACCAGACGCTTTATAGTACGTTTACTATAGGCATTTTTTGTTTTGTTTTTGTTTTTGTTTTCTTTAGTGTCATGGTTAAAAGCCTGGGTCCCACAGTCAGATTGTGTTCCAATCCTGACTCTGCCTTTACTAGTTGTGTTTTTGGGTAAGGTTCTTAACCTCTGTGTGTGTCAGTTTCCTTGTCTGTAAAATAGTAAGAATATTAATGGTCCAGACATCCTAAGACTGTTGTGAAGATTAAATGAGTTAATACATAAAGTGCTTTGGATGCTGCTTGGCATGAACAAGGCCCTCAATAAATGTTACCTATTATTTTTGTTGTGTGTGTTTTGTACACTGTCTCTACAGCAGAATTTTAAATGGTTTGAAAGCCAAGATACCTGCTTTTTATCTTTAGAGCCTAAAATGACACCATTCACTAAAATAAAAGCAGGCGCCTGGGTGGCTCAGTTGTTAAGCGTCTGCCTTTGGCTCAGGTCATGATCCCAGGGTCTTGGGATTGAGCCCCACGTGGGGCTCCCTGCTTGGCCTCCTTCTCCCTCTCCCACTCACCCTGCTTGTGTTCCTGCTCTTGCTGTCTCTCTCTGTCAAATAAATAAAATCTTTAAAAGAAAATAAAAATCTTTAAAAATAGAAAAAAGGTAGTATGTATTTATTGGGCCCTGACTGCCATACGTTTGCCATGATGACATTTATATCTAAATTACCATCTTGAATTGACTGATTCTCTTTTGTCCTTCTTAGCTGCTAAACTTCTCGTTCCCTCTCTCTTTCTCTCTCTCTCTCTCTTTCTCTCTCTTTTTAATATACCACTTAGGGGCACCTGGGGTGGCTCAGTTGATTTAGCATCTGACTCTTGGTTTTGGCTCAGGTCATGATCTTGGAGTTGTGAGGTAGATCCCCACATTGGAATTCTGTCTCTGTGCCCCCCACCCATTCATGCTCGCTCACGCTCCCTTTTGCTTTCCCTCTTTCTAAAATAAAATCCTTAGAAAAAATTATCACTTAGTGTTGCAGATTCCAGTGCTTCCTGGTACCTCCCCATTATTCCCTAGGTGGTCTCTAGATCTCCGTCCCCTCCCTCCCTCCTGCCTGGTCCCCAATGTGGGACCAGAAGTTTTCAGGATGAGTAGAGGTTGGGTGAAGTCCTGCTGCTCTCCCAGCCCTGAGTTATGTTACAGAGGCAGCTTTTCTTGACCTGTCTCCTCCCAACTGCTTGTGACAAAATGCCTGGGAGCTGTGGATGAAGTGTACCTCTGTAACATAAATTTATTGCTTGTGAGCTCAAAGAGTTAGCATTATAGGCCCTGCCTTTCAATTCTTACTTTTCCTCACAGAAGCTGATACATTTTTTCTTTACTCATTTTAAAAAAGTATTAGCTACATCAAACACATAGAAAAGTCCAGAAAATAACATTCACCAGGCACCCAGATCTAAAATATATTAATGTTTTGCTACATTTGCCTCAGTTTTTTTTTTTTTAAGATACTTGGCAAATAGAGTTGGAACCCATTCTTGTCCTCCTCCTGTTCCTGTCCGTCCATCAGCAGAAGCAAACACACTATTCATGTGTTTAATTTTTTATTTTATATGTATTTAAACAATGGTACAGAGCAATAAAAGAGAATTGACTACTTTCAAAATGTTATTACTCAGTAACATTTGTGCATGAAAATGTAATGTGCGCCAGTGTGTAGAGCCTTATGCCACTTCATTTTGTATGTTGGAGTCCGCTAAACTTGGTTGTATTGCGGTGCAGAGGTCAGGCAGTATAACGGTCAGTGACCACATACCAAGTTGCCAAAGCATTACAATTGGTACAGTGGACAGAACAGAAAGGATACATCTTAAAAGAACACAAGGCAATCGCATCAGCAGAGGAAGTAGGGAGGCAAATTTGTATCCCTATTTAGAGAAGTCCCAAGATATGGAAATGAAGGAAGGCATCCCTCAGTGTACCATCTGTTGCATTCTCTGTAAAGGGAGAATGAAACTTTATTGCTTTATCCTATTTAAAGCCTTCGTGTAGAGACTGTTAAAGTAAAATGATACAAGTTTTGCTGCAGATCTCAGGGTCACAGAGAAATGCAGTTAGTTGCCAGTGATGAAGCTGTGTTTTACTTAAGTGGCAAAATGAATCATAACCTCCATGTATGGGGCGCTGAAAACCAACATTTCACAATTAAACTTGTAAGGGATTTGCTGAAAGTAAATCCCTTTTGTACCATATGAAGTGCATGGATTTTCATCGGTTCGTTTTTGCAAAAGATACCATCAAAGGAATCCTTTTTTGGACAAGATTATGGAAGGGTTTTTCCTACAGCTGCAAAAGGTCTCCGCATTCCCATTTTCCATCAGGATGAGGCTCTGCCTCACTTCCATTAATCAATCCAGAGGTTCCATTTCCTTGTATGGATTGGATACTACTCCAAAGGTGACCTGCTTTGGGAATAGTGGCCTCAAGATCTCCCAGCTGCCCTATCTTGTGACTTCTTGTGAGGATGTGTCAAGAACCTCCGTGTTGGGGCGCCTGGGTGGCTCAGTGGGTTAAAGCCTCTGCCTCCGGCTCAGGTCATGATCTCAGGGTCCTGGGATGGAGCCCCACATCGGACTCTCTGCTCAGCAGGAAGCCTGCTTCTCTCTCTCTCTCTCTCTCTCTCTCTCTGCCTGCCTCTTTGCCTACTTGTGATCTCTGTCAAATGAATAAATAAAATCTTTAAAAAAAAAAAAAACCTCCGTGTTTATACCACTTCTTTGTAGCCTTGAGGGAATACCATTTCAGCTATTAACAGTGATGTGTTACAAAGGGCCTGAATGAAATGGGCTGCAGGAATGTGGGCCTCGTGACAAGAAAGGTATATGCTGAGCATTTGTAAGATTATAGAAAGATCTGCAATGGTTCCTTTGGCAGAATGTTTATTGGCTGCATTCTAGTTAGCAAGCAATACATTTTTGAAAGCATTCAGTTCTGTTTGTTGGAAATAAAGTTTATTGAGGGTATTCTACATGCAATAAAATATACAGATTTTACGTTTGATGACAGATGTAACCACCACCTACCTCAATAAAGATACGAGGTACTTTCTTAACCCCAAAAGGTTTTCTCATGCCCTTTTCCAGTCAGTATTCTTTTCCCCAGGAGCCACTGATATATTTTCTGTCACCATAGACCATGATTTGCCTATTCTGGAACTTCATCAAATGGAATCATTTGGCATAATACTCCTTTATGTATGACTTCTTTCCCTTACACTTTTTAAATAACATCCATGTTGTGGTTTGTATCAGTAGTTCTTAGTTATGCCATTTGTTCACTTCTTTTGAAACACTATATAGTATAAGTTTGTTTCTTAAATTGTATGTAAAAATTATAATGCCGGAAAAAAAAATTATAATGCTGTACTTCTACAAATTTTTGAGATCTATAATGTGTTGTTTTAATTGCCATATATAATACTACATTGGAAGTATATACCACACTTTTTCAAAATCCACTTCCTTATTAATGGACATTTATAAGGTTTTCTCATTTTAAGCAATGCTGCCACAAACCTCAGTGGGCACTTGAGGGAAAGTTTCTCTGAGGCATAGATCTAAAAGTGCAACTGACAATTTGCAGAACATGCGCATCTTAACTTTACCAGATACTGCTCTATTGCTCTCCAAAGTTGTGGTAACAGTTTGCTTCATTGCCAGTAGCGTTTAAGAACTCTGTATATCCCAATCCTCACCAACACCTGGGATTGCCGGACTTGTAAATTTTTGCCAATCGATGGTTGTAAAACACTATTGTATGTCATCATTAATTTGTTTTACATTTCCTTGACCTCTCTTCTCATTGATTCACTAGAATGTTAGGTTTCCTCTTTAACAGTTTGTTAAAACTTTTAAACTGTTTTGTCCATTTACTTTTTCATAGAATTATCTGTCTCTTAGGAGTCTTTATGTATTCTGGATATTAATCCCCTGCTGATTATATGTGTTGCTGATGTTTTTCTAGTCAGTGAATTTGTTTAACATTGATTTTGATGATTTGTATAGAAATTAACATTTAAAATGTGATCACATTTGTCAGATTTTCCCTTTATGGTTTGTGTATTTTATATCTTGTTTAAGAAAACCTTGAGATTATAAAGATACTCAATATTTTCTTCTAAAAATTCAAAAGTTTTCTCTTTACCCTTAGGTCTTTAATCTGGAATTGATTTTTGTGTCAAGTGGCAGGATGAAATTAATTTTTTTCCCATTTAAATTGTCACTTGTCCTCAAACTACTCATTAATCCATTCTTTCCCTCTTGTTGCTTAGCTAGTTTCTTTTATGTATGTGTGTATATATTTCTTGGCTCTCTGTTCTATATATTCTCTTCGTTGTTGTACCATTGCCCTATCACTATTATTTACTATAAGTTTATAATAAGTCTTGATATATCTGGCAAAGATAGCCCCCCTCCCTCAGAATTATCTTACCTTACTTCTTTTTAATCCTTTATTGTTCTGTGTGAATTTTAGGGTCTTCTGTCCATTCTCTAAGAAGCATACAACAATCCAAAAATTGTCTTGCAATTTTGTTTCAATTTACAATGGATTTATAGGTTAATTTGGAAAGAATTGGCATCAGTGATTTAGAATCTTACTGTCTATCCACATGATGTATTTCTCTACTTAGGTCTTTTTTATTTCCTTCAATAAAGTTTTAGGCTTTTCTTCCTAAAGTTCTTTTTTTAATACAGCTTTATTCAGGTGTAATTTACATACCATAAAATTCACTCCACTCTAAATTTCTTGCATATCTGTTGTTAGATTTATTACCAGGTATCTTTTAATTTTTATTATGAGGTTCCTTATAGTTACTATGAATAGCATCTTTACTTTCTAAAATTTTTGTCACTGGTACATAAGGAAATATTATCCGTTGTTGTCTTGGTTTGGGCTAAGAAAAAAAAAGTGTTTTAAGAAATCTGAAAAAGACTGGGGACTTGTTATTTTCTATCATGAACCTAGGCTAGAAGAGAAACACTCATTGCAACATATCATGCTAATGAAAAGTACAATTGGAAGTCTAGTCTCAGGAGATTAAAAAAGATAACAGGGTGACCAGGAACTCTCCAAATCTGAGACATGGTCCTCAGTGTTTACACCACAAGAAAGAAGGCTTGTCTCTAACTCCTCTCTTCCCTTCAAGTTTATAATTAGTACCACTATATATATTCATATATTTATCCATATTCTTTTTAATTAAAATAGGGAGTTCTAATTTATACTAGGTGTTATGCCAGGCATTTGGGATTAAAATTTTTAACTTGTAAAATTGAATTTTACAGAAGAGTGCTGTGAAAAAGACATAAAGTTAGCTGGCTAGCCTCTCAACTAGGCCATCAAAAATGTAACCCTTTCCAAACCTCTTTCACATATACTTTTGTATTTAATCCTCATGACAGTCCTTAATCATTTTTACAGATAAGGAAAGTTAAGTAATTTTAGGTATTATTAAATCACAAAAAATGTGATTTAACTGTAAAATGATAGAATATATTGATTATGAATTGCCTCCGATTTTTATTCCTTTTGTAAACAGTTCATAATTATATATCAGTCTTCTTTGAGCACCACATGGAAAGGCACTGAAGAGATCTAAAAAGAGTACTGTGCGAGAACCTCTTAAGAACGCAGTGATAAAACTCCAAAATGTGTATTTCTTGTTCCTGATACCAAGGCAGCTACCTTAGTCCGTAGGTGTACTCCCTATGCATTGTTACTTAGTAATGATAAGTGAAACTGCTGATAGACTGAGAGATTTGTGTGGGACAGAAATTGAAGACATAAAAGAAATCTGCAGTGATTAACTGAGCAGTGACTTAAATTTCTACTCTTAGAATTACTTTTTATTCCATTTTCAGAGACATTCTTTTTAAGATTCTGGTCATTTAGCTTTTACCATCCTTCCAACACACGGGAATGTATTAGGAGATACAGCATCTGTGCAAAATTAATAATCTAAAGCTTTTTTCTATTTGTAGTCAAGGATTCGAAGATCCTCACCAAAGCCAGAAAACATTTCTTCTTCACTAGAAAAGTTTCAAAGAGGAACCATTACTCAAGCTAAACAGATTGAATAAATAAAGCTGAAATTGGCATTTCTTCCATGTATGAATAAAAAGTCATTTATTTTTTTTCATTTTATTTTAGTCACTGTATAAATGCCTTGTTTCCTGGGTCCACGGGAAGCATGAGTCTGTTGGGACTCGGGACAAGAAGAAAACAAGACATCTTCACAAGAAAAACCAGACACTAACAAAAAGTATCCCAAAGTCTGAAGAGCTAGAACACAAACATGGCCGACAGAGGACTTAGGGATCCTGCAGAGGGTAAGACTAGTCTGTACAGCACTGGTTTGTCCAGGTTTGTGCTGTAGGAATCTAGATCTATCCTAAGGGAGGATCTCATGATGGAAACCTGAAGTTTGGAAGTAGAAAAGATTAGTTTGATTAGTTTGCTATGATTATTCTTATTCTTTTGTATTTAGAAGTCTACCATAGTATCAGGCCCGAATTATAAGGAAGATTAATGTTTGAGAAACTCTAGTAGTAGAAACCTGAAGAAACCTTGGAAAAATACAGTAGGGACAGTAGACTTAATTTTTAGAGCTATATTTTTAAAAAATCAAGAAAACTGATGTGCCATCTACTTTCAGTTATAGGGAAAGATGAAATTTAAATTCTTTACCTTGCTTGTATATATACATAGGAGATATAAAATAGGCAAAATATGAAGTAGATAATTTCAAAAGAGGGCATATTTACTTAAACCTTTATTGAGGATATTTTAAAATATATAAAAGTAAAATACTATAGTAAGTTCCCACATATGCAACATCTAATTCCTTTTTTAAGTTTTTATTTAAGTTCCAGTTAGTTAAAATACAGTGTAATATTAGTTTGAGGCATACAATATAGTAATTTCAATATCTAAATTTCAATCATAACTTATGTTGATTTTTTTTAAGATTTTATTTATTAATTTGTCAGGGAGCCTGCATGTGAGCGCAAGCAGGTGGAGGAGAAGCAGGCTCCCTGCTGAGCAAGAGCCCAATGTGGGACTTGATCTCAGGACCCCGGGATCATGACCTGAGCCGAAGGCAAGATGCCTAACTAACTGAGCCACCCAGGAATCCCTATAATGCTGATCTTGTTGCCTGCCTTAGAATATTTAAATGCAAATCCAAGGAATTATATAATTTTGTTTGTGCATACTTTATGTCTCTAAAAGATAGATTTTTTTTTAAAGTAACCAAAATAGTGTATCACATCTGAGAAATATTTTAATAGTTGTTCCTTAATGTAACATATTTATTCAGTATTCACATTTCCCCACTTCTCTCAGATCTTTTTTTTTCTCCCTAATCTTTTTTTTCTCCATAGCTGGTGTTTGTTTGTTTGTTTGTTTGTTTGTTTGTTTATTTATTTATTTCATTTTTATAGTGGGCTACTCACTACATTTGATTGATACATCTTTTAGGTTGCTTTCTTTTTAAGCTTTATTATAGAAAATGTTAGACATACATGAGAGTGGAGAAGGAGATGAGATGAATCCCGTGTACCCATCAAATGACTTCATCAGCTGTCAAATATTATTTCATCTGTAGTCTTGCTCCTTTCTCCCATATTCTTGAATTGAGGCAAATTCTAGACATCATGTAATTTTAGTCATAAATATGCGATTCTTATGTCTAAAAAGGATGCTTTAAAAAAATTATCACAGGGGCTCCTGGGTGGCTCAGTCAGTTGAGCATCTGCCTTCGGCTCAGGTCATGGTCCCAGGGTCCTGGGATCCAGCCCCACATCAGGCTCCCTACTCAGCGGGGAGTCTGCTTCCCCCTCTCTCTGCCTGCCATTCCCCCAGCTTGTGCTCACTCTCTCTCTTTCTCTCTCAAATAAGTGAACAAAATCTTAAAAAAAAAATTATCACAATATATTGTACTTAAAAGATGAACAATATTCCTTAGTATCACCAAATATCTGGCATTCAGATTATCCAATTATCTCATAGTATTTCTTCAGCAATGTGTTCAACAGTTGATCTAAACAGTGTGGTCACACATTGCATTTGGTTGATGTATTTCTTCTCTTTAAATTTCTCTCAAAAGGTCACCTCTCCTTTTTTTTTCTTTTCTTGCCATTTTTTTTTCTCACTGTTACTTAATTAAGAAACAAAGTCTCTTGTCCCTTTGAATTTCTCACATTTTGGGTTTTATCAATTATATGTCTGAGGCATGATTTATTATATTCCTCTATCCATATATTTCATGGAAACTGGCTATTAGCTCTAGAATCTTGATCAGATAGCAAATCATTTGGCAAGAATACTTTATAGGTGGTATAGTGTACTTCCTGTTGCACTGAATTGGGAGGTTAATGATGTCTTTTTTTCCCTCTTTCTGTAATACTAAGATTGATCAGTTGGTTCAGCAGTTTTGTCAGTCTGGTTCATTTATTATAAAATTTCTCATCAGCTTTTTGCATAGTGGTTTTAGTTGCTATTGACAATTATTGCCTAGATTCATTATTTCATTAGGGAAGAGGATGTATTTAACACAACCAAAAATTGGTTCTGTCATTCAAAATAGTTTTACGTTAGGATTATTAGATTTACTAACACATGGTAAGCCTGTCTTAACCAGCTTGAGTGGAAATCAAGAAAAATAATGTTTAGGAAGAGTGAGTGCCTTGTAAACCATCAAAATCTATACACATATTACTTATTATTAATCAGGGACCTTGTTAAACTACAA
Organism: Procyon lotor; assembly: GCA_028646535.1. Lineage (NCBI taxonomy): Eukaryota > Metazoa > Chordata > Mammalia > Carnivora > Procyonidae > Procyon > Procyon lotor. Next base: position 33,280,582 of record CM053618.1, on the reverse strand, counting down.
AAAAGTAGGGAATTTTTTTCAATAAAAATTACAAATTTTTATCTCAATAGCCTCTCAAAAGGATTTGGAAAATGACCCATCCGTAAGTCCTCAGGCACAGGAGACCACAGTCCCTGAAAGTACCGCTGAAGAAGCTCAGACCCCAGACCCTGTCTCTGGTCTTAACAAAGTCCACCAAGAGGTAGAAACAATAGGAAGTGCAGACACAGACGCTCAATCAGAAAGTCCAGATGGGACAAATGGGAACTATCCAGAGGATAAAACACAACATGAGAACAACCAGAGTTTTCAGGAAGAGCAGAACCCACCAGAACCCACCAGTTCCCCAAGTGACAGGGTAGGAAGAGAAGACGCACTCCTAGGGAGTGGCTGTGCAACCCTGCCTGAGGAGGTGAGCACCGGACCTGGAGTTTCATCGGAGCCACCTGCCACAGACCCTCAGGATGCCCAGAGCCCTGAGCACTCCCCTGCAGCGCCAGGGAGCCAGGCTACCGTGAGGAGGCGACTGCCGGCACCAGGTGAGGAAGCCCATTGGACTTCTGTTTTGTATTGCTCTGTTGCTGAGGACACAGCACAGGTCAGCGTAGGTCAGGTCTTCTTTTTAGAGAACTTCTCTTCATAGGATCAAGGCCACTTAAAGAGATATGAGAGCTGAGATAAGAGTGAGGTTTCTCATGTCCTTGACTAGCTCATTACACTACTAGCTTCCAACACATAAACTGCATTTTTAAACTTTTTTAAAAATTTTTATTTCGGGG
>CM053618.1:33262597-33279324 GCA_028646535.1 Procyon lotor | reverse complement strand
TTTTTTTTTTTTTTAAGATTTATTTATTAGAGTGAGCAAGCACGGGGAGGGGCAGAGAGAGATAAAGAGGGAGAGAGAAACTCTGAGTTCAGCATGGACCCTGACCTGGGGTTTGACTGCCTGACCCTGAGACCGTGACCTGAGCTGGAATCAAGAGAGGACCCTTAACAAAAAAAAAAAAAAAGAGGACCCTTAACCAGCTTCACCATCTAGAGGCCTCTGGAGTCTCACTTGTTAAATTCATTTTGCAAAACTAACTAGTTGAGGTAATTGAGCACTTGGAAGTTAAAAAAAAAAAAAAAAAAAAGACAACCCAAATTATGATTTTTGTTAACTAATCGTTTTGGTGGATTGCTGTTCACTTAGTACCATTATTCAAACTGAAAAATTTCAGTTTTGGAAATGTTTGAACGTATGGAGTCACCTGAATATTTTGAGCCTATTTTAATGATCTTTTTCACTTAAAATAATCTCTCTTTCTATTCTATAGAATTCTATAGAATTGTCAGCATGATAAAGTAGGAGAAAATGATTGTTGCCAAAATTACAGTGGTTAAGGATTTTCCACAAGATTTAAAAATGGTAACCTTATAGAAAGTCATGGAAACTATGTAGATAAGTTTCTTAATGGAGGTATTGAGGAAAAGCTTATGAAGCAATTAAAAAAGTAAGGACAGGCTCATCAATTTGTCTCTACTCTGCTTATTTATATCCAGTATCATTTTAAGAAGAAAAAGGAGAAAGAGGAGGAGGAGATGAACGACAAAAGGAAGGAAAGAGAAAAAGGAGGAAAGAAAGAAAGGCAGAAAGAGAAAGGAAGGAGGGAGGGAAGGGAGGGGAGAAAAAGAGGTGGGAGAGAAAGGGGAAAAGCTGGATGTTATGAACAAAGTAGAGAAAACATGATTATACCAATTACCAAAGTCTTGTTACGTCCACCTCCTGCTTTCCAGCTGCTCATTTTATTTTTTTATTTATACTTTTTTTTTAAATTAACATAGAATGTACTATTTGCCTCAGGGTACATGTCTGTGAATCGTCAGGCTTACCCATTTCACAGCACTCACCATAGCACATACCCTCCCCAGTGTCCACACCCAGCCACCCCGTGCCTACCCCACTACCTTCCAGCCACCCTCAGTTTGTTTCGTGAGTTTAGGAGTCTCTTATGGTTTGTCTCCTTCCCGATCCCATCTTGTTTCATTTCTCTTCCCCACCTGCCTCATGAACCCCTGCCCTGTCTCTTTCAAATTCTCCTGCTGCTCATTTTAGCTAACCTTACTGTCTAGGTACTTTGCCTTAGGTTGGGTATGGCTGATGAGGGACATGATCTTCTTGACCCATCAAAGACTAACCCTTGACCATTGCCGGCTTTCCATGTGATGCTGCTTGGCTTCCTCTTATTTGGGAAGTTATGAGGCTAAAGTTGGGTTCTTAAAACATTTTAACAAGCAAAATCTTCACTGCCTGCCTGTATGAAGACCATTCTTCTTCTATTGCTTTCTGGCTTCCTTAGTACTATTGTCCCCCCACCCCATCCTTTTTATCCATAAGAAGACTCCAGTGTTTTTTCATCATTCTCATATTTTCCCCCCAGGGTCTGGTCAGAAGAGTGAGGGTCTAATTATTATTGTCTAAAGAATTCTTTCTCACTGAGGGTGACAGAATTAATCTTAGAAATCTGATAAACGAGTACAGAGTTACCCTTGATTTATGGTGCACTTTAAATCAAAATATACTCAACATCTAGCACTAAATATGACTGGTGTGTCTTTCACTCTTGTTCTTTGAAGAAGTTGTCCTCGAAACACTGTTTTGTTGGTACCTGTACTCTTCTTCCTCATCTTCTTAAGAGGAAATAAGATACAGGGGCGCCTGGGTCGCTCAGTCGTTAAGCGTCTGCCTTTGGCCCAGGTCATGATCCCAGGGTCCTGGGATTGAGCCCCACATCGGGCTCTCTGCTGAGCAGGAAGCCTGCTTCTCCCGCTACCACTCCCTCTGCTTGTGTTCCCTCTCTTGCTGTGTTTCTCTCTGTCAAATAAATAAAATCTTAAAAAAAAAAGAGGAAATAAGATACAGAGCTTTTGGTGGAGAGATAAATGTAAGCCTCATCCCCCCCATCCCAGTCATGCCAACTAGAATAGTTTTATATGAAATAATAGGCTAAAAAGTGAAAACCATAGTTTGGTAATTTGCCAGCATGTAAATAAAACAGATGGCTGGGCTGAATGAGTTTAATGAAATTGCTATGTATAATATGATAGAATTGACAAAGGTCTCTACCATTCTACTTTGAATGGATTTAAGTAGTTTGTACCTAATTTTAATTTATGTGGCTTTCTTTAAAGAATGCTTAATGAAATCTCACTCCATTCCTAGACCCTTAAAATTATTTTTGCTAAGCTTTCTCAAATGGAGGTTCTTGATATAGAAGTCATAGAGCTCCATTGATGAATTGGTTTTCTCATGTTTGCCAGACTGAAGTCTCTAGTGTCAAAGATGACACTTTCTTGGATATCATTAAATGTTGAGTAATGATTTTATATTCATACAGCATTTTTCGCTTATAAAATATTTATCTCACCCTGCTAAAGTCTTACATAATCAGAGAATGTACTATCTCATTTGACAAGGGAGAAGACAGAATAATAAGGAAAGGCTAGAGGTCCCTAGACCCTCATCTTTATTTGAAAAAACTTGGTGTTTCTCTGCTAGTATCTGCCGCATACTATGGGTGTCCCTCAGAGGCTTGGAAGTTCCCTAATTGACTTACTAGAAGAGAGTAGCCTATTATAGATAATAACAAAGATGACAAACTCCAACATTCAATTAATAACTCAGAGAGCATTTACTAGCTAAGGAGTAGGCAGTATAAGTCATTCCACAGAGAAGAGTCAATTTATTTTCCAAAGAACTGTGCATACTTAGATTTACAAATAAAGTTTGAGGTTCTCTAATCCAACATTCCTGTTCCAACAGGAATAATGTTCCAACAAGAACGTTCTCAAATCTTAGCAGATAGCCCATTGAATCTTGAAGCGATAGGGAGGCTGTTCTATCTGAGGCAAACAGATCCATTGGACAATTTTATATATTAGAAAAATTCTTTCTTAGTGAGCTGACACCAGCCTTCTTGGAACTTTGCTCTCTTTCCTATAGAAGCACACAGAATAAGTTTAAACCATGTTGTAAATGAGCCCTTCAGATATTTCTTAGAGTTTAAAATAAAGTCACAGTTCATAGGAGTTTTTTAACAGGTTTTTTGAGGTATAATTGGTATACAAAAGAAACTGGGCATATTTTCTAATTTCAAAGTATATTATAAAACTACAATAATCAAAACAGTATGGTACTGGTAAAAAGATATGCAGATTGATGGAACAGAATAGAGAGTTCCCAAATAAATCCATACGTGTATAGTGAACTGATCTTTGATAAGGACAGTCTCTTCAACAAATGACGTTAGGAAAACTGAGTATTTACATGCAAAAGGATGAAATTGAACCCTTACCTTACACAACACAAAAATCAACTCAAAATGGATTACGTGTTGTGATGAGCACTGGGTGTTATATGCATTAAAAGCTAATGATGTACTATACAATAGCTAACTGAACATAAAAAACAAAACAAAACCCAAACCCAAAATGGATTAAAGAGTTAATTGTAAGACCTGAACTGTGAAATTCCTAGAAGAAAACAGGGAAAAATTTTCTTGATACTGGCCTTGGCAGTGTCTTCTTGCATATGACACCAAAAGCATAGGAAACAAAAGCAAAAAGAAAGTGGGGCTTCATACGAGTTTTAACGATCCTTTAGCCAAACAGGAAATTGAAAAAGTGACGGATCTTGTTCAGGGTAACCCAGCTCCTGAAAGATTTGGGAGCAAGCATCCAGTTCTCCAGATGCTCTTTTTATTATTTTTATTTTATTTGTCTTTACCAAGAAGTCCCTGGATAAGTGAGTTGCTATCCCGTTCACATAAATCATCGTGACTAAAGATTTTTATATAGTGACATATATTAACTGAAATCTACAGAGATAAGTGAATAACAAAAAATCAACATTAATGCTTCAAAGTTACTATGTAACAGTGGGGAATAAAGTTACATGCAGATAAAAATATGTAACATTGGCAATGAAGGGATCTGAATTCACCACCTAAAATCAGTTTAAAATATAATTTCATGTTCCATTAGCTATGTTTCCTGTTTTACTTTACCTTCTGAAATTAGGAATTATAATTCATTTCTTTTTTGATTTCCAACTCAGATGAATCAATCCAGACATAATTTTGAACCAAAATCTTGGTGTTTTATATGTTACTTTGTATTTCTGGACTCCATTCCCTTAGTAGTAAGAGCAAGGTATCCTACTTCAAGTTAGTGATGTCTCTGTTCTAAAATTTTTGGGCTGTCAAATTCTAATATTCTATGATATGTTTATGCAGGCTGGATATAGTCTAGAAAATAAGATTTTAATATGGTTGAATGAAGGAACCACACTCTATTTCTCTCTGTATTTCCTGTAGGTCTTCATGTACTTATGACCAAAGTACGCAATAAGCAATGTTAATTGGTTAATGGAAGATAAAATAACCCAACTGAGGAAAATGTCTGTTTTACAGAATTAATAGTAATTTTTTCCTGAAAACTTCGAAAAACAGAAGGTGAAACAAAGCCAGTTATTTTGCTTGCCCTGTCATGGAGTTATTTGGTGGCCTTACTAGTTTCATTCATTCAACCAGCCTTTATTGATACCCTTTTTCTGGTGAACATGGAGACAGATGTACTTCACCGATCCCATTCAGGGAAGGACTTACTGACCCAGCTGTCAGCTCTTTGGGGGTTTACCTTACCAGAAGAGAGTTGCAGTGGCAGATTCACATTCTTCCTGAGGCAGCTCACATCCAGTGACAGATTATGGTAAGGGTAGAAGGGCTCAACTGGTTAATAGATGTGTACTGCAAGGAGAAAGTGGTATGGATCTGGGAAAAATGAGTTGTCTGTCTTAATGTGAGTGAAGTATCCATTGGATACTCAGAAGTATCCATTCTGAGTGAAATGATTTGTTGTACTTAAATGATTAGCATATAATTAATTCCACATTGTATCTTCTTTTGAATGAAAATAATTGCTGTTAGGCCATGAATACTTTAATGTAACCAGATTGTTAGTCTACATAATGGATTTATGGCTTAAATTCAACCATCTTACTTTAACTTCTGGACTTTGTTGCCATTTTAGCTCTTACAGGCTACTCTGAAAGCAAACCCTGGAGTTATTGGTCTGCTCTGTCCTTTTCCCTATTCCATTAGAGTGTAATAGACCTGGACACTGGTGAGCTTCACAGAGTTCCAGAAAATTTCAAAAAATGGTTGCATCCACTTGTACCTGATCAGAGGTATAGTACTTCTCCAATCACAATAGTGGGTAGTCTTTCCCAAACGCCTTGTGGGAGGCCAGGATGCTACCTGTTTCATTTTCAACCAGGTTATTTCAGCTCATAGTTCGCCCTAGTACTGGTGTCTGATGGCAAGTTTTGACCAAATCTTGACATTGGAACCGATCATTATCACGAATACCCCTAATTTCTCAGAGAGCCACATCTACCCTTACTTTTCTTTCTTTAGATTCTAAAGAAACTCTTGGTATCACCCAGTTTGGTCCTTAAAAACTCTGAACTCTCTCAGTGACCACAGCATCATAACCCTCTGTGAGAAGGAAAAAAGCAAAACAGCAACAATAAAACACCCAACAAATCCTTCTATAACTAACCAAAGAGCCAGAAAATTGGCAGCCTTGCAAGACCGAGTATTTTTAGACTATGACCACTCTATTCTAACCTAGATCACAGATCCTACCCCCACCTAGATCATCAGAGGCCAAGTGGGGAACTTAGACTTCCACATTCACCAGGCTGTAAGGAAAGTCATCAAACCACGGGGTGGTGTCCTAAAAGGCTGAGCAGGGAGCAGATCTCTCATCGTCACAGGACACTAACAAGTCTCAACCCTTGAGCCAGTGGCGACAATATGGGGAGCCTGGACTTCCACCTTCAACCCGAAGTAATGAGGTTTCCTCTCCCTCCCCTCCCTGGGTTGACATCAGAGGAGATGCTTGATTTGTTCTGCCTCCTGCCTCTGCTACTTAGCACTGTGGTCACACTCCATACCTTGATATTATCAGTTCTGTAAACTTTTCTTACATTCATTTGCATGTATTCTAACCAGCACTTCAGTTCATTGAGTTGAACACCTTTCCATTGTCTTTCATCCCCTTAACGTACTTTCTTCTTGCTCATCCACTTTGCGTTCCATGGTTAATCATTATAATCCCTTCCTTGACTAGAGCTTTAATTATTTTGCTCCTCTAAGGTTTGTTGTTCTCCTTGGGTGAACCACGGCATGGGTTAAATAGAACCTCTGCTTACTCCATGCTTTGACCCACAGCCAAACATGAAAAAACATACAGCCATCCTGAATGGTTATCCTTTAGATTCATGACTATGAATCTAATGACACCGAGAACATTCATAGCTATCTCCTGGCAATAATGCTACATTTTTTTGTTTTTGTTTTTTTTTAGAAGCACACTGTGATAGTTAATTTTATTTGTTCAAGAGCTCATATTGCAAGCATTAAACCAAGTGTGGGCTTTGATTCTCTGAGCCCAGATTCATATATTTAGGAAGATAAAAGCAAACTGTGATCCATGTATATATATGAACAAGTAAAGGCTAACAGTCACACTGTAGTTTTAAATATCTACAGTCCAGAAGCTAGAAGTCACAGGTCTTTTAGGTCTTTCTGGATGTCCCACAAGGTATCTGCATTTTTCTTGAGCTGAGGAACCTCATCATCCTTTAGCTTCTGATTGATAACACTGGTTAATCCCTGAGCCTTCAAGATACATGGAAGGCTCAGGAAGACCTCATTCTCCATGCCATGCATTCCCTTCACCATCATTGACGCTGGATGAATCCTGGATAGATTTTTGAACATGGCTTTAATGGGATCAACCACATTTAATCCAGTAGCCCAGTTGGTATATCCTTTTAGCTTGATGACTTTGTATGCACTTTCAACCACCATTTTATGCATTTCCTTCCAGTTTTCACTATCATTGTCTGTTTCCGTTTCCAGATTCAATTCCTGGAAAGAAATACCTGCCACAATCATTCCACTCTACACAGCCATGCTTGAGTAACCATGTTCTCCCAAAATCCATCCATGGCAGCCGTGGGGATGAATGCCAATTTTTTCAGCCATAAAATAGTGAAATCTAGCAGAATCCAGACTACACCCCCTTCCAATCACACAGTGCTTTCAGTCACTAAGTCCACTTAGTTTCCAGGTAACTTATGTGAAAATATCCATTGGGTTGGAAACCATAATTATGATACAATCAGTACTGTACTTGACTATCTGTGGAATATTGAATTTGAAGACGTTAACATTCCTCTGCACCAGACTGAGGTGGCTCTCTCCCCCCTGCTGGTGGACTCCTGCAGTCACCGCCACAATCTTGGCAGTCATAGAATAATCTTCATCTGCCATAGTTTTGGGTATCTGAAGAAATAAGCTCCCATGTTGCATATCCCATCATTTCTCCTTTGAGTTCATCTTCCAAAACATCCACAAGGGCAAATTCATCAGCCAGAGACTTTCCCAGAATGCTGATGGCCCTGCCACACCAACTTATCCAACACCCACTACAGTGATCTTATTGTTTGGGATGGTTGGCTCTTCTTCTGCAACTGGTGCAATCAGTTTTTCCTTTGAGTTGCCATTGTGCCCAGAGAGAAATGGCTGTAGGCATCATGTGAAGAAGACAATGTCAGCTACATGCCAATAATGCTACATTTCTTTAGTTCACTCATTCTTAGTAGGGGTTAGCTTGCTCTAAGAAAGCAAAAATTGATTCTGGGAGGAGAGGAGTGGGAAAAGTGGGAAAAAATATGAGAAGCATTGGTCTATTCCATTCACTTTCATACTTTTCTGGAGATGACTTCTGACCTTTCTCTTCAGTCCTTCTGGACAAGCATTTGCTTTAGGGCTCTTTTACTGGCTGTCCTTTCCTGCCTGGCATGCTTGCTCCCATAGATGTCTATGGCTCATTCCTTCTTGTAAATCATCCTATTTTAAATCATAATCTGTAACTCTCTCCCCAGCACTTCTCATCCCTCTTTCCTTGCCCCGTCTTTTCCATGCACTAAGTGCCCTGATGTAGTCCATAAGTTACTGAGCTATCACGTTTATTGTTTATTGTCCATCTACCTTTTCTAAAGTATGAACTTCATGAGAATGAAGTCTTCTGTTTTTGTTTGTTTTCAGCAATATATCTCAACTATGTAGAATAATGCCTGGCATATGGAAGATGCTCGATGACTGAATCAATTTCAGAAGTCCTTCTCTAAAAAGAACATACAATCTTTGTACTTCCTAGCTGAACTCTTTCAGTAGGTTTCTGATACCTACAGGATCTCATACCTAAAGGCCAAAATTCAGAGCATAACATTTGAGGTTCCTTATGAAGACAAATGTTCTCTATTTTTTTTTCCCCAAATATGTTTATTTTATTTTTTCAGTGTTACAAGATTTATTGTTCATGCACCACACCCAGTGCTCCATGCAATATGTGCCCTCCTCAGTACCCACCACCAGGCTCGCCCAGCCCCCCTACCCCCACCCCTCCTAAACCCTCAGTTTGTTGCTCAGAGTCCACAGTCTCTCTTGGTTCACCTCCCCCTCTGATTTCCCCCCATTCACCTTTCCCTTCCTTCTCACAATGCCCTCTATTTTTTTTTTTTTTAATTCATCCCTCTGCTCTTTTGAAAGACACAGAAATGTATTACCTAGACACCCATTCGAACAAGGGTTTGTTGAGCACATTGTTGAGGGAGCTGTTAGCTGCCTCAGGGTTTACCTCAGCTGCAGAGAACATTCTTGCCCGGACACATAACTTTCCATAGGGCCCTCCTCCAATAACTAATTGCAGTGGGAGTTTAAAAGCCTAATATTTTCAACCCCAAGCTGTCCATGGGGCTGGCAGAAGCTTTGAGGTTCATATTTTCTCTACACAATCCTAGGTTTTACACCTCTCATCTACACACATTGATGCCTACTGAATATTTGGTATGCAAAACTCCATCTCAGCTTCTGCTTCCTGAGTGCAACCTGCAATCTACACCTACCTGCCACATGTTCTGGATTCTGGAATCTGATGTGTTGTGCTCTTTCATGATCCCAGGTTTTTAAGCACATTGTTTGATGTGCTTGATCTGTTCAACCTACTTCCTCTCTTTGAAAACTCATTTTTTTAAAGATTGAATTCATCTGCTATGTCCTCTGAACATGGCCCCTTCAAGTTCAGTTACCCTCTCCTTAAATTCCAGTGGTTCTTGGCCTATACTTTTATGATCACCTAATACAGTATACAATGATTAGTTGGGACTGTCAATTGCAGAAGACAGAAACTATTCAGTTTGGCTTAAAATGAAAATGATATTCTGTTGGCCTCACATAACTGAAGAGTTGATCAATGATGCTGATTTTAGATGTAGCTGAAAGCCGGGGCTCAAAACAATGTCATTAAGGTACCAACTCTCTTTCTACCCATGCAATAGGCTATCTTTGAGTGCAAAATAGCTGCCTACAGCCCAAGATTCATTTCATGTTACCCTTCTTCATTAGTGGATAGAACAAAACTTTTTATTCAATGACTTTAATGTGAAAGCTCCAGGGAAGGCTCACTTAGGTCCAGCTTGGGTCACTTGCCCATCCTTAAATTACTGTGAACAGAGTCATGACATAGCTGATATTCCAAGTGTAGATAGCAGTAGCAGCTTTACCCAAACCATCTGGGATATGTCCCCTAGAGGAAATATGGTTCCTTTTAACAGAGGAAGTAAAGGGGTTACTTGCAAGGCAAAATAGCACATAGTTGCTATGTACTGTGATTATGGCCAAAATTAGAGACAGAATTCTACTGGGCTTATCTTAAGATTCTAGACATTCAAGTCATTCACGTCCATTGAAATATAAGGTAGATTTCAAGTGGCTTCAAATGAAACTGAGGGAGAGCTGCTTCTACAGTTTAATCAAGCACAGTACAACAGAAAATTGGTGACACAATTGGGCTAGGGAGAACAAGACAAATGTTTGACTCCTTGAGTGAATGCAATTTCTATCTTGTTGAGCTCTAGTGAACAAAAACAGAAATAGAATAAATTTTAAATATATAAATCACCTTAGTATCAGGCTTCTCTCCTGATTTATTAGCAAAGGAATGTGTTATATAAGCAGATAGAGGGCTAAATATGGCAAAGAAATAGAGTAAGAGCAGAAGCAAAATGGAAGAAATAAAGGCATGAATGACAATTATGTAGGATTCAATCTGCTTTACTTAATGAAAGTAATAACCACCTAAATGATATTTAATGTGATTGATGATTGGGCCACAGTTTAGCCATAATATTAAATAGCATACTCTTTCATATATTTATGTTTATATACTTGATATATAATTAAATATGAATGAAAAATGAAAGAGAAAATAATAGTAGGAAGGCAATATCACACGAGTATTTAATTCTGCAAACCTCTACACCCTGGTTACAATGGAACCACAAATATGACTCACAGCCTACTAAAAGCCTAGGGTAAAAGGGAAATGGAATCCATTATACATCTCTTTGTGCCCAGTTATTCAGAAGAAGCATAAGCATTTCTAACACTGTCACAAAAGCAAATCACCCAATCAACAGAAAGAGCCTATGTGATAGAGTAGTCAATACCCTTAGGGCGAGCGTCTTTAACCACTTCACGTGATGCAGAATTGTCTGCCTGTAGCCCAAGACTCACTCCATGCCAGATAATCTGACAACATCATGCCAAAACTCAAATCAGTTGGAGTAATTAAATGGCAGCACAGAATGCTGGAGGGCTGTACAAAGCTGAGGAAACAAGAAATCCATGTGTGATCTGTCCAATGATCAGACAGAATCAGGGTGCAAGACTTAAGTGAAATAAATCGTCTCAAATTATATTCTCTTAAAAGATGCCTGTGACAAGATGAATTTTTCTTCTTGGGATAACTGAGAGCACTTCTTTGTTTTGTTTTGTTTTTAATATAGGACCATCTGAAAGAAGCAGTCCTAGGATGTAGAGTCTACTCTGTCTTGACGATAGACAGACATGTGTTTAGGAAGAAAATAGCACATATTAACGTCTAACATCATCTTCTTCTAAATAGCCATTAAGTTACAAAAAGCAAAGATGAAAATAGTCACTAGCTGTAAAGCAGGGATGAGAGTCAAAGTATTTAACAGTCTGGCACTGGCATGGACCAATCAGAACAAGCTAGATGCAGCCTCTTGTACTGGGGTAGGATTCTAGGTGCCTGGGCTGCCTCCTGTGCAGGACAGTCCCCTTTTAGTTACTAGGTGGTGGTGGCAAAGGGCCAGCATGAAAGGAGGATGAAGGGGCACTCGGGGCCCAGAGTAGCAGTTGTTTTTCCAGTGAATATCTGAGTATTTAATATTTTAACACTGGCTCTTGGAGAAATGGCTGATTCTAGGTCTGGGGCATCCAAGATGATGCCCGGAAGCATCTTATAGTGCAGGGAGGAAAGAAGTGCTAACAGACAAGAAACAAAGGAGACAAATGGAAAAACACAATAAAGTAATGTGTCAGAGAGGCAAATGAACCAACAGAAAGAGATCTCAGTGGCCAAAGCTGGAGCAACTTAACAGTAAAATAAAATAGTATTAGATTATAAAAATATATATATAACATAAAATAGTCATGAGTCCATGCTGATATAAATAAATGCTTATAAGCAAATAGATAAGAAACAGTAGATCTCTCAGATAATTTCTAAATAATTTGGGGAGATATTTCACATTCAGGGAGACGGAACATAACTCCCCAAATTTTAAGTGTGATCTGCATATGGTAACTTCCTTTCCAAGAGAACAGTATGGAAAGGGTGGGAGAGTAACTTTAGAGTGGAAAAATCTGATCCTAGTCAAACACCAAGTCAGCCAGACAACAACAGAGAGAAATTGTATTGATAGTACGATCCCCTTGATATATGATGAGAAGAGCCTTTGCCTATATAGTCTTCCTCCCCAAAATGCATAACTTCAGTCTAATCATGAGAAAAATATCAGACAAATCTAACTGAGAAACATTCTACAAATCACATAGCAGCACACATCAAAACTATTGGAGTCATCAAAAATAAGAAAAATCTAAGACATTGATGCAGCAGAGAGAGGGCTAAAGAGACATGATGATTAAATTTAATATGGTACCCTAAAAGGACATTAGGTGACAGCCAAGGTAATTTTAGTAAGTATGGACTTTAGTTAATAATTATCAATATTGGTTCATTAGCTGTGACAAATACTAAAAGAAGATGTTAATCATAGACAATAGGGTATGGAATATATGGGAACTCTGCAATATCGTCACAACTTTAAGTGAAAAACTACTCCAGATAAGATTTATTTTTTCTTTATACTGAGATATAATTCATATACCATAATATCTACAACCTAGATTTAGTATATTCACAAAATTTTGCAACCATCTAGTTTCAGAACATTTTTGAAACCAAAAAGAGAGACCCTGCCTTACCCGTTAGCAGTCCTTTATGCCCTCCCCTAACTCCCGGTAACAGCTAATTTACTTGATGTTTCTATAGATTTGTCTATTCTGGATATTTCGTATTAACAAAATCATCAGTATGTGGTCTTTTGATCTGGCTTTTTTTTTTTTTTTTAAAGATTTTATTTATTTGACAGAGAGAAACACAGCGAGAGAGGGAACACAAGCAGAGGGAATGGTAGGGGGAGAAGCAGGCTTCCCACAGAGCAGGGAGCCCGATGTGGGGCTCGATCCCAGGACTCTGGGATCATGACCTGAGCCGAAGGCAGCCGCTTAACGACTAAGCCACCCAGGTGCCCCTTGATCTGGCTTTTCATGTAGCATAAAGTTGACAAGGTTCAACCATGTTATAGCTGGTATCAGTCAGTGCTTCATTCCTTTTTTATGGCCAAGTAATATTCCGTGGCATACTATACCTCATTTTGCTTATCTGTCATCAGTTGATGGATATTTGGGTTGTTTTCACTTATTAACTATTGTAAATAATGCTCTGAATAGTCTTGTACACATTTTTGTGTATATATATGGTGTTTTTTTTTGTTTTGTTTTGTTTTGTTTGGGTTTTTTTTTTGTGTATATATATGTTTTGAATGCTCTTGATGATATACTTAGGTGGAGAATTACTGGGTCATATGGTAACTATGTTTAGCATTTTTAGGAGCTGCCAATCCATTTTCAAAAGTGGTGCACCATTTTACATTCCTACCAGCAAGGTGTAAGAGTTCCAATTTCTCCAAATCCTTACTAATACTTGTTATTGTCCAGTGGGTATGATGTGTTATTGCTTTGATTTACTCTTCCCTAATGAATAGTAATGTTAAGTATATTTTCATGTGCTTATTAGCCATTGGTATATCTTCTTTGGAAAAATATCTATTCAAACCCTTTGCCCATTTTAAAGATTTTTTTTTTTTTTATTTGACAGAGAGAAACACAGCGAGAGAGGGAACAAAAGCAGGGGGAGTGGTAGCGGGAGAAGCAGGCTTCCTGCTGAGCAAGGAGCCCGATGTGGGGCTTGATCCCAGGACCCTGGGATCATGACCTGGGCTGAAGGCAGACGCTTAACGACTGAGCCACCCAGGTGCCCCCCTTTGCCTATTTTAAAAATTAAGTTATTTATCTTTTTGATGTTGAGGTTTAAAATTTCTTTATATATTCTATTCTTTATTTTATTTTACTTAATTTTTAAGAGACAGTGTGAGCAGCGCAGGGGGAGGATTAGAGGGAGAGGGAGAGAATCTTAAGCCAAATCCTTGCTGAGCGTGGAGCTGGATGTGGGGCTTGATCTCATAACCCTGAGATCATGACCTGAGCCAAAAACCAAGAGTTGGACACTTAACTGACTGAGCCACATAGGCACCTCTATGTGTTCTTTATATAGGAACATCTTTGTCTGATTCTTCATTTTTCTTTATTCTTATGCATTAGAAAAACTAGGTACTTGCCCAGTCTTCACAGATCGGCCTTGTACTGGAGAAAGCTTTACCCCTTAGCTCAACTAGAGATTCTGGGAGCCTCTTGAACCTATGTTCTAGTCCATGCTCCCAGGCATCTAGGGTATGCCAAGTTCTATTGGTGCATAAGGACAAGCAAGACTAAAGCCAATTCTTTGGGGGATTTCTCAGAAAATTGGATTGTTGGACATTCAGTCTAATTCTTTCCATGGGAAGAAGCTGGGATCCGGGCTTTTTCATTCACTCACTCTGTGCTGACGTTGGAGGGGTGAGGGGTATTATAATGACTGCCATCCCAAATCTCTATCTTTGTTCTTACTAGCTTCTGTGCAGCAAGATTATGCCAGGTGTCATCAGCACTCCAGGGCATGTAGCTTAGAAGCCAGTCCTTTGGGTAGCCCCCAAAAAGAGTTGTGGGATTAGACGGCACAGCAACTCTTGCACTCCCTGGGGAGAAGCAGGCAGCTGTGGTTTTTGTCTGCTCACTCTCGATGAGCCAGGGGGAGCAGCTATCTCCATTCTCCCTCAGGCACTCAGACTGTGGAGGACTGCCTGAGACCCAAGATTGGCAAGACAGAAGACAGTCCTTTGGAGAGTACCCTCAGAAAAATTGGGGTACAGGATACTCGAACCAGTTCCTTCCCTCCCTTGGAAGAAGCTGGGAGCTAGGAGATCTCTGCCTAATGGTGTGTTGCTCTGCCAGGGGTGGATATTCTGGTATGTTCCAAATCTCCCTACCAGCTTTGAGGGATCTGGTTTTGTATTCACTCAGGACGCAGGAGGCTATCATTTAGTTTCTGGATTTCCCTCAAGAGGAATTTTTCCATGCATTGTTGTTGAATCGATGTGTTTGTGTAAGAAGGAGGGTCTAGGTCTTCCTATTCTGCCCTCTTTCTAATATCACTCCCTGTAGTTTTCTTTTCTTGTGATATTTTTATCTGTCTTTGGTATCAGGGTAATGTTGGCTCCATACAAAGAAGTAGGAAGTTTCACCTCTCTTCTACTTTTTGTGAAGAGTTTAGAAAGGATGTGTTAATTCTTTTTTTAAGATGTTTAGTAGAATTCAGCAGGGAAACCATCTGGTCCTGGGTTTTTCTTTTTGGGGGGATTTTTTTTTAAAATTTCTGATTAAATCTCTCTGCTTGTAATAGGTCTGTTCAAATCTTATGTTTCTTCTATATAACTTTTAGTAGTTTGTGTGTTTCTAGGAATTTATCCATTTCATCTAGGTTATCTCATTTGTTGGCATGTAGTTTTTCATAGTATTTTCTTATAATCCTTTTTATTTCTGTAAGATCTTTACTAATGACCTATTTTATTTTCTGAATCTTTTTTTCTTGTTCAGTCTTGTGACATTTTTGTCAGGTTTGTTGATCTTTTCAAGGAACCAACTCTGGTTTTATTAATTCTATTTTTTAATGTTTATTTCCTTTAATCTGCACTTTAATATTTATTATTTCTATCCTTCTTGTGTTGGGTTTAGTTTGCTCTTCTTTTTCTAGTTCTGTAAAGGTAAATGTGGTTATTGGTTTGATAAGTGTATTTTGTTAAGTCTATTTATTTATTTAGTAATCTCTACACTCAATGTGGGTCTTAAACTCACAACCCCAAGATGAAGAGTTGCATTACCTTTCCGACTGAGCCAGCCAGGTGCCCCAAATGTATTTTTTTTTTTTTTAAAGATTTTATTTATTTGACAGAGAGAAACACAGCGAGAGAGGGAACACAGGCAGAGGGAATGGTAGCGGGAGAAGAAGGCTTCCTGCCGAGCAGGGAGCCCGATGTGGGGCTCCATCCCAGGACCCTGGGATCATGACCTGGGCCGAAGGCAGACGCTTAACGACTGAGCCACCCAGGTGCCCCCCCAAATGTATTTTTAATCATGATTATTTATAGCTATAAATTTCCCTGTGAACACTGCTTTTGAAGGATGACATGGCTTTTCGTATGTTGCATTTTGTTTTCATTTGTCTCAGTATTTCTAATTTCCCTTATGATTTTGTCCTTGACTCATTGGTTGCTTAATAGTGTGCTATACAATTTCCATGCATTTGTGAATTTTCCAGTTTTCCTTTTGTCAATTTCTAATTCCATTCCATTATATTCATAGGACATCTTTTGTGGTATTTCCATTTTAAAGACTTACTTTATGACCTACTTATTGTCTATTTCTGGAAAACATTCCGTATTCAATAGAGAAGAATGTGTATTCTGCTGGTTTGGGATATACTGTTAGGACCTCTTGATCATGGTGTTGTTCAGTCTTCTATACTTCCCTGTTGATTTTATGTATAGTTGTTTTCTCCATTATCAAGAGTGGAGTTTTGAAGTTTCTGACTATTACTGTTGAACTATTTTTCTCTGGAATTCTGTTTTAGCTTCATGTATTTCAGGTCTTTGCAGTTCTGTTCCTACACATTTATAGTTATTATACCTCTTGTTAGAATGACACTTTTGTTATTATATAATATGCTACTTTATCTCTAGTAACAATTTTTGTTACAGTCTACTTTGCCTATATTAGTTTAGCTACTCCAGCTCTCTTTTTTTTAAAGATTTAAAAAAATTTTTTTTTATTTATCTGACAGAGAGAAACACAGCGA
>CM053618.1:33252457-33262497 GCA_028646535.1 Procyon lotor | reverse complement strand
GTGACATATATTTTCCCACCTTTCTACTTTTAACATATTTATGTCTTTGATTCTAAATTGTGTGTATTCAACCTTGACCCCAGTAACTTCTTGCTAGACATGCCACCAAAGGCAAGGGAACCAGGCAAAAATGAACTATTGGACTTCATCAAGTTAAAAAGCTTTTGCACAGCATAGGAAATAGTCAACAAAACCAAAAGACAACTGATAGAATGGAAGAAGATATTTGTAAATGTCTTCTCAGATGAAAGGTTAGTATCTAAAATCTATGAAGAACTTATCAAACTCAACACTCAAAGAACAGATCATCCAATCAAAAAATGGGCAGAAGACATAAACAATTTTCTTCAAAGTGGACATATAAATGGCCAACAAACACATGAAAAAAGGCTCAACATGATTCAGCATCAGGGAAATACAAATCAAAACCACAATGAGATATGACCTCACACCAGTCAGAGTGGATAAAATTAACAAGTCAGGAAATGACAGATGTTGGCAAGGATGAGGTGAAAGGGGAACCCTCCTACACTGTTGGCGGGAACACAAGCCGGTGCTGCCACTGTGGAAAACAGTATGGAGGTTCCTTAAAAAGTTGAAAATAGAGCTACCCTATGGCCCAGCACTTGCACTACTGGGTATTTACCCTAAAGATACAAATGTAGTGATTGGGAGGGGCATGGGCACCTGAATGTTTATGGTAGCAATGTCCATTATAGTCAAACTATGGAAAGAGCCTGGATGTCCATCGACAGATGAATAGATAAAGAAGGTGTGGTATATATTTATGTATATATATGGTATGTGTATACACACACACTGAAATATTACTCAGCCATCAAAAAATGAAATCTTGCTATTTGCAGTGGATAGAACTAGAGGGTATTATGCTAAATGAAATAAATCAGAAAAAGATAATTATCTGATTTCACTCATGTGCAATTTAAGAAATAAAACAGAGGAGCATAGGGGAAGGGAAGGAAAAACAAAACAAGATGAAATCACAGAGACAAACCATAAGAGACTCCTAATCATGGGAAACAAACAGAGTTGCTGAAGGGGAGGGGGTAAATGGGTGATGGACATTAAGGAGGGCATGTGATACAATGAACATGGGTATTATATAAGACTGATGAATCACTGACCTCTACCTCTGAAACTAATAATACACTATATGTTTATTAATTGAACTAAAAAAATGCGTTAAACAAAGAAAACTGGTAACAATCCAAATACCCATCAGCAGGTGTGTATAAAAGTGAGTTGCAAAAAAAAAAAAAAAAAGTGAGTTGCATAGCCCCACAGTGGAATATTACTCAGTAATCAAAAGGAATGAACTTGGACCACAGAGGATGTTTAGGGCAGTGAAATTACTCTGCAGTATACTATAGTGGTAGATACATATTACATATTTGTCTGAACTCCTAGAATGCACAATACCCCGAGGGAACCCCAAAGTAAATGGATTCTGGGTGATAAAGATGTGTCAGTATTGCTTTATCAGTTGTAACAAATGTGCCGCTCTGGTGCTGGGTGTTGATTGTAGGGGAGGCTGTGCATGTGTGTGGGGTGATCTCTGCACCTACTGCTCACTTTTGCTGTGAACCTAAAATTCTAAAAAATAGAATTTTTTTTTAAAGGAAAAAAATTGTGTGTACTCTCTATAGTGTATTGTTGGATTTTTTTTTTTTTCTTGAAATCAATTCTGTTAATCTCTGTCTTTTAGTTGATGTGTTTAATTCATTGATGTTTAAATTACTGGTAAGGCAGGATTTACATCTGTCATTTTGCTGTTTGTTTTCTGTACATCTTATGTCTTTTTAATTCCTTTGCCATTTCTCTTACTCCATTTTTTTCACTTTTTTTTTTTTTTTTAAAGATTTTGTTTATTTGAGAGAGACAGAGATTGAGCGGTGGGAAGGTGGGAAGGGGCAGAGGGAGAGAGAGAGAGAGAAGCAGAATCCCTGCTGAGCAGGAAGCCTGATGTGGAGCTTGATCCCAGGACCTAGAGGTCATGACCTGAGCCAAAGACAGACGCCTAACCAACTGAGCCACCCAGTCGCCACTCAGTTACTTTCTTAGTGGTTACCTGGAAGTTACGATTGACAATTTGTAACAATCCATGTAGGATTGCACAATCCATGTAGGATTAACACCAATTTAATTTCAGTATTATACAAAATCTTTACTCCTATATAGGTCCATTTTCCCCTTCTCTTTTGGATTGTTATTGTCATATTAATTACATCTTTATACATGGTGTACTTACCAACACAGATTTATAATTACTGCTTTATGAAGTGGTCTTTTAAATCAGAATGGAAAACAAGAGTAACACAAAATACATTTATCCGCTATTTTACATTTACCTACATTGCTACCTTTGCTATGGTCTTTATTTCTTCCTTTTTTATTTGAGTTAGTGTCTCATGTCATTTTGTATCTGACTCAAGGACTCTAGTATTTCTTGGAGGGAATGTCTACTAGTGGTAAACTCGCTCAACTTTTTTTATCTGGGAATGCCTTAATTTTTCCATTTTTGGAGGAGTGTGTTTCTGAATATAGAGCTCATAGTTGGCAGAGTTACCTCTTTTCTTTCAGCACTGTCATTATACCATATCACTGTCTTTTGTTATGTGTTGTTTCTGATGGGATAGTGTCTATTAATCTTAGAGAAGCACTTTCTGTGATGAGTTGCTTCTTTTTTGGTGTTTTCAAGATTCTTTTTATCTTTTAACAGATTAATTGTGACATGTCTTGGTGAGGATCTCTTTCATTCTATTCTATTTAGAGTTTATTGAGCTGCTTAGATGTGCAGATTAATTTTTTTCATCAAGTTTGTGATGAGTAAATAATTTGACTATTCGATGAAATATTCTTCTTTTTCTTTTCTTTTTTTTTTTTTTAATTTTATTTATTTATTTGACAGAGAGGGAGAGATCACAAGTAGGCAGAGAGGCAGGCAGAGAGCGGGGCAAGCAGGCTCCCTGCTGAGCAGAGAGCCCGATGTGGGGCTCGATCCCAGGACCCTGAGATCATGACCTGAGCTGAAGGCAGAGGCTTCAGCCTTCTGCTGAAGACACCTCGGCGTCCCTCTTTCTTCTTCTTTTTCTTCTCTCCTCTCCTTCTGCATTATTTTGTTGTTGTTATGCATGGTCTTGTCCCACAGGACTCTGGCTCTGTTTCTTTTTCTTCCTGTTTGCTCAAACTGAGTAATATCAGTTAATCTATTTCCACTTTCTCTGAGTCTTTCTTCCCCCTGCTCAAATAAACTGTTGAGTCCCTCTTGCAAATTTTTCATTTTAGTTATGATATATTTCAATTCTAGAATTTCCAGTTGGCTTCTTTTTATAATTTCTATTTTTCATTGATATTTCATATTCAGTGAGACATAGTTCTCTCACTTCCATCTAATTCTTTAGACATGTTTTTTTTTCTTTGAATGTTTAATGTTTAAAATAGCTGATTTAAAGTCTTTGCCTATTAAATCCAAAGCTTCCTTAAAGACAGTTTCTATTTACTACTCCCCCACCTGGTACGGATGATACTTCTTGTTTCTTTTTTGTTGTTGTTGAAAACTAAACATTTTAAATAATATAATATGGCAACTCTGGTAATCAGTTTCTCCTTCCTTACCAAGTTTTTTGTTTTTGGTATATTGTTTCTTTTAGTGAACCTTCTGAACTAATTCTGTAAAATCTTATTTTGTCATGTGTGGCCAGTGAAGTCCCTGCTTAGTTAGCTTACTAGTCACCTAATGACTGGACAGCTATTCTTAAACACTTGGAATCAATAAGTCTCCCAGGCTTAGCAAGAATCTCTGTGTACATGTTTGAAAATGCTTTCAGTCATTCAGACGGTTGAGAATTCTATATTAACCTTCACATCCTGTTTGTGCAGAGTCTCAAGTTCAGTCAGAAGTGAGAATTAAGGCTTCTAGATTCCCAGGAATATGTCTAAGTTTTTAAAACCCTATTTAGACAGCTCATTGTACTTTTTCTTTTAGGCTTTTTGGTTAGCCTTTTAAAAATTTCTCCGTTATCTACTATCTCAGGCAGCAGTGTTGTTAAACAATTGCCACTGATTATTGTCAGCAAATGCCCCAGAGAATAAGCTGCAGTAGGAAAGCTCCAAGTCCGGTCCAATAAAGACAAGTCTTGTGAGACAAGAGGGTGATAAGGCTCTTCAGGCAATGACCAGAGAGATAAGTTAAAGATAGTTATCTGGAAATGAAGCTTTCAAGGAAATTTAACCCTATTATTCCTCTTTCAGTGGCTGTGAGGCTGCTGATTTTCACTGTGATTTTATGGAAGTTTTCATGGTACTAGGGAAAGCTAAAATCTGATAAAGCTCACTGATGTATCAATAGTTAGCCTCTTTAAAAAAATAAATGCTTCTCAGAAACATTCAAGCTTTTGGTTAATTTCTAGATTTTTGAAAATGTTGATTTTGACAATGTTTGCCAGTGACCTCATGACTTTTATGGAGGGCAAGCTTTTTGAACTATTTTACTCTACCAATTCCAGTGATATCACCCCAAGGAATTCATTTTTAAAAATATCTTAACACTTGGTTTGGTCATACAATATTTTACAGTTGAATATCAGCCTGATTCCTTAAAAATTTTTTTAAAAATTCATTTATTTTGGAAAGAGTGTGTGTATGTGTGTGAGCAGGGTGAGGGGCAGAGGGAGAAGAAGAGAGGAAGACTCGCTGTGGAGTACAAAGCTTAAGGCTGAGCTCAATCCAAGGACCCTGAGACCTGAGCAGAAACCAGGAGTCAGGTGCTTAACCAACTAAACTACCCGGGTGCCCCTAATAGCCTGATTCCTAAGCATAGTTGGCATAATTTACCAACTGTGAACTAATCTAAGCCTTATTTTTCTCTCTATCCAAAGAAGAGGTTGATAACTTTCTTTTAACTCTAGTGTTGCCTGGAGATCTTTAGCAAATGTCTTGGCCCTACGCCTTACGGATGGAAGGTGTTAATTATTTCCTTAACATCTGTCATTTAATGTGTAAAAATCCAACTGCTTTTATTTTTTTCTGCTGCGATTAACCTTGACCCACTCACTAGTCATAGCATCAAACAATTTCTGTTGCTATCTCTCTAGCACACACCACCCTGGCTTCATAAAATAGAGGCCCTATTCCTGATTTAGCACTAAATCACTTGTTTAAACCTGTTTTGAAAATCTCTTCATATTAAAAAATGAACCTTTAAAGAGGCCAGTCTGCTTGTATCACAATTTTCAAAAGTCTCCGAACCAAGAACCATATCAAATCTGGCTGTGCATATTTTGCTGTTTTAATTTCTGTATGTTTTATGCAAGAAAGGGAGAAACTGAGACAGAAAACAGGGAAGGCGCAAAGCTCCTTAAAGCAGTGCACCCTGGCAATGCCTTAGAATAAACTGGAGAGTTTAAAAAACAGTCATATCTGGTCTCCTCCCTAGAGCAATTATATCAGAATCTCTGGGAATAGGAACCACACATTTGTATTTATTGAAAGCTTCTCAGGTGATTCTGAAATTCTGTCAAGAATGAAAACCACTAGCAGAAAGCATGTGCTGAATGAAGCACATTGCTACCCCTTGTCTCCTTACAAAAATTGCTGGGAAACCCCAGCCCTGGAAGGTCTGCCCTTGAGATGCCTGGAACATGGAGAGAGGATGGGTTACGTTGCAGCAAATGGCCTGAGAAACTGCACATTTGCAGGCAGAATGAGAAACAAAAGCACATTCTGAATATCTCTGTGTAATATGTATGGAAATTAGGTACCAAGTTAGAAGGCAAAGTCCTGGATTTTATTCAACAACTAACACTCACTGAATATCAACCTCTACCAGTCTCTATCCTGTACTAACTAGTTTGGGTAAGTTATTGAACTGATCTTGGGTAAGTTATTTATAATTTCTGGATATGGAGTTCTTCTAGTAGCTCATGGCAAAGTTTTTAACTTACAAGTATTTTGCCAAGTTCCTTTTTGATTATGTTCTTTCTACTTTGGAGGGTTCGAATATAATTTCCTTTATAAAAAGGCAATGCTAGAAAAATCATTTTTTGTGTGTTTTTTTTAATGCTGTTAGTGAAAAAAATAAAAGTCTGGAAGCATTTTATTGGTGTTCCCAATTGGAAAAAAAATTTAGCTGTCTATAAAATTTGGAAATCTGGGAACCACTTATTTGGAAAATAATATCTGTATTTGATGACTAGCTTAAGGAACACTGATCCAAATTACTCCAACCCCAGCATTTGTAAAATCTTGTTTTGAAATGTGAAATGTAAAATACCTTTATTTTTCCCATCATGGCTTATAGAAGAGGTCCACTTAGTATTTCCCTTGAATTTTTTTTTATCTACAATTTTATTTTTATCAACTTTCGCACTAGAGCTTACTGAGAGAATAATAATCTTTATCTCTCACTGCTAACAGCAAATTTAATTTTTTTCCAAAAGATTTTTGCCTCTTGAGATAAAGCTAAATGAAAAAAAAAATAAACATTTTCTTTGGAAAGCTCTAGCTTTTCAGCTGGAAATCTTATACTGAAGAGCTGTTAACCTTTATCCTGTATCATTAGCAATCATTTGAAAACATTATAATCATTTTGGTAATTGGGGGAGAATACTCCAGCTGTGTCATTGTGTCGTTGGAGTCCCCTTATGAAGAAATCATCAAGTCTTTAAAGAATAGACCTACCCCCAGAGGGATGTGGGAGTGATTGAATTTGTTTTTTTATTCTTTGTCCATAGTTTTTTTCTCTAAGTGGGCCTATTTGAGTTTCAAAGATGCAGATTCCAAAGACTAAAGAATGTATGGTGTTTCCAAAAGTAATACCAATATTTTTTCCCCCTAACCCCTTTCTGTTCTATGTGCCAGTCTTGTCTGTCTAAGCAAAACAAAGAATCAAAACATTGTCCTGTGACTTCAATATATAGAGGGCAAAGACTGGATGAATGAGATCTCAAACTTTAATGCTTAATCATCAGAATAAACAAAAGATTTAAAAAATTTTCCATAACTGGAATACTAGCTGGTACAAAGTAAGTGCTCAATCAATATGATGAAAGAATGCATGAGTACTTGTCAGATAATCGAGTAGGTACCCAAAGCCTTTGTACTCTTAATTGTTGCATAACAACTTAAAGAACTTATCTCCAGTCTAGTATTTCTCCCGAACATCTCAAGAATGGTCCCTTTCTATGCCAGATAAGCCACTTATCAAAAACATTTCTATATGAGTTTTTCATATTTATTCAGAGGAAATAATTGTGTAGATAAAGGCACAAAAAGAAACCACTAATTTTTGCCAAAAAAATAGAAACTCTGGCCAAGTCCATACAAATGCCTAAAAAGTTTAGTTTACCAGAGAGGACAGTGTTAAAAAAAAATAGTCAATATCATATCCCAGGTCTCCTGATTTCCAATACAGAGCAAATATTTGGATCTTAAAGCCTCTCCCTCAACTTGTACATTATTATTTTGTCATTTCGGTAGCTGGATGAGCAGATCAAATCATTTGTTTTGAGACTTGTTTGTAAGTCTTGTGTCTTTGGACCTGTTATTCACTGTATCTGAAATTGCAGTTTACTCATCTGGAAATAAGAATACCTCTGTTCATATGGAGGTTCCTTAAAAAGTTGAAAATAGAGCTACCCTATGACCCAGCCATTGCACTATTAGGTATCTACCTCAAGATACAAATGTGATCTGAAGGGGAACCTGTGTCCCAATGTTTATAGCAGCAATGTCTACCATAGCCAAACTATGGAAAGGGCCCAGATATCCATCGATGAATGAATGGATAAAGAAGATGTGACACACACACACACACACACACACACACACACACACACACACACACAGGAATATTAGCCACTAAAAAACCTGAAAGCTAGCCATTTGCAACAAACTAGAGGATATTATGCTAAGTGAAATTAGTCAGAGAAAGATAATTATTATATGATCTCATTCATATGTGCAATTTAAAAACAAAACAGAGGAGCATAGGGGAAGGGAGGGAAAAACAAAACAAGATGAAATCAGAGAGGGAGACAAACCATGAGAGACTCTTAGTCATAGGAAACAAACTGAGGGCTGCTGGAGGGGAAAGGGGGGTGGGAGGATGGAGTAACTGGGTGATGGACATTAAGGAAACCATGTGATGTAATGAACATACATGTCTGATGAATCACTGACCTCTACCTCTGAAACTAATAATACACTATATATTAATTAATTGAATTCAAATAAAAAAATACATCTGTTCAATGTTGCTAAAAGATTAGTTGAGTTACAGTTATATAAATCTCTCATAACACACTCAGAGTTAATTTATTTTCCATTTTTTCTCATTTATGGCAATCTCAATAATATACTCATTGTAATAATGAAGTCATGACCTTCTGAATGTGACAGAGAACTCTGGGAGGGGATGGAGCACTTGCTGTACTTAACAGCAAAATGTGAAATAGTTCCTGTTTTGAAAGTTGGCAGCAAATATTTTATAGAAATAAATTCCATGTCCAATCCATCAACATGTTCTATATATTCAACCACAAAGTACATTCTTTCCCTCTATGCACTCTACTAGAGCCCTATACCAAATGTCCATCATCTCTGACTTGGGGCATTCTAACTAGCATCTGCTTAGTTTCCTTGCTTCCAATCTTGCCTACTCTTCTGAAATCTGTTCTTCAGTACAGTATCCACAATGTTTTTTGTAAACCATAAATCAGTTATCCAACCGTGAAATTTTTCATTAGAATAAAATTCCCACTGTTTGCTATGGCAGTGACCCTGCAGGTGGGCTCTGGCTTCATGTTTGTATCAGTTTCCTGGAGATGCCAAAACAAATGACCACAAGTATTGTTGTTCAAAACAATAGGAATATGGTCCCTCACAGTTCTGGAGACTGGATGTCCAAATCAGGGTGTCTGCAAGGCCACGCTCCATCTGCAAGATGGAAGAATTCTTTCTTGCCTCTTCCAACTTCTTGTGGCTCTAGGTATTCCTTGTTTTGTGGCAGCATGACTCCCCAATTTCTACCATCTTTATCTTGACAGGGCCTTCTCTGTGTGTTTGTCTTTCTTTGTTTCTTGTAAGTTCGCGCTGACGGATTTAGGGACCATTCTAGCATACCAGTCAGTACGCTCTCTTCTTGATCTTTACCTTAATTATATCTACAGAGCCCATATTTCTAACTAAGATACCATTCTGAGGCTCCAGGCAGATGCGAATGGGATGGGCGGCCCGCCTCCCGTCACTACAATCTTATGGTATGTTCCCTTTTAGTCATTACATTGTAGCTACTTTGACCTACCCACTTCCCTCACTCCCCAGGGCTTCTATATCCCCTTTCCTCCTGCTGGGGTATCTGTATCCCTGAAATTTGCATAGTTATCTGCTTACCAGTCAGCTTAAATATCACCCCTCTTTTTTTTTTAAAGATTTTATTTATTTATTTGACAGAGAGAGATCACAATTAGGCAGAGAGGGAGGCAGAGAGGGTGGGGGAGAAGCAGGCTCCCCGCTGAGCAGAGAGCCCGATGCAGGGCTCGATCCCAGGACCCTGAGATCATGACCTGAGCCAAAGTAGAGGCTTTAACCCACTGAGCCACCCAGGTGCCCCATTAAATA
Source organism: Procyon lotor (assembly GCA_028646535.1). NCBI lineage: Eukaryota > Metazoa > Chordata > Mammalia > Carnivora > Procyonidae > Procyon > Procyon lotor. The sequence continues at coordinate 33,252,858 of CM053618.1, read as the reverse complement.
TCACCCCTTCTGAGAGACTTTCCCTGTCCTTGGCTAATGAAATAATACAAGTTACTTGCTATTCACTTACTTTGTTTTATTTTCTTTGTTACAGTTATGACTTTCTGAAGTTATCTTTTTAATTTTTTTTAATTTGTTCTCCTTGCTCATTTTAACCTTATGCCATTAGATTCCAACAGAATATAAAATCCATGAGAACAAAAACTGTACTTACATTTTTCATTATTTTATCTCCTGTATACATCTTGGTAATAGGAACATAGTAGCACTCAATTCGTATTTGTTGAAGGAATGAACAACTAGAACGAAGGGTATGAATTAGGGGTTAATTGACCAAGGTCTTAGCCCTTACTTTGTCACTAACTAGCTGTGTGACCTGGGATGTCACAAATAATCTCTAT
>CM053618.1:33230602-33251957 GCA_028646535.1 Procyon lotor | reverse complement strand
CAAAAGCAGCAGCTTAACCAATTGAGCCTCCCAGGCATCCCCAGCCTGTGATTTTCAGGTCACTATTTCAGATCAGCAAGTGGTAGGCTTGCCCAGACCAAACACTGTTGGACCGTCCTCACAAACTCCCTGCTCGCCGTCTAAATGTCCCCTTGTTGTAGTTACTTCTTCATCCAACAAACCCCAGCGGAGCCCCTCAGCAGCTGATCCACTGAGATCTTGTCCATGAGGACAGATGAGATGACGACATCCTGACACAACCTACTTCATGTTTGTATTGTTGATGCAAAATGAACAAACCTCCTAGAATTCCTTAAAAAAAAAAAAGAAGAGGGTTTTTTTGGAGCCCAGGTTAGGACAGCTGCTGCTCAGGCTACACAATCTTCACAAAGATCAGGGAAAGGAACATTTGGGGTAGGGTTATACACATTTTTTTTACATAAAAAGTTACAAATTATTAGACAAAGGACATTTCGTAAAGTTGCAGACCTTAAGTTTCTAGTATACGCAGGGCCAAATGACTGCAATCTTGAGGAAACCAGGGAGCTTTCTTCCTTTTTCTTATCTTCTGTGTTCCGAATGTTCCTTTTTGCTTACTTTCTTTAAGGCAGTAGATGAACACTGTGTGCTAAGGGGGAGACATTACAGCCCACGCCTTGAGGTTTTGCCAAGTCATTGTGATCTTGTTTAATGTTAAAGGATAGCTTTCCTGGGAGCCTAGGAGCGTGGCCCCGCAAACATCAAAAGTTGAAGATGTCAGGGTGCCTGGGTGGTGTAGTCAGGTGTCCAACTCTTGGTTTCAGCTCACGTCGCCTTCTCAGGGTCATGGGATCAAGCCCTTCATCGGGCTCCCTGCTCAGCGGGATGTCTGCTTCTCCCTCTGCCTGCCACTCCCCCTGCTTGCGCTCTCTCTCTCTCTCTCTGTCAAATAAATAAATAAAAATTAAAAAGTTGAAGGTTTCCTTAATCAATAACAAAACAATTTTACTTCTAATGTATGATTTACCTTTATTAGATATTTTTAAAAACAAAACATCTTCCTTCCTTCCTTCCTTCCTTCCTTCCTTCCTTCCTTCCTTCCTTCCTTCCTTCCTTCCTTCCTTCCTCCCTCTCTCCCTCCCTCCCTCTCTCCCTCCCTCCCTTCATCTCTTTCTCCTTTTCTCCCTTTTTCTTTTTCTTCTTTCCTTCCTTTCTTCCTTTTTCCTTTCTTCCTTAATCTCCACACCCAATGTGGGGCTTGAACTCATGACCCTGAGATCAAGAGCCACATATGCCACCAACAGCCAGCCAGGCACCCCTCTATTTATTAGATTAATTTTAGGACGTCTAATGTGAAATATCTCTGGTTATTTTAATAGTTCCTTTATCACCCATTGATCTCAAATTTCTTTTTCCTTCTACTGACACATTCATTACCTGTTCTATTTTTACACATCCTATCATGTTGTGTTCCTTATTTTTTCCTGACCCCAATAGGCTGGCATGAGACTTGGCTTAGAGCATATACTATCCTGGTCCAGTTTCCAAGTTATATATAACTGGTGGAGGAGGCACCAAGGCCATATTCACAGGTCCTTGTATCATAGGTATGTATATCCAAAGGCCCAGCAGTCATAAAGGTATTTTGGTTACATTCCAACAACATATCCTTAAGAATGTGTTTTCCATTTATCATAAGGGATCTTTCTGTGGCCTGTAGACTCTACTTTCCCTTTTGATATTGGGGAACTGCAAAAGTGTGCAATCCAATGTTATGTTTCATCCTTCAGGTGTCAATATCTTATTTCACAGTTGCCCAAGGAATCACACAACCACTAGGGATGTGTGTATCTACTCTACTTCTGGTTGGGCTGTCTAAGATCTCAGGCGACCAATATTGCCCTGAGATTATAGCTCTTTTAAGATTTCATATATCAACCAAGCTTAACTTCCACATTGACAATCCATACTTAGAGAAACATAGTTAATGAACTTTTTTAAGTGTTTTATTATTTTTAGCATTTTCTCCAGCTGCTTTACGTCAAATTTCCATTGCTCTGTTTACTTCCATATGAAATTCATTTATGGTTTGTAATGTATTGCTAATTTTATCCATCTGTGTACATAACTTTGACAAAGCTGCCATGCATATGTGTTCAACTGAGATTGTTTGGTTTCAAAATTTTTTAAATCAAATGTGATTTGATCAATTTGAAATTGAGAAAAAGTGGCTGTCGTTGTTCCTCCAATTAAACCTTCTACTAGGGGCGCCTGGGTGGCTCGGTGGGTTAAAGCCTCTGCCTTCTGCTCAAGTCATGATCTCAGGGTCCTGGGATCGAGCCCCGCATCAGGCTCTCTGCTCAGCAGGGAGCCTGCTTCCCCCTCTCTCTCTGCCTGCCTCTCTGCCTACCTGTGATCTCTCTCTCTGTCAAATAAATAAAATCTTTAAAAAAAAAAATCTCCTACTAATCCAATAAGGAAGTATAAGTGTTTCTTTCCTTTATTTTTAATTCTATTTTTTAAAGATTTTATTTATTTATTTGAGAGAGAGACAGAGAGAGCACAAGCAGGGGGAGAGGCTGGGAGAGAGGGAGAAGCAGACTCCCTGCTGAGCAGGGAGCCTGATGCAGGACTCAATCCCAGGGCCCTGGGATCATGACCTGAGCTGAAGGCAGGTGCTCAACCATTTGAGCCACCCAGGCTTCCATAAGTGTTTCTTCCCTTTTAGCAACTCTGGTTTGGGTATAGAGTATAAATTGAACATAAGCAAATGTAGATGAAATGGAGCAGAATTTGGAGATCTATATCTGGCTTGAAAGTTCTCTATACTAAATTTCAGGGTCTAGGCTACTACTGTAGGTTCCTCTACAATAAGTCCCCATATTCTTGGGGTAGACACCTGGGGTGTGAGAAACCTGACATGCACCATGACACCTGACACGTGTTCTATGCTACATTTCCTTTGTGTCCTCCATTCTCTTTACAGGGTGTCCCTGTTCTTTGAAAGTCTCGATATAGTGACCAAGGATCTGTTCTTATTTTTCTAACAGTGGATATGGATTTAAAAGTGTATAGATGATCCGTTTTTTGGTCTATTTATATTTAAGGATCTAATTGCCCATTCTGTATAATCAGCAGCTGCTCTTTTACAATGAAATCCTAGAACACAATGAAATGTGGGAATTAAGTTGGGATCATTTTTATGGAGTCTTTTGCCGTATGTGCCATGTGGCTGTTGATTCAGCAAGACGAGGGAGAAGTACAAAGCCGAGCGCTCCCTGGTCGTCTTGGGACCGATGCTGGGTTGTGCTACCGAAAGCCAGTAGTAGTTCAGGCCGATCTTCATCCTCCACACCAGTATCCTTCGGGGGTGTGATAGCAGCAGGTGCTATAATTTCCCCAGTACTATATACATCATTATGTTTTTTAAATCAATACTTCTTTTGGGGGCACCTGGGTGGCTCAGTCGGTTAAGCCTCTGACTCCTGATTTTGGCTCAGGTCATGATCTCAGGTCCCGAGATCGAGCCCCACATCAGGCTCCGTGCTGAGCATGGAGCCTGCTTAAGATTCTCTCTCTCCTTTCCCTCCACCCCTCAATGCTCATGCACTCTTTCCTTTTCATTTAGATTCTGGCAGATTAATTTAGATTAAGTAGTAAGTGCTAATTCTTACCACTGTGGATGCCTGCAGTACTAATCCAGTAGTAATTTTTCCACCTTCAGGATCCTTGCTGATTCTTGCGGAGATTAAAGTGGAGGTTTGTTCAATCAGCTTCCTGGAGTATTTGGTTTCTCCCCTGACCGAAGGTTTCCCAGCAAGTAGACGGTGCTAATAAAGCAGGGTGGAGTGGGGAGGTTGGGCTTGGTGACGCCGGTGATGTTGGTGATGCTGAGCCCTCATTTGCAATCAGGTGACCAGGATGGTGATCTGAGAAGGAAGTTTGAGGATGTCACAGACAGTGGGCTTGAATCCGGACCAGAGGTGGCACTGCGCTTTGGAACAGTGGCGCCCTGCTCTTGCCGGCACGATCAGAGTCTTGGTAGCTGCAGTGGGTACGGCAGCTGATAGCGAACAGTAGGCAGCGTGTGGTACCGAGCCGCTTAGGAATATTCAGTTAACCATGCAGCATAGTCTCATGCCTGCAACATCAAGGGAGCCCTATTTTAATAGTGTCGTTTTTAATTCTTTCTTGTTGTTGTTCTTGCCACCCAAGAAAATCTGTTCTTATTATGGCCCAAACATAATTGCCCTGCTTCATGCTAGGCTAAATATTAGGCATCTACTGTCAAAGATGGGGTTTTTCATGCCTGAAATTTTTATAGTGGCATCAAATTATTTTCTTTCATTGATATGATATGCTTCGTCCTTTGATCTCCCTGTAGGTGGTATGAGTCGCACGTGCTGCTAATAAATAACAATCAGTACTTTACCTTTTAATTTAGATTCTGGGGTATTAACTTAAATTAATTAGTGCTAATTCTTATCTCTGTGGGTGCCTGCTGTACCAATTCAACAGGAATTTTTCTATCCTTTCTATATCTATGGTTTAGAGCTCTTGCCACTTCCCAGATTGTTTTGGCATAAGCGCTCATATCTAGATTATTAGTCAGCAAACTGAACTTCTGCTCAAGTAAGCCGTTATACCATCTTATTGATCCAGAGGCAGTTGGGTTATAGGATAAGAGCAAGTTTCATATTAGGCCTTTTTCCAGAGCCCTTCCTGTGAAGTGGGTGCTGTGGTCTGATTTTATGATGGCTGGGGTACCATAGCAAGCATCTAGATTTCCGATGCTCTGAGGGTGCATTTTTGATCATTTTTCCTGTAGGGATTGAGTAATCCTATTCCTGACCGCGTGTCTACAATGGTGCGCGTGTATAGTTTATCCCCTGCTATAGGCAGGGATCCTATAGAATCAATTTGTACATTTTGGAAGGGTCTGTCAGTTTGGATGTCATCTGGAGTATTCATTAAAGGACTCCAAGATTTAAACTTTCAGCAGTAATCACATTTCTTAATTTGAATTTGGAGGTATTTGGTAGGTATGTACGTATTTCTTGTCTCTAATCATGTTCTAGTGCCATGTGTGCCAGCATGAGCTGTTTGCTGAGGTGCCCGTGCAAGGATCTTATCATTTGGCATATCTCTGTTCAGGTTGTATTGTTCCTGTTCCATTGCCCTTCTTGTGTTTATATATATATATATATATATATATATAACATATAATATAACATTTATATATATAAATATATTATATATTATATTATAATATATTCTATTACAATATTATATATGATATATAATAACATATATAACATAGTTATAATTTATTTATATATTTATATATAACATGTTATATATATTATATACATATATATTATATTATATATAAATATATATAAAGTATATATAAAATACATATATATGTATTTTATCAGGTGACCAGTATATATATATATATATACTCATATATATATATATTTTATATATATAAAGTACATATATATGTATTTTTTGAGAGAAATAGAGTACATGTGTGCATGCATGTGTAATGTTCTTTTATTTTGATGGCACTGTAGGTTTGAAAATTGAGTGGAGAAAGGATAAGGGGGTTCATTTGGGGCTCATACTTGGCACCTCTGTCAGTCCTATTGTTTCCTAAAGATTTAGCATCCCTTTCCTTCGTATGAGCTGAACAGTGAGCACCAGTGATTTTAGAATGGTGATTTTAGAAGGGAGGTGAATAGCAATTGTATGCCCATTAGAAATATAAGTACCTGCAGAGTTTAAGAATCCGTAGGATTTCCAAATGGTGCCAAAGACATGGCAGACCCCGAAAGCATATTTGGAGTGTGTGTAATCAGTAACAGTTTTCCCTTCCAACAATGTGCAAGCGCTAGTAAGAGCTATGAGTTCAGCAGCTCTGGCTGATTTTACAGTGGGCAAAGAATAGGCCTCCATTGTTTCCTGTGGGGAAACTATGGCATAGCCAGTTCTTTCCCCCAGAAATGTCATCAATGGGAGCCATTTCAAAATCGAAGTAAGTCTGGGTTGTCTAAAGGGATGTCTGAGAGATCCCCTCATGGCTTTGAGACCATTTCCGTAGTCGTAAGGCAATCATGGGGAATGGAGTGGACTCTCCAACATCAGGGAGGGATAGTAAGGTAGCTGGAGTTAAAGTGTTATGATGATATAAGAGGGTGGGAGGGACAGTCAAAAGAGCTTGTTCCCAAGTGGTCTGTCACCATTGTTAAAAAAGAAAATTCAGGGGCGCCTGGGTGGCTTAGTCGTTAAGCGTCTGCCTTCGGCTCAGGTCATGATCCCAGAGTCCTGGGATCGAGCCCCGCATCGGGCTCCCTGCTCGGCTGGAACCCTGCTTCTCCCGCTACCATCCCCTCTGCTTGTGTTCCCTCTCTCGCTGTGTTTCTCTCTGTCAAATAAATAAGATCTTAAAAAAAAAAAAAAAAAGAAAATTCACCTGAGTACACTTGAAGATCTAATTGCTTTATTAAATGATTCATGAAATGGGAAGCAAGTAGAAGGGAGCTCCGAGGAGTTGTACAAAAAAATGGGAGGTTTTTATAGAAGATGGGTGGGGCAAGAAAGTTATTAACATATTATTTGCAAAAGAAAAGGATTGCTCCAGGCAAGGTTGCTCTCCCTGAGGGGCAAGAGTAGAGGGTCTTATCATGCAGATCACCTCACCAACCTTTGGGCAATCCATCCAGAAGTCCTCTGTGGCAGACTCAATGGCACTGATTAAAAAATTCCTGACTAACCAGTTAAAACTACATTTCTGAGGAAGGTTGACACTGCGATGAGATGATGTATTAAGCCCCAGTTTGGAGTTTCAGCCTAAGTGACGCCATTTTGGGCCGTGATTTTCTTTTTAAGAATTCACACCATTTGATCAGACTCTCTGCTTAACTGAAAGATGTGGTCCAAATTTAAGGCATAGTGCCCCTCTCGGCTACCACTGAAGTTCTCACTGTTTTTGTTATTCTTTTGTGTGGTATTGATGGGGGAAAACGGAACAAAGGCCAGACTTTGCTTTGGTCCATAGTCTCTACGCAGAATTCTAAGGGAAGGAGACTAACACTCCTACACCTCAAGGACTTCCTTTCATGTTTTACCACTATCTGGTTAATGTAATTTCACTCTGATAACCGTAAACCTCCCCCCACTGCCAAGATATATGTTAGGAGTCACCCTCCAAGCATGTGGCCCACTGACACTCATGATTAATATTTTACTAGACAGTAGTAAACAACCTTATCTTAGCAACACCGATAGCCTTTCCAGGCCCTGGAAGCCCTGCTTCCAAATTCCTTAGAGAGTTACGCCATCCCTAACCCCCACTAGCTAAAAAGTATATAACCAGTCATTCCTCACAATCCTTGTGCAGCTGTTTCTGTCCTCAGGTCCTGTCCCCATACTTTGAGGGACAGAAAGCTAGCTGAGGACAAAGCACAAGGTGACACCCTGCAACCTCCCCGCCACCCCCCACTTCTGGGTGGGACATGTGTGACACTCTTCCAGGAATCTCCCAGCAGTCTTGATGTTAATACCTTGCTAGAGGGAAAACCTTGAAATTGGCAAGGCCTCTGGTATCCAGTATCTTGCAGGTCCTCTTTAGCTCTCCCTTTTCTTACCTCCCCCAACCCCTCCCTATATAACCTGCCACCCCTCACAACCCCGGGGTAGCAGCTCTTTCTGCCAGGGGTCCTGTCCCCATGCTTTAATAAACCACCATTTTGCACCAAAGAATCAATAATTCTTTCTTGGTCATCAGCTCCCGACCCCACCCCCACTGAACCTCACTTATATTCTAAAACTTAATCAAAACCACCGTTTTGCACCAAAACCTTCTCAAGAATTCTTTCTTGGCCGTAACTCTCACACCCCAACATCAAATCCCATCAGAATCATGACGATTCTTCTCATATTCACAGGTCATGGCTTCAGTTTCATATTAAGTTAGTCATTTTCTTTGTTCCTTATATGTTGCAGTCTCAGAGAGATCATTTACTTGGTGGTGGTGATGGCAATCATGCATTTACAGCTTTTGAGAGAATGCAATGTACCAGGGGGATTATTATAATTACTATAAGCAGGACAACTCCTAACATTTGGAGTGCAATTTATTTTTTTTTAATTAAAAAAAAGATTTTATTTATTTATTTACTTGTTTGTCAGAGAGCACAGGCGGGGGAGTGGAGGCAGAGGAAGAAGCAGGCTCCCCATTGAACAAGAAGCTCAGTGTGGGACTTGATCCCAGGACCCTGGGATCGAAACTTGAGCCAAAGGCAGACACTTGACTGACTGAGCTACCCAGGCGTCCCTGGAGTACACTTTAGAGGCATGGTCTCAAGACCCAAACGAATCAAAATCAAATAGTCAAAGAAAGACTCATGGAAAGTGTCATGAGGACATTATGAAGGCACACACATGAGTTGTGTCTTTCCACAATGTCAGCAGCTTTCTTCATTCATAAACCAAAATGAATCGCAATTATAAAACAGGTTCAGGATTTCAAACTCAATGACATTTCACCGTGTAATTAAACTTGACTTCTTCTTTTTTTTTTTTTTAAAGATTTTTATTTATTTATTTATTTGACAGAGAGAAACACAGCGAGAGAGGGAACATTAAGCAGAGGGAATGGTAGCAGGAGCAGGCCTCCTGCCGAGCAGAGATACCGATGCGGGGCTCGATCCCAGGACTCTGGGATGATGACCTGAACCAAAGGCAGACGCTTAACGACTGAGCCACCCAGGCAACCCTAAACTTGACTTCTTACACAGCACACAGAGCAGAACATCAGACAAGCCAGGCAACAAACAAGGTAACTGAAGGGTGTAGGAAGTTAATGAACCAAACACAAAGTCCGTCTGTGGGTGCGCAGTTGAGATGACCAGACTCGGTCCGGTCGGTCTGGGTCAGCGCTGGGCACTTATTGCTTCTGAGGTTCAAGCAGCGAAGGCTCTCAGCTCTGTTCCGAGATCAATGGGGCAGAGCCTTCAGTGGCAGCTGCTTCTTTTTTTAAATGGTCAGACATAGAGGGCTCAGTGCCTGGAGAGTCTGACAGTTTGCTGCAAAAATCTTCCCCTTTTAAAGGGATTGAAGGAGTCTGGGGTCCCTGCAGACCTCCTCTGCCTGTGCTTGCGATCAGTTCTGGGGGGTCGGCAGCTGGCACTGGTCTCAGCGATATCTCGTGGCTGAGGTGCACTTAACTGCTGGCGCATCGCTTGACACAGGCCCCTGCTTGACATCAGAGACTCCGTCTTGCTCTCCACAGAAGGAGTCACCTTTTTAGACCAAGTGATTTATTCTGTGGTTTCATGTAATCAAGTTTTAACTTCTTCCAAAGTGTTACCCCAGGCACAGAAGGTACGAGCCATAGCACAGATAACTTCTTGCTTAGCTAACAGTTAAGCAAGACTAGTTGATTATCAAGGATGACTTTGGCTAGAGAGTTTGAGGATCTTTGCTGGGCTGCTATTGCTCCAGCAGCAGATTTTGCAATAATTTTAGGAGTTAAGGAAAAGTTTTGATCATAGCCTCATCTACATTTGTCTCTAACTAGGGACAAAAGGACCTGCCAAAAGGAGTGAATCCTTAATCAGGAAAGAGTCTTGGTAGATCCTTTTAAACTCAACAACGTAAATTTAGGGTAGCTGACCAATGAGATGTCTTATTTTGCTTGTGAAAAGTTAGGGCACAGTTAGATTTTCTGCTAGGCTAAAATAAAAGATTGTTTTAAATCCCAGAGGTTGCCCACTTTCTCCCCCTGCCCCCCAACAATGACTTGGGAGATAAAGATGAGGGTATTATCTTTCCAGGGCAAGGTCAGAGTAAAGGAAAGGAAAAGAAAAGAAAGAGAGAGGATTTTATGTTTAAAGTATGAAGACTTAAAAAAAATAATAGATATAAATAAAAAAAATAAAGTATGAAGTCTTGCTGTGCCATCTTGGACCCATCTTGGAAGCAGTCAGCTCCTTCTCTTACTCCTTGATTTGATTTAGGTCTCCAGCATCTTTACATTTTGCCGCAAAGTCAGTGGTCAGGAGCACTTTGTAAGGTCCCTTCTTAGTGGGCTTAAAGGCTGTCTTCCTTGGATGGTGTTTCTAGAACACCCAGTGACCAGACCCCACACTGTGACCAACACAGTGGTCTTTGAAGCCTCTTTGAACTAAAGAGGCTTCTCTGACCTGTGGATGACATGCTTGAGTCCAAGACTTACGGTGGCTGGGTTCAGCAGAAGGTTGTACACTCATAGAATTCCAAGAAGTTTGCAAGGTTTTTGTTAAGGTTCAGATGATTTTTCCAGTGGAGTGGGTGCTTAGATCACAGGAGATCATTTCCCCAGGTGGGAAATATACTTATAAGTTTTGTTTATTTGTTTTGCTACTGTGTGGATACCAGCCTTGCATCATGGGAAAGCTTTAATCTATCCAGAAACACACATATTCTAACAGGAACATACTGATAACCCATACTAAGTGGCAACTGAATGAAGTCCACCTGTAGGTATTTTAGGGGTCCAGAGGGAGGAGGTCTCTGGGAACAAACAAAAATCAACTTTCCAGGACGATGGGCGGGACAGATCAGACATTGCTGGTAGGCGATTTTTGCAGTTTTATAGAGGTCTCTCAACCAGTGATAATTCAAAATTTGAATTCATCTTAATGCCCCGTGGAAGGCAAAGTAATGAAAAAACTGGAAAATGGCATTTACCAGGGAGCCAGGAAGAACTAAGTGGCCATCTTGGGGTTCCCATAGCCCCAGATATTTGTTTAATTTGTAGCTATTGTTTATGCACCTTAATTTTTCTTTTCTTTTTTTTTTTTTTAAAGATTTTATTTATTTGACAGAGAGAAACACAGCGAGAGAGGGAACACAAGCAGAGGGTATGGTAGCGGGAGAAGCAGGCTTCCTGCCGAGCAGGGAGCCCAATGCGGGGCTCGATCCCAGTACTCCGGGATCATGACCTGAGCCGGGATCATGACCTGAGCCGAAGGCAGATGCCTAACGACTGAGCCACCCAGGCGCCCCGCACCTTAATTTTTCTAATTTAGAAGTAGACTGATAGGGTGCCTGGGTGGCTCAGTCGGTTGGGCAACTGCCTTTGGTTCAGGTCATGATCCTGGAGTCCGGGATCGAGTCCCGCATCAAGTTCCCAGCTCCACAGGGAGTCTGCTTCTCCCTCTGACCTTCTCCCCTCTCATGCTCTCTCTCCCTCTCAAATAAATAAATAAAACCTTAAAAAAAAAAAAAAAAAAGAAGTAGACTGTTACAAGGATACCAGGATGGCAAAAGTCTGGCAATGAGGGGCCATTTTTTGCAGAAGCAGAATGACTTTATCCACATGTGCCACATCTCAAAAATACATTATAAAGAAGGCTTAGTATTACTTATTTGACAATGCTTTCCATGTAATTTACATACCATGCCTGATTAGTGGATGTGGCACGTGGCTGGCTCAGTCAAGTAGAGTATGCAACTCTTTATCTCGGGGTCGTAAATTTAAGCCCCACTTTGGGCCTAAAGCCTATTTCAAGGAAAAAGAAAAAAGTAGCGTGTGTGTGTGTGTGTGTGTGTGTGTGTGTGTGTGTGTGATTAGTTTAATATGTAGGTTAAGGAAAAACTCTTTCTATACCCTTCAAGGTCTTCCAGTTGGACTAAGAAATGTATATTAGATTAATAGGAGAAAAAAACCAGAGTTTTATTACATGTCCCCAGAGGCTAGATAATGAAAGTGAGAACTAAAGAAATGACCAAGGTAGGCAGTGTTTATACATTTTAGACAAAGAGACAATAAATTTGTGAGAAATTGACAGGATAAAGAAAACGTGTTTAGGAGCTTTTACTCATAGAGAATTCTAAGCAGAATTTGGGCTGAGGTCTTAGATTAGAAAAAAGGTAATAAAGTTTTTTTCTATAGCTTTCGTAGCTTTATAGTCCGTGTCTCTGGTGAGAAGTATGTCTTTTTACTTCTTAGTTTAAGGAGTGTATTTTTTTTTTTTTTTTAAGATTTTATTTATTTGAGTGAGAGAGAGAGAGCACAAGCAGGAGGAGAGGCAGAGGGAGAGGGAGTAGCAGACTCTCCCCTGAGCTGGGAGCCCAACGTGGGGACCTGGAGATCATGACCTGAGCCAAAGGCAGATACTCAACCATCTCAGCCACACAGGTGCCCCTGGAGTTTTATTTTTATTTAAGATTTATTTATTTGAGAGAGAGAGCAAGAGAGCCTTCAAATGAGGGAGGGGCAGAAGAAGAAGGTGAGAAAGAATCTCAGGCAGACTCCAAGCTGAGTGGAGAGCCTGACACTTGGCTCTAAACCCATGACCCTAAGATGGTGACCTGAGCCGAAATCAGGAGTCAGACACTTAACCAGCTGAGCCACCCCGGCGCCCCTCTGCGTTTCAGAATGCCCAATCCTTACAAGCATTTGCCTCCAAACCAACTAGGTAGAGCTCTTTTACAAATTAATTTTAGCAATACCATCCAGAGGTAGAAAATACCACGTAACTATAATGCATATATATACAGACCCAGATGAACACACAAATATAGAGAACTTCTGTCTTAAAATTACTGCCATATTGAAATAGGAACAAAATTTACTGGTTCTAAAAGTTGGATCTGAGTTTGTTTCTCGGGTAGGTGGGATGATATCTGTTTGGATGGCTAAAGCTTTCCTATTTTTCCATTTGTAGAGAAGACACTTAAGATTCATATTTGTCCCTGGCCAGTCAAGTTCCAAAAGACTTTTCCCCCCTTGTTTGTTTTTTCTTGATAAGAATTACCCCCTTGTAATTTGCATTTAAAAGAGGTGGAATAGATAGAGTTCCTGGAGGGTACCAGGTAGGATATTGAACATTTACATTTTAAAGGCACAGGGGAAAAAAGATGCGCGTTTTCCCTAGAAGGACTTGTGTTCCCTTAGGACCAGAATCTTTATACTTCCAAGCTTTTTGAGATTAAAAAAGGGGAGGTTTTGGAACCCGTAAAAAGGATTTGTGGTCTTTGAATAGTTTCTGGAACACACCTCTGATCCTGGGGAAGACTAGATTTATAAAACAAGGACAACTATTTTTTAATTCCTCAAAGAATTGGATTGCCACCTAAATGGTATCAAAGGACTGACTTACCCATCCACCTAGGAAAATGCCTTTTTCCCTCTGGGTACATACAGTTTAGGGAAGAAGACCTAAAAAAAAAAACCAAAAACTCCTGTAAGGCTCTGAATATCAGCTTCCAATTTGGCCAGATTTCTGATTATAGGTGTTAGGCTGGCGGCCCGGGGACGCCAAAAGCAGACAACGAAAATCTGACTGGTCGGCCTTGCATTCCCTTTTCTGTATAATGAGCTGACAATTGATTGGTGTATTTTGTATCCCTCATATACATAAACTGCAGCCAATCAGATACCCAGCAAACCCTCCACACCCTAAGGCCCCTAATCAAAAACCCCTCAGCCCTACCCCTGGGCGCGACCTCGCCCGAGAGCCCTTCCATGAAAGCTGGTCTCGATTCTACCTGCCTGGCTCCTCATTTAAACCGCCAATTCAAACCTGACAACAGAATTATTAAATTCTTTGAAATACCTTATCAGGTTTTCAACCAGGACATAGTTAATATTTCTTTTTTTTTTAATGGTTAATATTTCTGGCAGTATCAAACAACCTCATGAACCAAAGAGGTGTGCTTAAAGAGAGTGCGAAAGATACTATGTTTATAATATCTAGAGTTGCTCCCGAAGGTAGCCACAGGTAGAACCCGTCCCAAGCAGGCAGAAACCAAGCCGTGTTCTTAGGACGGAAAAGGAGACAAGCAAGAAGGAAACAGCTAGGCGTGCCTGGCTGGCTGAGTCAGTACGGCATGTGACTCCAGCTCTCTGGGTCATATGTTTGAGCCCCATGTTGGGTGTGGAGATTACTTAAGAATTAACCCCCCCCACAAACTCTTGAGAATCCTCCTGAGGTTTAAGAAATTCTTTAACTTGACTAAGGAGTCACAGAGACCTGGAGATCACCTGTAGCCTCAGGGGGGTCTTATTTTAATGAATTAACTAATTAATTAATTCTTTTTCTCTTGTCTTTTTTTTTCTTCACATGATCTTATTTTATTTTATTTTTTTTTTAATTTTTATTAACATATAATGTATTATTTGCCCCAGGATACATGTCTCTGAATTGTCAGGCTTACACATTTCACAGCACTTAACCACATGATCTTATTTTAAAAGGTAACTTTGGGGACACCTGGCTGGTTCAGTTGGGGAAGCATCTGACTCTTAATTTCAGGGTCATGAATTCAAGCCCCACATTGGGCTCCATGCTGGGTGTGGAGCCGATTAAAAAACAAACAACAAACAAACAGTAACTTTAACAGTCTTTTCAGGGTAGAAAAGCAATTCGGACAGGATCCTTAGGATGAGGACTGATGAAGGAGAGTTAGAAGAAGGGCAGGCAGGCACAAGGGGCTGCTGGCGTAAGAGGAAACCACCCTTACAAGGATCATACACCAACCTGGAAGGAGGCCCCATTCTTTCCCACCTGATAGATGACAAAAACCTAATTGGATGACAGGCACATCGAGGATTAATCAGATTAAAATAACCTGCCAACAAGTCCAATATACACCCCCGAACTTAGAAACTCCAGTGGCCACCCTCTCAGGTCTCCTCTCCCTTTGGGAGCTTTGAACCCTATCATTCAATAAACTTTACTATCGCTTAATAAACCTCGCTTGGCTGCCCTCCACTCTCTCTAGTCTACCTCTCCATTCTTGGAGGTGGTGTGACCAAGACTGCAGGCACCGAAGGAGAAGGAAAGCCTGTAACACCACTCAAGGGACAAAAGGGAATAGTGGAGGAGTTATGTCGTTGTGTAGTCTTGTTTAGGTATCCTTTCCTTTTCTCATTTACCTTTTGCAACAAATCTTTTAATGGAACTTTTGTTATTTTGAAACCTTTCAGAAGCTTCTGCTTGCCAGTTAAAAGAGATGTCCCGTTCTGCTAGGTTTGGGAATGGCTTTCAAGTGCACTTTTAAAATGATCTTATCTAATTGGAATGTTCCCCATAATGGTCATTGTAATTCCATGTTGTTTTTGGTATAATTTTTCTATTCAGAGACATAAAACAAACAAGTGTGCCAGAAGGTACTGGATATAACAAATCCCTTTCCTTGCTTCTGGTTATAAAGAATCTCATCTCCTTTAGCTAGGTTTTGGGGTTTCCTGGAGGCAAACTAAAACTAGGAGAGAGCTGCTGTGGGGCTGGAGATCGTGAGTGTTTTATTGTGTGCCTTGTTGCATAGTAGTTTTCTTGGTTGGTGGATGACCTAGTGTCAGTCTAATATATTCTGTGACAAACTTAATCTAACAGGAGTTTTCTGGAGGTGGTAAGCCCTCTAATAGCTCCTAAGTGTTCAACCTGTGCCCCCCAATTTTTGTGGCTTTTTGGCCTCTGAGATCTCAGCTAGCAATAGCCTTTATTTACACAACACAAGACAAATATGCACACCTCAACCTACCAGCAGTAACACAAATGTCATGGCGGACTGGACAAGTGAAGGCCATGGTAATTCCTAATGTGGGCTACACCAGTGGACTCCCTTCAGGGAGATGGCAGATGGGGAAAGTGGGGCAAAGATTCCAAAGAGGAACTGTGGACTGAACCAAGGGTGAAGGACCAGTGCTCCATTAGAGCCTCCTGTCAATCTAGACTGACCCACTAACCTGGACTGGAAAGCCAATTAGATGGGTAGCTTGAATGCAAAATAACAGAGCTGAAATAGAGGGGCTTACCAACAGCCCTTGGAAATGGTGAGAAAGACAGTGGACTCACAAGAGTTCCTATGTCTCTCGTTATCCCCAAATGCCAGCAGAAGTTCGCTTTGGTTCCCAGTGTTGTCACCAAATCTGTTACAGGGACAAAATGGCAACTGAGTAAACTTGAAAGTATAATTGTCTTTATTATATGATTTATGAATTGGGCAGCATCCCATCTAGCAACCAGAAGGGAGCTCCAAGGAGTTGTACAAATTGGAAGGTTTTTATAGAAGGGTGGGACAAGGAAGTTATTAAAAGAAATGCTCCTTGGAAAAGCCAGAGAGAGGATAGGAAAAGAAAGGAAAGGAAAGGAGAAAGGGAAAGAGGAAAGGAAAGAAAAGGAAAGGAAAGGAGAGGCTTGAATAATTTTGTAGGGTTAGTGAGGAAGCCATATCTGGTATTGTCCTCTTGCCTTTTACAATAGTGTTCCAAATATGTTTTCTTATGAAGATTGTTAGAAGGTGGAGGAGAGACAGTAATGTGTCCCCCAAACTGAGAAAGTACTTTGAGACCAGAACACGAAGCAGGTAACTCCACACACTTAACACAGTTTTATTCAGAGTAACTTCTTGACAGGAAATCAGGCAGATGGCTCTCCATGGCAGCTGCATCGTTATTCTCCACAAAGTCTAGACTTTGGTCAACAGATTTTGTCAGTGGGCCCTCTTGTTCAACTATAGACCCTACTAGTTAGAAACACAAATAGACAAGACCACTTAACTCATGCTCTAACTAAAACCCATTGTGCATATTTCATATCACACTTAAGACCTTAAGACATTGACGAAGATGTTTTGCAATGACTAGAACATTCCAACCACTAGACCATAAAATCCCTGATGGCAATTACTGAATGCCTAGAAGACCACACCCTTCATGATCCCTTCCCTGCCTAGGATTATGGGCTGAACATACACTGACGCCCACCCATGACCCCATGCTCTCTGCCTGTGGTCTTGCATATACCAGTCCCCTTCCCCAAATCTATCTCTGTAAGACTCTAGGCGTCCATCTTGCTGGTGGAGGCATTGGTTGTTAAGGCCTGAGCTGGCCACCTCCCCTGGTTATTGGCACTCGAAATAAATTGCTCCCTTTCTCTTTTCCAAGCTCTCATCTCTTGAGTTATTGGCTTCTGTTGCAATGGTATTTCCAAGTTTGTTCAGTAACATCATTAGCAAACCCATCCAGGAGCTACATTTTTTTTTTTTGTCCAGAATTTTGGGATTCTCCAGCATGGAGCAGTTGGCCAGGGTAGCATGCCAGGACTTACCACCATTTGTTTTCTAAGTTTGTGGCTGTGATAGATCATTTGGTAACAGTTTTACAGAGGGGACATGCAGAAGGGCATTGTGGTAAGATTAAAGAGTTTGCACACACCTAATTGACAGCTAACCTTTAATTAGATCTTGTGGCACCATCTGTGCATCAGGATGGGGGAAAAGAGTATGTTATCTCTAACAGATTCATGGGAGGTCAAAGCAAGCTTCCCCATCCTCGCCTTGGTGGATATTTCTAAAGTATGTCTACTAATCTCCAATGGGCCCAGAACACAGAACCCAAAGAAAGGTCATTATGTGAACATGAGCAAGATGGAGGGCCAAAGATGGAGTCAGTACTGTGGGCACTCCTACAGAGATGCTTAACAGAAAGTTCCAAATAGTTTATAATAGACTAGATGCAGGAATAAGATAATTTCTGTGGGTTCAACAAGATGAAGCTATCTACCAGCTCAATTGGTTATCTGTGAAACTTTAAGGATGTTTTGGAGTAGGGACTGTAGGGGCCAACGGTAGCCTGCTCTAAGATAGGCCACTTCGGCATGAAGACTATTTTGAGTTAAAAAGCAATAAAATCCCAGCAGATTCAGGAAAAGCTCTACCTCCCCTATAACTGCCTAAAAAGAAATTAAATGGAAAAGCGACTTCAGGAAGAGGGCTATCACCATAGATAGCTACATTACACTGCGAGCTAGGTGTGGTAGACAGGGAGGAACCTAGCAAGGCCTGTTTGATCAAGGTCCTCTCTTTGTCCTATTGTTTCTGAGTCACCGAGCAAACATTTATTTACCATTTACTCTTTTTAACTCTTTCTGAGGATGACATTTCTTACCTTTGAAGACACAGACCCCAAACCCCTTCTTCTGATTTCAAGATGACATATATAATTCATTTTGCCTGTCTTTGGAATTTCCATGTCTGTGTGGATTTCCTGTTTGTATGCTTTTAAATTTGATTTAGTCTTGTTAAAAAAAAAAAGATAATTATTGAGGTCATCATTAGCATCCAAACTATATAACGGCTCTATCAGTTTTGCCTATTCAAAAGCTGTTTATAATTTGGTAGGTTGCTATAGATGGTAAACAGTAAATTAAACTTAAAGTTTGTCAAACCCAAAACCCAAACCCAAAGAGTAAACCCAAACCCCATTAATGGGCTCTAGCAGATTCTCGTCAATTACAAATTTAAGATAATTCATCATTTATATTTATAATTTCATATTTGGCATGAAGTATGATATATCCCACAGCACTGACCAATGTTAATTGTGACTTTGGGTTGGGTTGCTGACATCGCCAAATGTTTTGTTTTTGGGAGGCAAATTAACACTCAGAGACTGATTTTGTCTTTGCCAAAAATATAGTCCGCACAGGTTCACCGGTGGAATTTTATGAGCCAATAGCATTCAGGATAATGTCTTTTAATAAGCCAACAAAGAAATAGCATATTCCAAACGAACGACAGATTAATCACACTACTGTTTCAGGCAAGGGGAAGTGAAAGGAATAAAGTCCAAATTGAGTTGAGCTGTACCTTTTGTTAAACAAAATTAAACTGAGTAAATTAGAAGATTTAATTGGCTATATTAAGTGATTCATGTATCAGACAGCATCCCATCCAGCAAGTAGGGAGATGCTGGGAGGAGTTGTACAAAATGTAAGGTAGGTAGGTAGGTAGGTAGATAGGTTTGTTTGTTGATTGACTGATTGATTGATTGGAAGGGTTGTAAGGAAGCTATTTACAAAGGAAAAGAGTGTTTCAGGCCAGGACATCTTTTGTGGGGAAGAGACCATCTGTGTTTGCTCTCACACAGATTACCTCACTGGGTGCTAATAACCAAATTTCAAACTGATATTTAAAAGGTCACATTCTTGGGGTGCCTGGGTGGCTCAGTTTGTTAAATGTTGGACTCTTGATCTCAGTGCAGGTCTTGATCTCAGGGTTGTGGGTTCAACCCCCGTGTTGGACTCCACACTGGGTGTGGAGCCTACTCAAAAAAAAAAAAAAGATCTCATTCTTGGGATAGTTTAAAAGTGTAATTTAGCCTTGGTCATGTCTTGGGGGGGTGTAAAAGACTAAATTTTGTATTTTTAAAAAAGATTTTATTTATTTGAGAGAGAGAGAGAGCATGAGCATGAGTAGGGGGAGTGGCAGTCAGGGGGAGAGGGAGAAGCAGACTCTCCACTGAGCAGGGAGTCCAATGTGGGGCTTGATCCCAGGACCCCGGGATCATGACCTGAGCTGAAGGCAGATGCTTAACCGACTGAGCCACCCAGGTGCCCCAAGAGAGCTATTTTTGATCTGCAAAGGGTAGCCTTGCCCAGACTGAACTCTCTTGGATAGTTCCTAGAAAATCTCAGTATCTGTAGTATGAGCATCTTGCTGCATTTGCTTCTTAGGTTTTTTTTTAAGATTTTATTTATTTGACAGAGAGAAACACAGCGAGAGAGGGAACACAAGCAGAGGGAATGGTAGCGGGAGAAGCAGGCTTCCCGCTGAGCAGGGAGCCCGATGCGGGGCTCAATCCCAGGACCCTGGGATCATGACCTGAGCCGAAGGCAGACGCTTAACGACTGAGCCACCCAGGTGCCCCTCTTCTTAGGTTTTTATTGGTAAGTCTCTCACGGGGGTCTCCTAGCAGCTGAGCTCCTGAGTTCTCATGGGTGAGAGCGATGAGATGATGACATCCTGGCACACAGCTGACCTCATTCCTCTATGCAAACAACTTCTAAACACACTTTTTGTCTTTGTCATAAACGAGTGGATTTGAGGTCATGTCCATTAAAAAAATTTTTTTTTCTTTTATTTGACAGAGAGAAACAGCGAGAGAGGGAACAGAAGCAGGGGGAATGGTAGTGGGAGAAGCAGGCTTCCCGCTGAGCAGGGAGCCCCATGCGGGGCTCGATTCCAGGACCCTGGGATCATGACCTGAGCCGAAGGCAGACGCTTAACGACTGAGCCACCCAGGCACCCCTTGAGGTCATGTCCATTAACATATAACAAGGTGAAGCTGGAGGAATCTGGGCTGCTTGGACAGGACGAGGCTGGGGGAGGGGTGGCTGGCTGGGCTGCTCTTCACCTAGAGACACCAGAGAAACGAGAGTTTACCAGTAATCAGGACCCCATCAAGTAACCAGTCTAGACAGGGAGTAACTGTGGCCACTTGAATACTGTGATCCATCCTAGAGGATGCAGGAGGGCGGGGTCAGGCCCCAGCTCCAACTGCCTCCTGGGCCCTCGCTGCTCAGGCAAGCTGACGGTGTGAACGGCCCTTGCAGGGATGGCCCAGTTCGGGGTCGGAGGGACCTAGAATCCGGCAATGGTCTTGCGAGGCTGGGTCAGAGGAATGTCTCTAGGGGACGAAGGCAAATGAATATTCATCAGCCCCAGTCTGACCCATGGGCAATATTCCTTCTGAATGTCGAGTTAAAATTAATGGACTGAATTAGCAGAGAGGGCTGGCATCGTATCATCTAGTAAGAGGTTTCCAGGAGCCCAGATTGCAGAAGCAGCCCCGGACCCCTCAGGAATTAACTCCAAATGTGGACTGCCCATACTTGGCCTGTGTGGCTTCAGGATGGGTTTCATGGTCGGCCTCCCCAACACTGGAGTCTACATAGCGACGGATGCCAGGCACCGGCTCTCATGGCTTGGAGGGCCGAGGGCCTGACTGCCTGTTGTATGCTGCAGGGGTGAACAGTGCACACCTAGAAAGCGTGGTTCTAGACAGCACGAAACGTGGGAAGCAGCTCGCATACAGGAAGGCCATGTCACAGAAGCAGGATCTTGGGATCACAAAGCATCTCCCTCATTCCAAGGTTCAAACTTCCAAAGTAAGCTTATACCCATGAAGGCAGAGCTGCAAAAAGCCCTCAAAATACCAAAACAGGGCCAGTGTCAGACTCCCAGTTATCCCTTATTGTAACGTATTTCACTCAAGAACAAAGTCCCATCCCGGCAAAGACACCTATACTTACAGAGTATCCCTGCCAAGGGTGTTGAAAATCTGAGCTCTGAACTCTGAAGCAATACAACAGAACTGTAGGTATGAGGAGGACACTTCAGATAACTAACATAAGGGTGATATTCGGAACCAGGCTTATCTGAACACTTGTAATATTCTAGGTCCCATGCAAAGATGAACTGTGGACCTCATCAGATGCCAGAGGCAGTGGGGGCCTCCAGAGGGACAGCCCAAGCCAAACTTGATCTTGAGGTGGGGAGTTTCAAACGCCCATGTTAGGTGTGGAGCCTACTTAAA
>CM053618.1:33203934-33222060 GCA_028646535.1 Procyon lotor | reverse complement strand
GGGGCGCCTGGGTGGCTCAGTCGTTAAGCGTCTGCCTTCGGCCCAGGTCAGATCCCAGGGGCCTGGGATCGAGCCCCGCATCGGGCTCCTTGCTCGGCAGGAAGCCTGCTTCTCCCGCTACCAGTCCCTCTGCTTGTGTTCCCTCTCTCGCTGTGTTTCTCTCTGTCAAATAAATAAAATCTTAAAAAAAAAAAAAAAAAAAAAAATTCTCATATAGCATATTTTTATTCCTGTCAGGGAAATTTCCCGTGATGTTATCTTGCTTGTCACATTATGGGGATATTTTTTTAGTACTATCTATGAATAAGCTCTCCTCAGCTCCAACAAACCTATATCTTACTTGCTAATTTGTTCATCTCTTCATCGGATATGGTTCTTACTGAGACTGAGAGCAAACAGGGCAACATTTCTTCACAGAGCAATATTTCAACCTTCTGGCCAGGCTGACACACAGGGTTACCTGGCTTCTCCAGGGCAGGGGGACATGGTCCTCAGCGAACCTTATAAGTCACACTCAGTGACTTCAGTTTCTTAAATAACCACATAAAGTCTAATTTTTTAAAGACTTGTTTTCTTTTTTTTTTTTTTTTGAGTTTTAGGTTAAGAGGATGGTACAGGGAGTTCCCATAACATCCCCCCTCAACACACACACACACACACACACACAGCCTCCCTCATTATCCACATCACCCACCAGAATCTTTGTTATAACCTATGAACCTACACTGACACATCATTATTCCCCAAAGTCTGCTCTCAGTGTTATACGTTCTGTGGCTTTGGACAAATGTATACTGACATGTAGCCATCATTATAGCATCAATCTTAGAGCATTCTGCCCTAAAATCTGTGCTGTGCCCATCGATTCCTCCCTCGATCCCCCTTGGCCCCCTCCCCTTCCTCCCCACACCCCCCCCACCCCGGGGCCCCCAGCAATCACTGATCTTTCTGCTGGCTCCAGTTTTGCCAAGTATACTCTTAAAAAAAAAAAATTAATGGAGAAGATCTTTAAAATCCTGTTTGATTTTTGCCTGTTAAAAGCCAATGGATCAACCAAATTCACCAGCTGAAATTTTTCCACTGGTAGACTTTTTCCATATTGTCTCATTTATTTTCCATCATCCAAAAGCATTTAAAATGCCAATGACCCCCTCCAGAACAGGTTCATGGATGAAAGCCCAACTGGCTCCTAATGCATCAGGTTTATAGGCTTTTTTTTTTTTTTTAGCACTATTTTCAAGTCCAAGAGTTTCAAAAAGGCTACTTTTTACAGAATATTTTGGAAAGTCTGAAGGTGAGGGATGCTATTTTGAGAGAGGACTGATAATGAGGATAGTAAAGGTTTAAAATAATACTTCCCCATCGAGGGGATTAGTCTATTATCATGAAATGGAAACATAAGGCAAATCGCCCTCTTTTCCACTTCTGCTATGAATGTCATCTTTTCAATTTATAGCGTCTTATGGTTCTTGAGAAAACTGTCTGCTGTCTCTCAGCCAGAGATTGCCCCAAGCATGGAGAAAGCGGGGAGGTTATGAGAATAACAGAGAAGCCGTCTGGAAAAAGCAAACTTTGAGGCAGGAATAATATATATTTTTTTTAATTTAAATGGGCTCTACTATTTTTATTTTCAAGATAATTCAATTTAATCACTTTGTTGAGCTCCCCAAACAGATGAGGTTTTATTCACTCTCAACAGACTCAGCAAAAGCAGAAACGGATAGCAGATAGAGGCCAGGAAGACAGAATGTGGAGTCCAGAGTTTCAGATTTTTAATTCCATCTCCGCCAAGTCCTAGCTGACAACCACGACAGGTTTCCTATCATTCTGCATGCCTGCGTTTCCTCCTCTGTTAAATGCAAATGTGAACACCTCCTGCACTGGGCTGTGGTGAGTCTTACGTGAGATACTGTCCCCTGTGCCGAGAGGCCACATACTAAGGATGCACCAGATGACAGCTGTGACTATGCATTTTGTATTTTTTAAATCACAAGGAAGATCAAGAAATGTATTGCTGTGACTAATAAAATCCAGTTACTCAGTCTAAGCCAATTTCTTCTCACTTAAACCTCTGCAGTCCTAGATGGAAGATATGCCATGACACCTACTAACTATGCTAATTAGGCAAGAAGTGATTTAATCCAGAAGGTGAGGCTAGTCCACTCATTGATGGAACTAACTGAAACAAACAGCTATTTTGGATGAGATGATAAATTTGGAGAAGATATCCTGTACTGAAACACTCGAACTGAATTTCTATCAAGACTACAGATTGAGGGGTGCCTGGGTGTCTCGGTGGGTTAAAGCCTCTGCCTTCGGCTCAGGTCATGATCTCAGGGTCATAGCATCGAGCCCCGCATCGGGCTCTCTGCTCAGCAGGGAGCCTGCTTCCCCCTCTCTCTCTGTCTCTCTACTTGTGAGATAATAAATAAATAAATAAAATCTTAAAAAAAAAAAAAGGCTATAGGTTGAGATGATAACATTAAATTCTCTTACCTAAGCTACCCTCTATTCAATGAGGCATTTATACTCAAAGGAGGGAATGAATCAAAAGGGACAGTACAGTGGCAGGCTCCAAGCTAAAGTATGGGTCTGTGAATAATGAGTCTCTTTTATTCATTCATTTAATCAGTTAGCATTTTTTGAGCACCTACTACTTGTCATGCATGGTTTTAGGAGCTGGAAATGGAGCAGAGCATGAAACAAAGCCCCTTCCCTTAAACACACTAGAGGCAAATAAGCAAACATCTAGGTCGTATTCTAATATGTACTATTGTTAAAAATAACCCAGGATGGGGTTGATACAGACTGCCAACTTGGGAGTAAGAGTGGGAAACTAGAGAATGTCTTTCTGAAGTGAAAATTGAGCAGAGATCTAAAAGAGTGTGTCGTGCAGGTATCTAGAGACAGAGAGCTCCAAGCTAAAAATCCTTGGATGAAAAGCATCAGAGTGGTTTAGTGACCATGACTCAGCTTCAACTAAAAACTTCCAGAAAGAGTAAAACAACATTCTGAATGTATCTAATTCATGACTGTAAAAACATATTTCCAACTTCACAATTCGGTGACAGAACCAAACCCTCAAGAATGGAATCTTAGAAAATGTATAGTTGTCAGTACATTGTCACGAAATCGATCTGCACTGCGCAGTGCAAAGATCGGCAGCAGAAGGTGCCCAGTGAGCAGCTTTACTGTAGACTGAAGACAGCGGACTCCAAACCGGAAAACAGGGAAGGGTTTTACTAGGGCATGTGAAGAGACAACGAACTACAGCAGGGACAGGACACTTGGTAGCAGCCTTGAGGAGCGGCACTGATCCACCAAAGAAAAATCTCTGGCCCAATCAAAAGGCAAACATCTTCAATAGTCCCAGCAGCTTTAGATAGGAGCCCTCACTGGTCATCCAAAATGGATCTAGCACGTACTCAATAAAAAAAACACAACTACACAATAATCCACAAATGCCCTTTCGAAATGCCCAGGCCCACACACAAATTTATGCTATTCCCCAGGTCCTGGTCATGCACGTGACAGACATTCAGTTCTCAATAATACAAGATGTTGCATAATATGAATCATTATGCTTAACGTAAAAAAAACAATTGAGCCTTAATCACCATGCACTTTTGCTATGGGCAGTCTTGTTCTGAATCAGAAAAACTGTCTTAATGTTCTTTGCCATCATTTGACTTGAGAAGACCTCTGTGTCAATTTCAACTCAGGCTTAGATTTGTATTTGTTCAAGTTGTATTTTCAAAGGAAAGCAGGTGGCTGCCCACCTACCAGACACACGCTGATCAGGTAACTACACCTTAAACAACCTGCCAATGCAAAATTTAATAATATGATTGCAGAACTCTCCATATGTCCATACCGGAGAAGTTTCAGTTTTCTGATTCTGTATTTTCTTTACAGGATTAATAAAGCATTTTGCCTCTGTAACCTCAGTTTCTTCCTATTCAATACCAAAGGATCATGAGCTTCTTGGGTAGGTTGTCTGGGCTAACTTCAAACAGAGGAACAATGTCAGTAGTTTTATGTTTGCTATAGATTACCAGTTGTTGAAAGTGGTGCCATATCTCTTAAGGCAAAAGTTATAAGGCAATCTATACATGACCGGTCATATGTTAAACTTGAAAAGTAGCACCTACAAGGAGCCAGGCCCTGTGATAAAGAACAAAGCGAGAGAAGAAAAAAAAATATCTCATCTTAGGTTGACTATGTTGACTTAAACAGTTTAATAGATTCCAGCTTTGTTGGAAACATTCTAAATGTAAGTTTCAAAAACCATATTTTAAAAAACTAGGCCATATTACAGGTGAGAATATAACAAGGATGCCAAATTGAAGATGAAAGGAAAAAAAAAAAATCAACAGGAGGAGGCTCCTAGCTAACATATTGTGAGAATGTAAGAGGATCACCAATTTCAGATTGTATTACTCTATCAAACTTCACAGCCATATTAAACGGGGAAGAAAGGTTATCAGCGAGGTCATCTTCAATCAAATGCAATTTACTACAGACCTAAGCATTGTGTTTGAAATTACTTGAGTTCCTGCAAATTGTCCTAGCAGCGCAAAGCCCTGAAGGGTTGGCGAAACGGTGGAGGTTTGGGGCATAGGACACATCATCAACCACAGAGAACCTGAAGGACTTGAGAGAGCCAAACGAATTAGTGTTCTTAAAATAGTAAGATTTCCCTTCAGACTTAGAGAACGTGGGCCTGTGAACCAGACAGGATGAGGCATGTTCGAGGGATCAATTACAGAACATCTCAGACTATCAGAGTCAAGATATCATTGTATCCAGGGAATTAATTGACCATTAAGACATGTCTGGCCAATCTAGTTCAAAACGGATTTTTTTTCTTTAATTCACAGAGGATCCTGGTATTGTAAAACTCTTCAAATAAAATCCAGCGTGGGTAAGTCGTACACAAGGAGATCATTATTAAATGTGGGACTTGAGAAAACATACTTCTAAACTAGCATTTTTCCAGTCTGGCAAAAAAGGAAAATGAATTTTAAAGCTACAAACACATACACACACCACACCAGTCTTTTTTTTTTTTTTTTTTTTATTCAAGCCATTTGCTTGAATTATATTTTTTTTAATTTCAAAAATATGCTGGCTCATAAAGAGACTTCATAACGCAGAAAGATCAGGGTCATAGCAGATTAGTAGCCCTGAGTACTTAATCTAGAGCATCTCATTAATCCTCACGATAAACCGATAAAACATTACCATACCAATCCCATCGAATGGGTTATTCAGTGAAAATATGTTTGGCTTGAAGAGCATAATAACCACCAAGTGTGGCAAGGTGTGTCCAACCAGCAGATGGGCTCTCATATCCAACAAGGAACCCCAGCTAGATCGTGCCATCACTCTTATTTTTACAGTTCACATGTTCCAGCAGTTAATTACTTTCTAGATGTATATTTTAAGCATGTATAATTTAAGCACTAATATTCAAAACATGAGATTTAGACCAGGGAAAATCCAACAATGTGAACAAACATTCAATCAAGGTAGGGATTCGCAGATGTCTTCCTAATCTCTAGGATACTACCTGCCCCACGGAGAGTAGGGGCACAATAAATATTTAATAAATTAATAAATGACAATAGAAATATAACGTTTTGACTTTGACCTGAGCCAAAGAAATATAATGTTTTGTTTGAAATGAATAAATGACAATAGAGATATAAAGTATTACAGTGTACGTGTTTGGGGCAAGGACCCAGATTTTTCCCTGGATTCTCAAAAGGGTCTGGGAGATGAGTTAGGATCCCCTGCTGGAAGAAATGAGGGATTCGTCTGTTCATCGGCAAGTGAGATGTCTTATGACCCTCAAAGGTTAACATCTGATTGCAGATGTTAGTATCTCCATGTTTATACCTGACAGAGCATCAGCCCTAAAAGCCCGACTTCTAGCTGTGAGGCTGAAGGTTGTTTTCCTATAAAGGAGAATTATAAAGTGTATTGAACCAGAGGGAGCCAGATGCAATCCCAAAACCTACCTAGAGAGACCTCCAGCTCTGCTAATGCAGGAAGCCCCACCCTCTGTCTGTTTTCTCTCCAAGTCAGGCCATCAGCAGTGATCCATGTGTTGTGAATTTCCAGGAGGGGGTGTGGATTTAATGTGCAGCAATACTTCTGGATTACTGCTTCCTGTAACCAATTACATCATTACATATACTTCCTAAAAAACATTAATGTCTACAATCTATACTTTTCTCACTTGTATTTATATCAAAAATCATATATTTAACAAAACATCCTTTTTGTGAAAGGATAGATATGTGGTGACCGTAAATTCTAAACCCAAAATCTGGGATGCAAAGCCCAAAAACAGATTTTGATTTATGAATTTACCATATACTACACGTCGCACGAAATTCTAAAAATGAAACATTAAATTACAGCTTATGTATCTGTGTGTGCGCTATGGGTGACAGGTAAAGAGGAGAACTTACAGACCGGTTTTTTATACACATAGCTTCAAATGATCTTCATGTGCCTCATTCTGATTCCAATGTTCTATAAAAGCTAAGGGAAGAGAAAACAGCAGGAAGTCAGGAAATCGAGATTTCTCTGAAGTTTGGACTGAAAAAAGCCAGGACAATGAGCAGGACAGGAGGGAGGCCTGGGTTGTGAGGGATAGTTCTGCTAGATGAGCAAGAATTTCTCGGAACCTCTGGCTTCAAGTTCAGTCCCTCCCTCAAGACTTGCCCCATCTCCCGGATGATTCCCTTCCCTCCTTCTACATGCTCCCCACTTCTTTCTTAAGGAAATTTTCTTAGCCTCCCGTAAAGGTCTGAATTCACAGGGCAAGCTCAGTACATGTGGTTCAACTCAACAGAGTTGACACCATTTTAATCCTATTATGCAGTCCTAGGCTCACATTGTTACAAAGCGTGCCTTATTCCCACAGTATGAGAAGAGTGTTATCCTTGAACTTGGAGCTGGATAAAAGAAAATCAGGTGAAACTATTATGTCTCTGTGAGTGCCTCATTATCTCAGCCGAGGAAATGAACGTATTCTGATTATTCTCCACTGTTCTCCAGCATGAATTCTGGGTTTCATATTTATTGACACTTTTAGAGTTGACCTTCAAGCTGGTTGACAGATTTCAACCGTGATGTTTAACAATGAGAAATAAATCATTCGCCCTCCCAACACTGGGCTGTTGATGATTCCCGCTCCTCATTTTCTTAGCTGCATTATTTATTATCATCTCCCAATATAAATAAAGAACTAAACATGGATTGATGTAAAGTCAGCCTATGAACTGTATTAGAAAAAGTGTAGCTTATTCAATGTTACTGAAAAAAATAGAATAAAACACTAAAGATAAGCAATTGAATAAAGTATAATAAAGTATTAAATACTTTATTTTCTTAAATAATAAAGTATAAATTAGATGCTTCTGATTATTTTCTGTTTACAGATCCTGCCACATATGGATCAGTCTTATCAATAGAGGCTTTTCTATGGCAACAGATTTTATCATTGTTAAGAAAACACATATATAAAAAACAGGGTAAATTTCGCTTTTCTTTTTATAATATCCAAGTTCTCCCAATCTTATGTTCTGCATGTATATACTAAACACGCGTGTATGTGTATCATCCTTTTTCTTTAAAAAAATGAACAATGAATCTTGGAACACTGAAAAAATAAAATTTAAAAAAATTTAAAAATAAAACATAAAAAAATATTTATTTATTCATTTATTTATTTATTTGACAGAGAGAGAGACACACACACACAGTGAGAGAGGGAATATATGCAGGGGGAGAGGGAGAGCAGCTTCCCGCTGAGCAGGGAGCCTGATGCGGGGCTCGATCCCAGGACCCTGGGATCATGACCTGAGCCGAAGGCAAATGCTTAATGACTGAGCCACCCGGGCACCCCTATGTGTATCATCCTTAACTGCACATGTGTATCTAGTGTATGTACAAATTTTACACGTATAATTTTAGTGTGTTTACACCTGTGATTTTAGCATGTTTAGCATGTGATTTTAGAACATTTACAGAAATATGAGAGCTTAAAAAGTTTAAAATTTATTGAAAACTATCAAAATGTTACTTAAATATTCGAACTGAAGGAAGCGGTGTTTGAAAACAACAAAGAGCTAAAGGTATTCAAATGCACATAATTTTGTGTGAATCCTCATGAATCGGAGTCCTTTCCTACAATCAGGATATCCTGTTGATAAATGTATTTGTATAGAAAATAAAATACGCTAAACTGTACTTACATACCTATAATGCTGGGCAACTCTATTAAATTAAAATAATGAATTAAAACATTTAATGAAAGCATAGACTGTGGCTTCTGTGTACTTTGCCAGAAGGAAGTAGAGAGCAGAGGAAAATATCTGATTTGAAAATTCATCCAAAATAGTCTAAATGTTAAAAAGGAGGAGGGATGTGAGAGACTTGAATGTCATGGAAGAAATTTAAAATTAACCAGAGCTATTATAGGTTTTAACTGTACCGTTTCAATTTTAAAAATTCAATCAGTTGTTTGTTCTGTCTACTCAATGCTAGAGATGATATATGAAAGGACTTTGAAAAATGCAGTTGTGTGTCTATACAGAACTTTTCTGATTGTAAAAATTCTTAGGCCTTGAAACAGGTTGCTAAGATAAAAACAGTGGAATTTCCTTCCCTGGATACTGTTTAAAGCAGAATAAAGAACTGTCTGGACCCCGTCCTGAACAGAGGGTATTATTCTGCACAACTTTTGAGGTTCCTTTTCATTTTACCATTGTATAAAATTTTCTAAGGTTACGGGATTAATATTGGCACTCTGCAAACTCTCTTGACTTCGGACATTTATTTCCATTTTCTGTAGCCAGACAGAACTCAATCTAGGTAGTAAATGATAGCTTCAGGACTTCAGTACTTCAAGATTTTTTTTCCTATTTCTGTACTGTCTATTGGAGATAATGTAGCAATGTCTCATAGAAGGGAGCTGTAAGCTTTCCTGGAACAAATGAATCTTGCATGCTGTCTTTGCTATTCCCTTGCTTATTGCCCACTTCTCAAATTGTGCTTCATTAAAGCATGGCATCACATCACATGCATAACCCTTGTAAATTCAGTATGACTGTGATAGACAACCATATAACCCAAATGTTCATGGGTTCCCCGACCAGGATTTGGTGAAGTCCGGCCATGGTGCCCCCCACAAAGACATAATCTGAGCATGTGGTCTCACTAGGTTCACCAACACAACACAATTTTCACACATCAACCATCATTTTAACTGGGTGAGAAATATTTAGTGAATAATGACCTTACATGGCTGGGTGTTTGGTCAATTCCCTTAGACCATAATGACCATATAATTTACTGTCCAAAATAGGACCCTTTTGAGAATAAAACAGAGGATGGGAGCATTGATAGCAATAACTCCAGGACCTCAAATATAGACAAATATAGACAGGGATATAGCCAGGAATTGTCCCAGAAAAATAAGGAAATATGTTTGCCCTAATTTGAGCCCAAGCCCAGGTGCAGTAGCACACAAGAAGGGTTGCTGATGGAGGAACATACTAGAGATGTTTGTCACTCCTATCTATTTACTGAAAAGGAAAACTACTAGGTAGGAAGACCTAAAACAAGTACATCCATCATTTTTCTTATGCTCTGCAACCCCTTCTCTATTTTCACTAGATAGGATTTATAACATTCTTAAATTTTAGTTTCAAAACTGCATTCCTTTTCTGTAATTAAGGCACTTGCCTTTATTTTAATGGCTGTGATTCGAGCAGATCCAACTCTAACGTCTTGCACAACGAACCACCCCAAATGGAGTAGGGTCAAAAAGCAGCAACCGTTTCTTATCTCTTCCAGTTCAGGGAGTCCACTGGGCAGAGCTAAGTCTTGTTCTACAGACTTCCCTGAAGTTGCAGTCAGATGGTGTCTGGTACCAATATCATCTCAAGGGCATGCCACCTCACACGACTGGTACTCTTCGTTGGCTGTCAGCCAAGACCCCAGCTGAGCTGCTCAGCCAGAACCACCCACACAAGACTTGCACATGTGACTCGGGTGGCCTCCTAACACACAGTCTCACAGCACAGCTCCAATTCCAAGAGGAAGTGTCTCAAGCAAGAGAGACGAAGCTCCCTCTCCTTTTATGGCCTTGTCTTGGAAGTCACATAGCATCTCATCTACACCAGATGATGACAGGCACAAAGATCCAGCCAGTCTCAAGGGGGAGGGACACTGATACCACCTCCCAATGGGGAGTAACAAGGTCATACTGTAGCAGGAGCGTGTGAGTTGGGACAGATATTTTCATGACCATCACTGGAAAAAATACTATGGCCAGAGGATATCCAGGAGATGGGGGAAGAAAAATAATAATAACTTGAAAAAGCAAACACCTCTGAATAGACTGAACAATAAAGTGCATATTTTTCTTGACTTAAATTCATATCTTGTAACTTTCTCATTCTTTCTAAAAGAATTATTTGAGGTGGGACTATTAATAGATTTTAATTTAAGCAATGTAGTTCCCAGAAAGGGGGTACTGCATCATAATAGCTCCAACTGCTATCTGAAAACTATGGTTTTGGTTAACTCCAATACCCAGTGTCCTTGACCCAATTCCTGCCATTGCCCCTTATATGTAACCCTTGCACTCGTAACCCTAAGCACTCCAGGCTTCTTTCTCTGCAGCCCATTTTGACACTGAATGAGTTTGCCTATATATTTCAAAATACAGAAAACTCAAGCCAGGAAATATTTTATAATAAATACCCAGCTAATGAAAGTTAGTGTTTAGTTTATTATATAACCAAAACAATAAATTAGAGAATGTTTTGCTTCCAAGAAACATAAAACCCAAACTGAAGTTAAAATTGATTCAACACACTTTTTCCACAGCCTGTAATAACTTTTATCTTCACACCTAAGGAGTTTCCAACATGAGATCCATTCATAAGTTTTCCCATGTACCCAACCCATCAGATTTAATGAAGCATCCAAAAAGAAGAGCTGGGGAGGATACCTAAAGGGATTACATGAACTGCAACATCACTGTGCTTTAAAGATGCACTTGGAAGAGAGAAAGATTGCTGAAGGTGGTACATTTCACCTTGCTCAAGAAAGATCACAGAAACAACAGTTTTTAATGTATTCAACTCAGAATTCATGTTAATTGCTTCAGGGCAAACTTTGATTCTGACAACTAATTATAGATCTTTTTTTTTTCCTAATTATAGATCTTGAAAAAACTTGTGTAACTATTAAGTTAGGAGTGCAAAATAGTATCTTTAAATTTATTAGACTTGATCAATTTCTCAGCAGTTGGTGCTAAATTGTACCTGAAATCAGTGTTTAATTTTTGAAGAACATTCTCCTAAAATTGTGATAACTCTGAAAACATTTGTGCAAGCCTCCCATTCTATATATTACATGACAAGTTTAAAGCTCAGAGTGACGAGTGGCTGGGAGGCAGGCACAATTGATGGGGTGTGATGATGGTGACAAAAATCTGAGGAAATGGCCTGCACATCACATTGAAGTGGGTGATTTGATGCCTGGCGTCAGAGGAGGCTCTGGGGCAAGAAGGGTAGACTGGATGGACTCCTAAGACCCAACAGGCTGAGTGAGAAAACACGACCCTGAAATGCCTGGTCTGTAAACTCACACTAATTTTCCCCAATCCTTAAGGATATATGAAAATAGGTTGAAAAATTTTGTCTTTAAACCAATGGTTCTGCTTCCTAAATTCTAATTGATTAAATTGCTTACCAAGGTTATGAATTGCCCAGTGCATCATTCTCTTGCCGTCAGCTTGGAAACACATCATTTGGAAATTAATTCCTAGTGTATTTTTCCCTCATGGGAAGATCATCATTTAAATGTAAACACCTGGTCAAAAATCTTTCCAGTCTACCAGCATTAATACAGACAAATATCTGTAAAACTCATTTGGTTTTTCCATTTTTTATTTTAATATAATATTTGCAATATTATTTCTGGAATAAATTAATATTTTTGTTATAGGCAATATAATGCTGGCAAAAAATTGGGTTCAAAATCTGAATTGACGGGGCGCCTGGGTGGCTCAGTCGTTAGGCATCTGCCTTCGGCTCAGATCATGATCCCAGGGTCCTGGGATGGAGCCCCACATCAGGCTCTTTGCTCAGCAGGGAGCCTGCTTCTCCCACTACCATTCCCTCTGCTTGTGTTCCCTCTCTAGCTGTGTTTCTCTCTGTCAAATAAAAAAAAAAAATCTGAATTGACAACTAAACATGTTTCTTTGAATAAGTTACTTAACCTTTCTGAGTTTCAATTTTCTCATATATAAAATCAGGATAGCATAGCGTGTAACAGTGCTCAAAACTAACTACTAAACCTAGGTATTAGCATGGTTTCCTACTCTTGATCACATAAGAGTCAAAATCGGAGAACCATTTTCTACCCATAAACACTCAAGAGGTTTGTTCTTGCAGTGACCAGCAAGAACGACTAAAGTCTGTTCTTGTTAGCCTATAAATCCATAAACCCAAAGCTCTCTCTCACTACTCAGTGAAGATATCCAAATTCAGATGTTTTTGATACCAAGTATGTAAATCCTGAACTCCAATTAACTAAAAATGTTATTGGAAAATTAGTTCTTCATATTGGTGGTTGCAGAGAAGAGGGGTGTGGGAAGATGAGCAAAATAGGTGAAGGGGATTAAGAGGTACGGACTTTGGGTTATAAAAGAAGTCACAGAGATGAAAAGTACAGCATAGGGAATATAGTCAATAACACTGTAATAATGCATGGTGACTTCTAAGTAATATATAGAATTGTTGATTCACTATGCCCTACACCTGAAACCAATGTAACACTGTATGTCAACTATACTCAAATAATAGAAAGAAAGAAAATGACTAGTTTTTTGTTTTAAAGATAATCCTCTTTTGAGGGAAGGGAGGAAGCAGATCTAAATGTGAAAAGAAGGAGTTTCATTTGCAGGAGTCTGCTTAGTGTGGGATAACTGTGACTCCCAGACCTTCCATTAAGGAAGAATGCATGCTCTTTCAAGAACTCTTTGCTAGGGTAATATTCCAGATGGGCAGGGAAAGATGAGCAAGTTGCCTGATTCTATTTTCTGGGGGTAGCTTCCAGTTTTTCTGAAGCTGTTGAAGCTAACCAATTTCTGTTCTGGTACAATGACTTTTCCTTCGATATCGTACCTGGAAGTCATGAATCAATGCAGAGTAATCTGAGGAAATGCCCATCAGTAATTTGGTGTATCAATTTTTCCTAGTACTTCAGGACTAGATTTCTGCCACATATTCAGCCTGTGGCAAAGAATGGTCAGATCATCATTTGTTGGGATCAGGGCAGGTTCAAGGTCTGAGACAGGATACACAAGACAGAATGGTCCTCATTCTTCTTCCAGAAAAATCCAAGTGGACCAGTATGAAGGTAAGGGGGGACTCAGGATGAGTGAGGGGAAAAGCAAAAATGAAGAGCAAATAGTCACAATATTTTAAAAGGTTGGAAATTATGAATTTGTCATGAAACGTATCTCTCATTTTTTCTATATTTAAAGGACGCCCCTCCATTTCCTTTCCTTCCTTAACCGAACCTGGATCCTTTGTGGGCTTCGCTTCTCCTGCAACCCTCTCCATGAGACGTTCTTCCCTCACGTCGCAGGTACTGCAGGATCCGAGTGCACGGTAAGCACTCCGCCGGCCGCCAACACCCCTCTCGGCTTCCATTTCATTTTCACCTTCACTCAACTCCGTCCCCTTTCCTTTGAGGTTCATGACACCTGACTACACCAGAGACTTGGTGGACTTGTGCTAATCATGGGCTCCCTTGACCTCGGGCCTGAAGAAAGGCCCACATTCTCCTGGCTCCGCACTGTAGCTCCCAGGCCTCTGGTGATTTATCTTCTTCCAACAAGAGCTACTCCTTTGAACCTCTTGCCTCCAGCTCATGCCAGCTTAGTTTCACTGCTCATTATTTTTGTGACTTATTTCTCTGTTTGTTGAGGATTTTAGCACCTTGCTTATTACTGTTTTCGTTAAGTCAGCTTCTTCTGTCATCCAGGGGGTTCTGACTGTGGCTCAGCTCTAGTCTCACAGCTCTTCAATCTGCTCTATTGTAATGACGGTAGTAATAAGTCGGTTTTTACCTAATTATAGCCCAATGCAAACCTTGGTAAGAAACTTGTAGGTAGATATCATCCCCCATCTATAGATAAAGGGACTTGAGATATATACCCAACTCTGCTCTCAAAAGCAGATTTTTTTTTTTTTTAGATTTATTTGAGAGAGATAGAGACAGAAGGAACACGCAGGGGGGCAGGAGAGGGAGAAGCAGCAGCAAACCCTCTGCAGAGCAGGGAGCCCGATGAGGGGCTCCACTCCAGGGCTCTGGGACCATGACGTGAGCCGCAGGCAGACGCTTAACCCAGGCGCCCCAAAAGCAGATTTTTTGACAACTAGACTGTGCTACCTCCTACCTGAATTTAAATTTGTTTTCCTCATTCCTAGTTCCTCGTAGCATAAATTCTATCATTGTCCCATCCAATTCACTTCTGAAATACTGAACTGTGAAATTTGTAGTCTACCAACTTCTTCCCTTCCATCTGTCACTCATTCCGACTGAAGCTCACTCTCAAGATGACAACTTTTCGTTTCTTGACAACTCTGGTTTCCTCAATTTTCCTTTACTTCCCTTGTATCTCATCCTGCATCTCACCAATAAAACAATCCAACTACATTTTCAGTTGCTCCCCACCCCACTTACCTCACCACAACCAGTTCGCCAATCTCATCTCAACTGTCCTTTCTCTCCACTCCAGTCCCAGGGTGACCAGTATTGCTGAAAGGAATATTATTTTGTACATATTTAACGGACATTTAATTAGTAGCTGCTATATAGCAGCTAATATGTGAGGATGAAGATATTCGATTTCTGGGGGCACCTGGGTGGCTCAGTCGTTAAGCGTCTGCCTTCGGCCCAGGTCAGATCCCGGGGTCCTGGGATCGAGCCCCGCGTCGGGCTCTCTGCTCTGCGGGAAGCCTGCTTCTCCCACTACCATTCCCTCTGCTTGTGTTCCCTCTCTCACTATGTTTCTCTCTGTCAAATAAATAAAATCTTTAAAAAAAAAAAAATAAAAAAATAAAAAAAAAAAAAAAAGATATTCGATTTCTGGCAGAAAAAGGCACACAAATAGTTAAGTATACTAAGTCTTAAATAGTTTGCATTCGGTGGAGACAAAGGTTCACTTAAGTCTGGGAAATATAAAACCAAACTATTGGATGGTCATCATTGTGAACACTGAAATCTCCCAGAAGACCGGCAGAAGTTTGGGTGGAAGGAAAAAAAATTGTAAATCCTTCGTCAAAGTCCTATGTTATTATGTTGGTGAATGAAAATGAGGCAGTTAGGAGGTGGAAGTTTAGGATAAACAAACCCAAGAGTTACAGTGGAAATACTGGTGAGAATTATAATAGGAGCAATCATTTTTCTTCCTCCAGCGACAATTTTTTATTTTTCTTTGGGAATTCACCCTTCCACCACTGTCTGTCCAAAGTTGGTCCAAATGCAGTGAATAAAAGAACTCTGATAAGAGTTACCTAAAAAGAGACTCCCTTGCAAACTGAATTTAAACTTGAGCAGCTGCAGTCATCTGACCATCACATGAAGGTTGACAATAAAAGCCAACGTGCCAAAGGCAAGCATAACGTATCAGAGACAGAAAGCCAGAAACTGAGTCTGAAATTAAGCTGCACCTGTAAGTACCTCCACTTCTAGACCACTTTTCAGATTCATGAACCATTAAATTTCTTTTTTTTTCCCATCCTCATGCAGTTTGAATCGCATTTTTCTATTACCTGCAACTGAAAGAGAATGAATATGACCAAGTCTAATAAGAAGGGTAGACGAGGCCAGACCTAACTGAATGGTGTTTTCCTTGCATATACAAAAATTCAGAAAATATGTTAACAGCTTATACTCTTACAAGCACACTGCCTGGATTTAAATTCCATATTTTTCTCCTACTAGCTATGTCATTGAGGACAAGTTACTTAACTTCTCTGTAATTTTTGTAAAGATTTTATTTATTTGACAGAGAGAGAGAGAGATCACAAGCAGGAAGAGAGGTGGGGGGGAGGGGGGAAGCAGGCTCCCTGCTGAGCAGAGAGCCCTATGCGGGGCTTGATCCCAGGACCCCAGGATCATGACCTGAGCCGAAGGTAGAGGCTTTAACCCACTGAGCCACCCAGGTGCCACCATAATTTTTTTTGGGGGGGGGGTAAAAATGTGGATAATAACAGTTTTCACCTCATAAATTTGCTATGAGGATTAAGCAAGTTAAGCTCCTGGAACAATCTCAGTCTTCCTTGTCAGATCAGGATAATCTGAGTATCATGAGCGTGTAGGGGGCAGGAGAAGTGGAGGTGAGGATTTGTACCAGGAAAAGTGAATCTTAGAAAAACAAAACCATGGTACATGGAAAGCAAAACAGGAGAAAAAAGGAAATCCCACGCTGGCAGGTGTCAGGGAGGGGGAACGCAGAATGAAGCCTCAAGGTATGAGATCTTGTAAGATCTAGTAAGAGGAGTGGGGAAACATTTTAAGAAGTGTTGGTGTGTTTTACAAATTGGTCTCCTCTATCAAAGAGATAAAGCAATGCAGGTGGTGATATTCGTGTGGTCCCGCCCTAAACCTGAGCCATGTAAACTCTAGCTCACAGGTGAGCTGTGTGGTCCTGGCCAGCACCCGTGTGCCGACGAGGCAAGGAGGCCACCCAAGGCAAAGTCAAGAAAAGAGCAGGGAGCAGGCAGGGTGTTCAAAGGCTTTCTCATCTCTAGCGTGGGAGCAGGAGATGGGTTTTCGTGATGAGAGAATTCTATTTCTTTAAAAGCAGGACTGAACTGCTTCCCTTGTTTGCTGCAGTGAATCTTCCAATCAGCTGACAGAGGGGATGAGGAGGTGTTTATAAGCTCGAAGGCGCTCGTGTGAGAGAGAGAGAGAGAGAGAGAGAGAGAGAGAGAGAGAGCTGCAGAAACACTCTCCTCTGAATAATACATGCAACAGCTCATTACAGATTTCAAACCTCATCTCCTTGCCATGACCAGATATAAAAAAAAAAGGGGGGGGAATAGTCCTTTTAAACTGCTACCAACCCCTAGACACCATCAAGATTTACAATGAGCTTAAAGCATTTGAGGGACGATTATGCATAAGATATTCAAGGTATGATCTGACCATATTTGAATATAAACATGAATTACTCCAGACAGTTAAATTAATGAACTACTTACACAAGTATAACTATACAAAGATGTTCTCTGAGGAAATATTTTGTGGCACTAAAAACAGAGCACCCTAGCTACCCACCAATACAAGAATGGTTAAATTGACTAACCACCAATGATTAAACTGATTATGGCACAACAGGTACATTTTTAGTGTTTAAATGTGTTACAAGTATGAATTTCATAATTAAAAATTTTAATGTAAAATTACGTAAATACTATAATGTACCATGCAGCTGCTAGAAGGAGTAAAGTGGGTATGTATGCACTTACACGTAAATATATTTAGGATGTAGCATTTTAAAATTTTTAAAAGTTACAAATCATATAGAATCTCATTTTTTTTTAATTTGTCAGAGAGCACAAGCAGACAGAGTGGCAGGCAGAGGCAGAGGGAGAAGCAGGCTCCCCGCTGAGCAAGGAGCCCGATGCAGGACTCGATCCCAGGACCCCAGGATCATAACCTGAGCCGAAGGCAGCCGCCCAACCAACCGAGCCACCCAGGCGTCCCAGAATCTCATTTTCTAATAAATGTTTAAAGTTCTATTCTGTGTGTTCTTTATGTATCCTTAGAGAAAATTCTACACGATTATGTACCAAACTGTTATCAGAAGTTATCTCTCAGGGCGCCTGGGTGGCTCAGTCGTTAAGCGTCTGCCTTCGGCCCAGGTCAGATCCCAGGGTCCTGGGATCGAGCCCCGCATCGGGCTCTCTGCGCGGCAGGGAGCCTGCTTCTCCCGCTACCATTCCCTCTGCTTGTGTTCCCTCTCTCGCTGTGTTTCTCTCTGTCAAATAAATAAAATCTTTAAAAAAAAAAAAAAAA
>CM053618.1:33191665-33203434 GCA_028646535.1 Procyon lotor | reverse complement strand
AAAAAAAAAAAAAATGAGTTTTGGTACAGAGTGAATGCTGTTGACTGAATCTTATTAGTGAGGTAACAGCCATGGAGATGCTGAGCCAGAGCTCACCATTGCTACCCTTCATCACCCCCTACCCTGTTCTCCCTTCTGATTCCCCAAATCCCCAGGACTAGCAATATTTCTATTTTAGAAAGCTCCTACATCCAAGACCTAAGTTGGAACCTTGTCCTGAGCCAAGTGCACAAGAATAAATTTCTCTTTTGGCCACCATTTTAGGTTCCCTATTGCTGTCCCCTGCCTGAAGGGGAGTGCTGCAGCTCCCGGATGGACTCTTAGGAGGTCATTCTTTGCCCAAACCGTGACTGGAGGTTGCCAAGACCATATGGGAATATGCGTCACCCACCACGATGTGGGTGTGGCTCCTACTCCAATCTTTCCTGAGTGGACCCGTGCCCAGTCCTTCTTCACGCTTTCTGTGTTATGTTTTGAATAAACTACTAGACCTTGCTAGACCTTTTGCTAGACTATTTTTAAAAATAGTCACTCAGAAAAAAAAAAAAGAATTCCGTAGGAGATTCTGGATGCATAGTGTAATGTCCAAAAGCAAAAATGACAAAAATCTCTAGAAATAACCAATTAACTGAAAAGACAACCAAGATTTAAAAAATATGTATTTTAGTAACGCACTATGAAGTCCTAGAATACGGCAGAATTCCAACGCTGAAAACCTGACCTTAGGTGGAGTTTGGAAAACCCGTTTTATTTTAATTTTGTCAGAGTGCAAATAACACCCACTCTTACACAGGTCATCAAGTGAATGTTTTATTGTCCTTGCAGGTGACCCCAGTGTGATCTTTGTTAGCTTTCTTTTGTTAGCTCATTTATGAAGCCGGTTTTGGTGTCGTGTAGTGAAGACACGAAGACACAGTTGGCTTTGGTGTTCCTTAAAAACCCAAACCCAAAAAAACACAAAAAGACACAACACTGCTTACATTTATGAAGTAGCTGAAAGAAAAGGAAGTCAACCAATATGTATTTTAAATTTTATTTATTTACTTTTAGAGAGACAGAGCACTTGAGTGGGAAGAGGGGCAGAGGGGGAGGGAGAGAATCTCAAGCAGATTGACTGTGGAGCCCTAGTAGGACTCGATCTCACAACCCTGAGGTCATGACCTGAACTGAAATCAAGAGTCCGATGCTTAACTGACTGAGCCACCTAGGTGCCCCATCAGTATATTCTTAAATATTGTTAGTTGTGAACCAATATGTTACTAAAATATTTTTAAAAATCTTGACTGCCTTTTCAGTCAATCCGAAGGTTATTTCTAGTTATTTTTGTCTTTCTAACTTTTTGACATTGTAATGTGCATTCTGAATCTCCTCTCAAATTTTTTTTTTTTTTTTGCTGACTCTAAAACGTGACCTATGTGAAATGTCTGTAAGATGTGAACGTTTTCTGTTTGTTTTCATTTATTTGTTGTCCTCATAAAGAAACTCTCATGGGCTAAATTGAAAGAGGGAACACATTGGCTAAATCGTCATCTCCCGCAGCGTGAGACTGGGAGCGTAAGAGGGCCAAGATTATAGATGTATGAATTTTCTTTGCAACTTGGTTTCAACATCTTAACAGTTTGTAAAAAGCAGCTTAGAATAGCAAACCCGTGGGTTTCTAGGAGCCGCTGCAGATCTCCTTGCATGGATGGCCAAGGAATGATAAGGCCACAAAACCGAGAGTGAAGAGAATCTGAAGTAAACTTATAATGAAGCCTCTAATTGAACGTGACTTAGGGTCCGTGTTTCACGTTTTTAGACCTCCATTCAGGCACTCGTGTGCTGCAGCATCGCTCCTATTTTTAGTCTAAGCCATGCCTGTGCTACTGTTGGTCTCAGTGGCTACGGTCCCAGTTCTTTGCCTGATAAATTGGTAATACCTACTTGTCCTCTGGGTGCTGCCGGTTACCAGGTGGTGGTTTCCTATTGTCATGTGCCCCACCCATCTCTAAGCATGGCTCTGTATCGACAGGATATTTGGTTCAGCTCATTTATGAAGCCGGTTTTGGTGCCGTGTAGTAAAGACACGAAGACGTTGGCTTTGGTGTTCCTTAAAAACCCAAACCCAAAACTGACGCCTGGCCACACATTACAGTTTAAATGTGCTACTGAAGACAAGCATATCTACAGAATTAAAAACATTATCTCACAATAACAGCTTGATGTCTTTTTGTGAAGGCATTTCATTCAGAAATTCTTTAGTGATTTTTGAAGAAATTTACAGCTCCGTCTATATATGCTTAATTAAAACATTCCACATAGGATGTCAAGGTAGTTCATTTTTTCCGCCCCCTAGTGAAATAGGAATAGGACTATCCAGTAGTAAAGAGAAGATTCTATAGCAATATCACGGGGGCA
This sequence comes from Procyon lotor, assembly GCA_028646535.1. Taxonomy (NCBI): domain Eukaryota; kingdom Metazoa; phylum Chordata; class Mammalia; order Carnivora; family Procyonidae; genus Procyon; species Procyon lotor. The sequence goes on along the minus strand of CM053618.1, from coordinate 33,201,037 downwards.
CCACGGCTTCACAGTATTGAGACTCTGAAGTCATTTGATGGTGTGAAACTCTCAGTCTTCAGTTTGTCTTATGTTGTCTCTCAGACTTTAGAAATGAATCCCACAGAATTAGCAAATTTAACCATTGCAATCTTTTTTTAATTTTTTTTTTAAAGATTTTTTTATTTATTTGACAGAAACACAGTGAGAGAGGGAACACAAGCAGAGGGAATGGTAGCAGGAGAAGCAGGCTCCCCGCTGAACAGGGAGCCCGATGTGGGGCTCGATCCCAGGACCCTGGGATCATGATCTGAGCCGAAGGCAGACGCGTAACAACTGAGCCACCCAGGCGCCCCTAACCATTGCAATCTTTTTTAGCAACAGAGATTGGAAGATAAAACTGTAAAAGTTGATTATATCAGTGACTGCAATAATATATATGTACATAGGGTTTTGCCAAGATACACAATTGTAGTTAAAATTATTGGTGCAAAAAAATGCTTGGGATTGGAAAAGTGCCAGCAACCTACACTGCTGGAAGTAGTTTCCTTTGCTTTCTTTTCCACTAAACTCTGCCTTTGGGGAGCTTTTTTTTATAGGGGAGAATTGCTGTCCGTTCTCTGAAGGTCCAGAAGCCCTGAGTAGCTCAGACACAGTGCAGGGCTATGCTAACTCACAAACAGAAGAGTCAACACTCATGTTTGGCTGATGATACAAACCAACACCACCTATTTATTATAGGTGGAAATCATTTTTCATTTCACTCCTCACCACTCAGCTAAATAGACTTATTCCGAGTTTTATGCTGTTAATGTTTATAGAGAACATATATTTGATAACTGGTTACCAGTCTGGAAAGGCAGAAAAATATTAGTGAAAACCAGAGATGAAGCAAATGAAACTCCTGGTGTGTGTGCTTTATAATCAAAATATAATTATCAAAGTTATAAATAGGTAATATGTGAAAAAATCTAAGCCTTTTATTTCTATTTCTATTTTTTGTTATTTAATACTTATTTCTAACTACTTTGATTTTTTTTTTTAGTTAGCTCTATGTGTAATTTACATGCACTACAGTTCACTCTTTTAGTGATGCTTCTGCGTCTGACAAAAGCATACAGTCATTTAGTCATCACCACAATCAAGGTATCAGACAATCCCATCACAACCCCAAATCCTTTTCTGCTTCTTTGTAGTCATCATCTCCCACTCCAAGCCCATGGCAACCACTGATTTGTTTTATTATATACGTATAATATAATTATATATAACATAAGTTATAATTTGTATATTATATAACATATACTTAATATTATATATAATATATAATATAGTATATGTTAATATAATAATATATGGTATAAAATATAGTATATATACTATATATTATAAAAATATATGGTATAAAAAGTTTTACTTATAATTTATATTTTATATATTGTATATAATTAATAACATAATTATGTATAATTATAATTCTATATAATTATGTATACTATATAATATGTGTATCTTTTATATTCTGTATATTCAATTAAGGCTTTGTCTTGTAGAGCAGTTTTAGGTTCACAGTAAAATTGAAGGGAAGGCACAGATTTACCGTGTAGCCTTTGCCCCCACACATGCATGGCCTCTCACTGTCAACATGCCTCACCAGAGTGCTCCTACCTGTTCCATATGGTGAACCTACATTGACAGGTCATAGCCACAGAAGTCCATAGTTTACATTATGGTTCACTGCTGGTGTGGGATATCTGTGGGCTTAGACAAATGTATAATAATTTGTATCCACTACTATGATATTATACAGAATATTTTCACCACCTTAAAAATCCCCTGTGCTCTGCCTATTCACCCTCCCTTTCCCCCTCAAAACCTGGCTACCACTGATCTTTTCGCTGTCTCCAGTGTGGCCTTTTCTAAAATGTCATATAATCAGTTATACAGTATGTGGCCTTTTCAGATTGGTTTCTTTCAGTTAGTAATAGGCATTTAAGATGTCTTTATGGCTTGATAGCACGTTTCTTTTTAGTGCTGAATAATATTCTATTGTCTGAGTATATCATTTATTAATCTTTTCATCTGCGGAAAGACATCTTGGCTGCTTCCAAGTTTGGGCAAGTATGAATAAAGCTGCTATAAATAGCCATGTGCAGGTTTTTATGTGGGACATAAGTTTTCAGCTCCTTTGTGTAAATATCAAAGAGTGCACTTGCTGGATCAAATGGTAAGAATATGTTTAGTTTTGTGAGAAACTGCCCAACTGTCTTGCAAAGTGGCTGTTCTATTTTGTATTCCCACCAGCAGTGATTGAGAGTAACTGTTGCTCCACATCTTTCCCAGCATATGGTGTTGTCAGTGTTTTGGATTTTGGCCATTCTAATAGTGTATAGTGGTATTGCATTGCTGTTTCAGTTTGCCTTTGATTGATGACATATGATGTGAAGCATTTTTTCATATGCTTATTTGCCATCTGTGTATCTTCTTTGGTGAGCTGTCCATTAAGATCTGTAGCCCATTTTTCTTTCCCGTTATTTGTTTTCTTATTGTTGAATTTTAAAAGTTCTTTATATATTTTTGGTAACAGTCCTTTATCAGATGTGTCTTTTGCAAATATTTTCTCCTGGTTGTGGCTTGTCTTCTCATTCTCTTGTCATTGTCTTTTGCAGAGCAGAAGTTTTTAATTTTAATGAAGTCTAGCTTACCAAATATTTCTTTCATGGATCATGTCTTCAGTGTTTTATCTAAAAGTCATCACCATGTCCAAGATCATTTAGGTTTTCTCCTATGTTGTCATCTAGGAGTTTTACAGTTTTGTGTTTGCATTTAGGTCTGTAATTCACTTTGGGTAAGGTCTGTGTCTAGACTGATTGATTGATTTTGCATGCATGCATGCTCTGGCTGTCCACATGTTCCAGAATCATGTTTTGAGGAGACTCTCTGTGCTCCATTGTATTGCTTTTGCTCCTTTGTCAATGATCAGTTGACTATATTTATGTGGGTCTGTTTCTGGGCTGTCTGTTCTGTTCCACTGATGTATTTGTCTGTGCTGACACCAGCACCATGGTGTCTTGACTACTGTAGCATTTTAGTAAGTCTTGAAGTTGGGTAGTGTCTGTTCTTCAACTTTGTTCTTCTTTTTCAGTATTGTGTGGGCTAATTTGAGTCTTTTGCCTCTGTACATAAGCATTAGAATCAGTTTATTGATATCCACATACACATAAAACCGTGCTAGGATTTTGACTGGGATAGCATTAAGTCTTTGTTCCTATATGTTAGTCATATAAATGGAAGCATACAATACCTAGCCTTTTGAATCTAGGTTTTTTCACTTAGCATAACCTGTTAGTGACTCATCTGTATCGTTGAATATATTAGCAGTTTGTTCATTTTAAATGCTAAGTGGTATTCTGTTATGGGTGTGTAAGTATTCCTCAGTCACCTCTTGGAAGACATTTTGGTTGTTTTTAGTTTTTGGTAGTTATGAATAAAGCCACAATAAACATTCATATATAGGTTTTTGAATGGAAGCAAGTTTTTGTTTTTCTTAGGTAAATACCTGGGAGTAGGATTGCTGGTCATATACAAGTATATAAAAATTAGAGATAAAATTTATAAAATACACACACAAATATTATATAATAGATTATATTGTATGACCTTAAGTTAGTTCCTTTAAATATATTATTAAAAAAGTTTTCATTGGTGACAAATCTAGCTAATCTGACTCATGGCGTTTGTTCCTTTGTCATATTATGAAGGTGCCAAATTAATTTTACTTTCTAACAGTATTTTTTCCTCTTTATAAATTTCAAGAGTAAAATACAAAAAATTCTAAAAAATGCAGGTTTTTATTTTTATTTTTTTTAAAGATTTTTTTTTTTTTAAGAGAGAGCACATGTGCGCATGAACCAGTTGGGTGGAGGGCAGAGGGAGAGGGAAACTCAAGCAGACTCCCTACTGAGTGTGTTGCCTGACCTGGGGCTTGATTTCATGACCCTGAGATCATGACCTGAGCCGAAATCAAGAGTCAGATGCTTAAATAATGAAGCCACCCAGGTACCCCAAAATACAAATTTTTCAAATTCATTTTGTTATATATACTATTGCATACTTTCCTTGCCTTTTGGCAACACATACCAACTCTTAATGGAGTTAGCTTAGATAATAGAAACACACATTAGATATCTAGGGAATGCACACAAATAAAATCTCATTTAAGGCCTTATTAGGGCCTCTGCCTAGCTACTATCTTGTCAGGACTATTGGCATATTGACAGGTGTCTAGTATTATCTTTACATGTTTTATATCTTCTGGCCAATTCTAGCAACCAGATAAGGGGGAGGGGTGGGGAGAAGAGAAAGAGAAAGGAAGAAAGGAGGAGGGAAGGCAAGTGGGAAGAGGGCAAGAAAGGAGGGAGGAGATAATGGACCTGGATAATTCATAAACTGCACACTCAGTATCTGTCTTAAGTTGAATGACCACTTAGCTTATTTCAGTATATTTAATTTTTGCAAAACAGCAGTAGGGCAGCTAATTTTATATTGATTTATATATTTTTTTTTCTGTTTTTCAAGAATTATTAGAGATCATTTCAACTACATTCATAACAGGTATACTTAAAAGAAGATAGCCTACTCGGGATGCCCGGGTGGCTCAGTTGTTAAGCGTCTGCCTTTGACTCAGGTCATGATCCCAGGGTCGTGGGACTGAGCCCCTCATTGGGCTTCCTGTTCAGCAGGAAACCTGCTTCTCCCTCCCCCACTCCCTCTGCTTCTGTTCTCTCTCACTGTGTCAAATAAATAAATAAAATATTAAAAAAAAAAGATAGCCTACTCAGAACATATAAAATCATGCTGGGATATATTAATCAATTTTTTTTTTAAAGATCAATTTCTTTTTTTTTTTTTTTTTTTTTTTAAAGATTTTATTTATTTGACAGAGAGAAACACAGCGAGAGAGGGAACACAAGCAGAGGGAATGGTAGTGGGAGAAGCAGGCTTCCCACAGAGAAGGGAGCCCGATGCGGGGCTCGATCCCAGGACTCCAGGATCATGACCTGAGCCGAAGGCAGCTGCTTAACAACTGAGCCACCCAAGTGCCCTATATTAATCAAATTTGGTTTTAATTTCTTAAGAGCTTTAACAAATAATAGTAAAATGATAGACTTGTAATTGCTTAGTACGAGGTGTAACACAATGAGCACAATAAACTATTTTAAGCTGTACTTATCATAATTCATAATAATGTCATTATTGTCTTCATTCAAAAATACTCAGTGATTTTGCACAAATCTGTACAAAATCAGCTGTAAGCAGCTAAATCTGTAAGCAACTAAACACTGCTTAACCACTTTCAAAATAATACTTTAACCAAATTTTCTTAGCACAGCAGCATCATATTTTAAAACTTTGATTGAAATTAGGGGTGCCTGGCTGGCTCAGTGGGAAGAGCATGTGATTCTTGATCTTGGGTTTGTAAGTTCGAGTCCCACATTGGGTGTAGAGGTCACTTAAATAAATAGGAATTAAAAAGAAACTGATTGAAATTAAATGTAAAATAAATTTTTTCAGAATAACTAGGAAATCAGAAGGGGAGATGAACCATGAGAGACTGTGGACTCTGAGCAACAAACGGAGGGTTTTGGAGGAGAGAGGGTAGGGGGTTGGGTGAGCCTGGTGGTGGGTATTGAGGAGGACACGTCTTGCATGGAGCACTGGGTGTGGTGCATGAACAATGAATCTTGTAATACTGAAAAAATAGAAATATTTGGGGAAAAAATAAATTAAAAAATAAAAAAGAATTTTCAAGTGCAAAAATATTAAAATTATACTTTTAAAAATAAAATTAATTAAAAACTGGTAAACATACATGGTTGTGCAAGGCTAAGTAACTGTATAAAATATAAATTTATGAGAAGCATGAATTGATTACCTGCTATGAACCGGGTACTTTTCTAGGCTTTAGGGACGAAGCAGAGAGCAAGACTGACAAGACAGGAATTGGCAAGCTGTGGTACATGGGACAAATCTGTTCTACCATCTGTTTTTTTTTTTTTTTTTAAGATTTTATTTATTTATTCGACAGCGATCATAAGTAAGCGGAGAGGCAGGCAAAGAGAGAGGGGGAAGCAGGCTTCCCACTGAGCAGAGAGTCAGAGAGTCTGATGCGGGGCTCCATCCCAGGACCCTGGGATCATGACCCGAGCTGAAGGCAGAGGCTTTAACCCACTGAGCCACCCTGGTGCCCCCACCATCTGTTTTTTGAATAAAGTTTTATTGGAGCATAGCCATGACCATTCATTTATGTATCACCTCCGGTTTCTTTTATGCTATAAGAGCACATTAACTGGCTGCAGCGGAGACCACATGGCTCACACACACTTCCTACAAGATCTCTCTGGCCTTTTCTAAAAAATGTTTGCTGAACCCTGGACTAGACTGTTCTCATGGAACTTAGATTCTAGTTGGGATCTGTTGGGAAGTTGTTGGGGTGGGAAAAAATGCAAATAAAAAGATAATATCAGATTGTGTCAAGTGACCTAAATATACTAGTAAATGTGTTAAAGAGTGGCCAGGGTTTGTTTGTTTGGTTGTTTCTAAGTAGAGGATGTTAAGGTAGATCTAAATGAAAAGAGAGATTTAGGTATGAAATAATCTGAAGGTAATTTGCTATAGGCAGAGAGAATAATGGGTGGAAAGGCCCTGAGGTAAGAAAGATTTGGTACGTTCTATGAACAGAAAGAAGTCAGTCAGCTAGAATTAATGAATCAGAGTCAGAGAGGTTGATGAGGTTGGAGGGCTCATCAGGGACTAGAACAGGTGTATAGAACAAGGTATATAGATTATGGTAAACAGCTTGGGATTTTCTTCTCAGTATAATGGGAAGGTACTAGAACAATTAAAGCATGAGGGTGATCTTATCTATCTGAGTGCTGACAGTATTTCTAAAACATCAATTCTGATAAAATGGCTTTGTAAGCTATTAAATTGTTTTGTTAAGGAAAATAACTCCAGACTCATAGCCAACATTTATTTAATGATAACGCTGTAGACAATGATTGCCATTACAGAGACAAGACGATGATATCATCATTTTAATATTATTTTGGAAATTCAAGCTGATGTTGTAAGCAGATAAATATATGAGGTATAAATATTAGGGTAAATTAAAATTTTATTTGCAGATAATATGACTGAAAAGCAGGCTATGAAAAAAATAACTACAAAATAAATATACTGGCATAAAAACAGCAGTTTCCCCCATATTAGCAAAATCCAACTCAAAAGTATAATAGAAAAATCCTCAAGTATAGTAGCAGTAAGAAATATGAAATACGTAAGAAATACTTATGAAAATACTTAGGAAAGTTATTGAAAAATTTCCAAGTCACATCAAAGAAAGCTTGAGGAGAGAGACAAACCAGATTACCAGATGGGATGACCAAATATGTTAATGCTGAAAAGCCGACGATTCTTCCTGAATAAAATGATAAATTTAAGGCCATCTCAATTAAAGTCACATAGGTCTGATAGACAAAGAGCAGACTGTAAATATTCAGAAAGCCTAGGGGAACGCACACATGGCTTCTCTGTCAAAGAAATGCGCACTACTTGTAAATACGGTATGTTGCCTAATTGGCAAGGACAAGTATATTAAAGCTCATGATTGATAAGAGGAGAGATCAAGCCTGAGACCACATTCTAAGGATAAGGACTACTGGTCATTAGGTGATGAGCGAGATAAGTGCTGTGTGTGAATTTGCTTGTGGAGAAGTATATGGTTACAAAAGAATTAGGAGAATTCTGCAGAATTAGGAGAAAAGTCATCACCAGCAAACATTTAAAGTTATAAAAATATCTGTTTATCTTCGTAAAAAGTTTACAGAGCAGCCCCTGACTTAACCTAGTTATAGATAGCAAAGACAAGGTGAGCCCAGGATGATAAGAAAATACTAGAGAGCACATCACTTAAAAATTTTTTTTTAACTAAGATATAATTTACGTGCAATAAAATGCACCCACTTTAAGAATAAGAGTAGATAAATTTTGACAAATGTATAACCACTCATTTAACTACTACCCTAGTCAAGATATACAGCACTTTCCTCACCCCCAAAATTCCCCTCATGCTCCTTTGAAGTCATTCTCTTGCACCCTGACTCCCAGCAACCATTGATATGCTTTCTTTAATTATAGACCAGTTTTCTCTTTTCCAGGATTTCATGTAAATGGATTAGTGAAAATATATATTCCTTTTATCTCATGTCTTTCCACAGCTTAATGATTTTGAGAGTTATCTGTGTGTTTTGCAATATCTATTCTTTCCTACTTCTTGCTGAATAGTATTCTATATTAGCATGCCACTCTTAGTTTTCCATCCACCTGTTGATTGGGTTTGTTAAACTTTTTTTGGCTATTATTTAAAAAGCTCCTATGAACATTTGCGTACAAGTATTTGGGCGAACGTCTGCTTTCATTTTTCATGGTTAAAGACACAGTAGAATTCCTGGATCTTAGTAAGTACATGTTAGAGTTTAAAGGAAGCTGCCATCTGTTTTTCAAGGTGGTTCTACTATTTTACATTCTACATCTTTGATAATACATCCTATTTCAGTCTTTTTGTTTTTAGCCATTCTAATGGGAATGTAGTGGTATCCTATTTTGACTCTAATGTGAATTTCTCTAATGGCTACTGAGATTAATTAGCTATTTGTGTGCCTTGTTGGCCATTTGTCTCTTTATTGAAATGTTCAAATCATTTGTCATTTTAAAATTGATTTATTTTCTTATTACTGAGTTGGATGATTTTTAATGTATTCTGCATCAAGTCTTTTGCCATATATACGATATTTTTGTCGTCTTAACAGTGTCACTCAGAGAGCAAAAGTTTAATTTTGATGAAGTCAGTTCTACTTGTTGTCCTTTATGGTTTGTGGTTTCTGTGGTCTAAGAAATACTTTCTCCAAGGTTTTGATTTGCTCTTTCATTTTCTTTCATTTTTAGTTAGACTTTATATATTAAGGATTGGGATTCATTTGGTTTAATTTTTGTGTATGGTGTGAGGTAAGGATTAAAATTATTTTTGTTTTCTTTAAAGAATATCTTAGTCTCCCACTATTCATTGGCCAATAATTGAGCAAGGCAATGATAGTCAAGACCACACTCCTTTTAAGGTGATCTCTAGCCAGTGGCTCAGCAAAGTGACCTAGCTATTGCCACTCAACATAAGACTCCACCAGTGAAAATCTTTGCTTTGGGTATCTGTGCTGGGCTGACAGATTGTCATGTCTTTGTTATGGTTTGATCACCTCTCCCATTCTGCTCAGTCTTGCATTCTCCTATTTATTTCTCATTCCTCATTGAATTACCTTAGCACTTTGTTGAAAATGA
>CM053618.1:33142962-33185147 GCA_028646535.1 Procyon lotor | reverse complement strand
TTTTGGGAGCTGGATTTTTAGCTTTATGAGCAAAGGTCATGCAAAATAGGGCAAGCTAAGAGCAAAATGAACACAAAACAAAACAATGTACATTTTTACTGGAAGGAGTTGTCAAACACTGTGAAGGGTTAGATTTTACTTATAAACTCATAATTTAGTGTGATACAGCTTTATGGAAGCTGGCTGAAGACACGAGACTCCTGGGTCAGAGATGGAGGTGTTATTTACAGCAGTAGCAGTGGCCAGGGTATTTGCATTTTTGTGCTGATTCCTTGAGGCCCTATTCCCATAGACTAGTATGATGGGAGCCAAATGATACCTGCCATCCTGTGGGTTGACTATAGGAGGGGAATCCTGAACTTGGGTCACCTGAATAGTAAGCATGCTTCATTTTTGATCGCAAGTTAGATACTACCTTTATTATACTTAACAGTGTGACTGCCCTTTGATTCAGAGCATTATCTCTGTATTATTAGGCTGTGAGCAAAACTTCTCTTATCTCTGGAGGGAGATATTATTTCTACCTTCCAAGGCTGTTTGCTAGGCAAACGTTCTTGAAATAATAGTCTAGAACAAAGGGCAGACAGTGACTCACTTGTAAGATGTATAGAAATGTGATGGGGCGCCTGGGTGGCTCAGTCAGTTAAGAATCTGGCTCTTGCTTTCAGCTCAGGTCATGATCTCCGGGTTGTGAGATTGAGCCCCATGTCTAGGCTCTGCTCTCAGCAGGGAGTCTGCTTGAGATTCTCTCTCACCATCTCTGCCTGTCCCCTCTCACCATCTCCATCTGCCCCCTGCCCCCGTGCTTTCTCTCTAAAATCAACCAACTAACCAGCCAACCAAGCTTGGGGAGAAAAATGTATAGGGGCACATGGGTGGCTCAGTCAGTTAAGCATCTGCCTTTGACCCAGGTCATGATTGGTCTTGAGATCCAACCCTGAGTTAGGATCCCTGCTCAGCTGGGAGTCTGCTCGCTCTCTTTTGTCCCTCCCCCCACTTGTGTTCTTTCTCACCCACTCTCTCTCAGATAAATAGAATTTTTAAAAAAAGATGTATAGAAATGTGAGAGATGGGAAGTGGGGGGTGGATTTTGGCAAAATGGTGGTGTAGGATGCATCTTTGCCGATGACACACCAAATCTATAGCTATATGTGGATCGTTTTCCTCTGAAAAAGATCTGAGAAATAAATATACTGCTTTTGCACAACAAAGGATAAAAAGACCACATTGAGAGGGATAGGAGAGAGTGAGGCTGGGGGCTGGCATTTCTGAGCTCCATGGGAATGTAACAATTAGAAAGACAGTTCTTGACAGGTTATCACCTTCATGGCACTGCACAGAAAGAGTACTGAAGTACAACTCTTCTTGTAAAAAAGGCCTATTTACTATGCCTGGAACTTCAGCTTGAGGGAGAGAGGCTTTAGTTTTCCCCCACAACTAGAGGCTATAGAGGTACCCCTAGGGGATGTTAATAAGGAGAACCCATTCTTGACACCTTCTTGGCCTTGCAGCAGCTCAAGAAAACATCCCAGAAAGGAGCTTATACTCTTGTCAGGAGTATAAATGCTAGACAGAAACTGTCACCCAAGAGATAATTCCAGATCTCTTGGTCTGGAGGCCAGAGTAGGGAATACAACTGTGGCCCCACAGACTGAGATATTTACATACTTTGAAAGCTATTGCCTGAGAATCAGTCTTCCAGTAAATCTGAAACTAGGTGCTAAATGCGATTTCTCACCTTGGAACACTGACAGATCCTGGCACACCCTCAGCAGTGAGGTCATATCAAGAATAAACCAGGTATTTTAATGATCACAAAGTTTTGAGAGAAAACTAAGAGCTAGAGTGAGGTTGAAAGAGAAGTCTCATCACTTACAAAATACCCCTCATTCAAGACAGAGAGGTGATTTTTTTCACCTAATACATAGAAATAAACATAGAATCGAGCAAAATGAAGGAATAGAGAAATACATACCAAACGAAAGAATAAGAGAAAACATCAGAAACAGACCTTAATGACATGGAGATAAATCTACCTGATAAAGAATTCAAAATTATAATCATAAAAATACTCATTGAACTTGGGAAAAGAATGAGTGAACAGTGTGAGAACTTGAACAAAGAGATAGAAAATATAAGAAAGTACTAAACAAAAGTCACAGAGCTGAAGAAAACAACTGAACTGAAAAATACATTATGGGGTGATGTTGGTGTTCAATAGCAGATTAGATGAAACAGAAGAATAGATTGGTGAGCTAGAAGACAAAGCAATGGAACTCACCCAGAGTAGGAAAAAGAAAGATGGATTTAAAAAAGTAAAGATAATTTAAAGGACCTATAAGATACATCAACTGGAATAACAGGTGCATTAGAGGGGCCCCAGGAACAGAGAGAAAAAGAGACAGAAAATTTGTTTGAAGAAATAATGGCTGAAAACTTCTCTAACCTAGGGAAGGAAATAGACATTGAAGTCCAGGTAGCCCAGAGAGTTCCAAATAAGATGAGCTCAAAAAGATGCACACAAAGACACATTATAAATAAGATGTCAAAACTATGAAGAGGGAATTTTAAAAGCAACAAGAGACAAAGAAATTGTTATGTACAAGGGAAACCCCATAAGGCTATCAGATTTCTCAACAGAAACTTTGCAGGGCAGAAAGGAGTGATGTGACATACAGTGCTTAAAGGAAAATATTTCTCATTCCAAATCCTCTACCTGATGTGTGGTGTCTGTGTGTGTGTATATGTATGTGTGCATGCTAAGTGATTGAGATTGAGAAAGACAAATACATATGATTTCATTCATTGAATCTAAAAAACAATGGGATAAACAAACAAAATTTATCTCACTGTAAATACAAAGGAAAAAACTGATGGTTGCCAGAGGGAAGGGTGAGCGTGGGGATGGGCAAAATGGGTAAAGGGAGTGGGAGATACAAGCTTACAGTTATGAATAAGTCATGGAAGTAAAAGGCACAACATAGATCAATGATATTGTGGTAGCATTGTGTGGGGACAGATGTAGCTGTACTTGTGGTGAACATAACATGTAGAAAAGTTGAATCATTATGTTGTACACCTGAAAATAATGTAACATTGTGTGTCAACTATACTCATAAAAATTTTTTTTAAAAACCACCAAAAATCCTCTAACTGGCAAGATGATAATCTTGAATGATAATTCAGTATGGATGGAAAGATAGTTTTTCAGACAAACGAAAGCTAAAGGAGTTTATCACCACAAAACTAGCCTCAAAAAAATGTTAAAGGGACATCTTTAAGCTGAAAAGAAACCACTAATTAATAACAAAAAATTTACAAAAGTGAAAATATTACTAGAAGAGGTAAATTTACAGTAAAGTTTGTAGATTAATTACTAGAAAGCTACTATGAAAGTTAAAAGGCAATAGTGGTAAATTAATTAAAATTACAATAATTATTAAAGGATACATAAAATAGATATAAAATGTGAAAACAAGCCTATTACATGGAGAAAAGTAAGAATTTAGTTTTGGAATGTGTTAAAATTGAAGTTACTCTCAACTTAAAATAGACTGTTAATATACATAGGGTGATATGTGAGAACCTCATAATAACCACAAACCAAACACTTCTGGTAGATACACAAAAGACAGAGGATATCCAACCCTAAGGTTGAAGAAAATCATCAAATCACAAGGGGAGAGAGAAAGAGTAAAAGAAAGGAACAGAGAGTAACTATAAAAACAGCCAGAAAACAATTAACAAAATGAAAATAAATGCATACCAATCAATAATCAATTTAAATATAAATAGACTAAAGTCTTTAGTCAAAAGACATGGAGTGGCTGAATGGGTTAAACAAACAAACAAACAAACAAACAAACAAACCCACAACATATCTATATACTGCTTCTAAGAGACTCCAGAAGTAAGGACACATATAGATTGAAAGTGAGGGGATGGAAAAAGATGTTCCTGCAGATGTGAATGAAAAGAAAGATGGTGTAGCTATACTCATATTAGATAAAAGAGAGCTTAAAGCAAAGACTGTAATAAGATATAGAGAGGAACTACAAAATGATACAGGGACAAGTAAGCAAGAAGATACAAGATTTATAAATATATAAGCACCCAACATAGGAGCACTGACCTATACCAAGCAAATATTAACAGACCTAAAGGGAAAAATTGACATCAATATAATAGTTGGGGACTTTAAGACCCTACTTACATCAATGGCTAGATCATTTCAGGTGGAAAATCACTAAAGAAACATAGGTCTTAAATGATACATTACACCAAATGGACTTGATAGATATATACAGAAAACAAAAAAAATATATCCCCCAAATTATGGGGTGCAGCAAATGTGGTTCTAAGAGGGAAGTTTATAGCAATACAGGAGTTCCTCAAGAAACAAGAGAAATCTCAAAGAATTTAACTTTACATCTAAAGGAACTAGGAAAAGAACAAATGAAGCCCAAAGTTAGTAGAAGGAAGGAAATAGTAAATATAAGAGCAGAAATAAATAAAGATTAAACGATGGAAAAGATCTGGATTTTTGAAGAGGTTAAAGTTGACAAGCCTTTAGCTAGACTCAACAATAGAAAAAGAGGGCTCAAATTTAATTCATATATGAAAGAGAAGTTACAACTGACACCACAGAGGATCATAAGAGATTACTATGAACAATTATATAACAACAAAATTGGACAGAAGATAGATTAAGTCCTAGAAGCTTGCAATCTTCCAAAACTGAATCATGAAAAAATAGAGAATCTGAATAAACAGATTGCTAGTAAGGAAATTGAATTAATAATCAAAACTTTCCAACACACAACACTCTAGGACCAGATGGCCTAACTGGTAAATTCTACCATTCAAAGAAGATTTAATAACTGTCCTTCTTGGGGCACCTGGGTTGCTCAGTTGGTTAAGCGTCCAACTCTTGATTTTGGCTCTGGTCGTGACCTCAGGATCTTAGGATCAAGTCCTATGTTGGGCTCTGTGCTCAGGACAGAGCCTGCTCTGGGATCTCTCTCCCTATCCCTCCACCCTTATCCCCCAATAATTAATTAATTAATTCATTCATTCAATCAATCATTCACTTAAAAAATACCTATCCTTAAGCTCTTCCATAAAGCTGAAGAGTAGGGAATGCTTGTAAACTCATTGTATAAGGATAGTATTAGCCTGGTAACAAAACCAAAGTGGGACACCACATACACATGGACAAAAATTATAAGCTAATATCTGATGAACATAGATGAAAAAATTTTCAAAATATTACCAAATTCAACAATACATTAAAAGAATCATAGACTTTGATCAAGTGGAATATATTCCAGGGATGCAAGGATGGTTCAACATCTACAGATCAAATAATGTGATATACCATATTAACAAAATGAAGGATAAAAATAATTGCAGAAAAAAATTTTTGACAAAATTCAACATTTATTTATGATAAAAACTCTCAACAAAGTGGGTATAGAGAAAACATACCTCAACATAATAAGGGCCATATATGACAAACCGACAGTTAATACCATACTCATCAGTGAAAAGGTGAAAGCTTTTTTTCTAAGATCAGAAACAAGACGAGGATGCCCACTCCCATCACTTTTTATTTTTTGTTTTATATTTTTTATTAACATATAATGTATTATTATTATAATTATTATTTTTTTATAATGTGTTATTTGCCCCAGGATACATGTTTGTGAATCGTCAGGCTTACACATTTCACAGCACTTACATAGAACGTACCCTCCCCAATGTCCACAGCCCAGCCACCCTATCCCTTTCCCCCCATCTCTCAGCCTCCCTTAGTTCGTTTCATGAGTCTAGGAGTCTCTTATGGTTTGTCTCTCTCCCCATCCCTTCCCGTTCCATTTCTCCCCCCCCCCCACAGACCCCTACCTTGCCTCTCAAGTTCTTCATATCAGAGAGATCATGTTATAATTGTCTTTCTCTGACTGACTTATTTCGCTTAGCATAATACCCTCCAGTTCCATCCATGTCATTGCAAATGGCAAGATCTCATTTCTCTTGATGGCTGCATAGTATGCCATTGTATATACAGACCACATCTTCTTTATCCATTCATCTGTTGATGGACATCTAGGGTCTTTCCATAGTTTTGCTATTGTGGACATTGCTGCTATAAACATTTGGGTGCGTGTGCCCCTTCGGATCACGACATTTGTATCTTTAGGGTAAACACCCAGTAGTGCGATTGCTGGATTGTAGGGTAGCTCTATTTTCAACTTTTTGAGGAACTTCCATGCTGTTTTCCGGAGTGGCTGTACCAGCTCGCATTCCCAGCAACAGTGTAGGAGGGTTCCCCTTTCTCCGCATCCTTGCCAACATCTGTTCCCATCACTTTAAAAAAATTTTTAATTCCAATGTAGTTAATATACAGTATTAGTCTCAGATGTACAATATAGTGATTCAACAATTCTATACATTACTCAGTACTCATCAAGATAAGTATATTCTTAATCCCCTTTACCTATTTCACACATCCCCTCATCCACCCTCCCCCCTGGTAACCATCAGTTTCTTCTCTGTAGTAAAGAGTCTGTTTTTTGGTTTCTTTTTTTCCTTTGTTCATTTGTTTCATTTCTTAAATCCCACATATGAGTGAAATCATATGATATTTGTCATTCCTTGAGTTACTTTGCTTAGCATCATACCTTCTAGATCTATGCATATTGTTGCAAATCGCAAGACTTCATTCTTTTTCATGGTGGAATACTATACCATTGTGCACATGCATGCATGTGGCACACACACATTTTCTTTACTCATTTATCTGTTAATGGATGTTTGGGCCACTTCCATAATTAGGCTATTACAAATAATGCAATAAACATAGGGGTGCATCTGTCCTTTTGAATAAATGTTTTCATATTCCTTGGGTAAACAACCAAGTAGTGGAATTACTGGATTATATGGTAATTCTATTTTTAATTTTTGGAGGAATTGCCCTAGTGTTTTCCAAAGTGGTTGTACCAGTTTCCATTCCCACAACAGTAAGAGTTTTCCTTTCTCTCCACATCTGTAACAACACTTTGTTTCTTGTGTTTTTGATATTAGCCATTCTGACAGGTGTGAGGTACTATCTCATTGTGGTTTTGATTTTCATTTCTCTGTTGATGAGTGATGTTGAACATCTTTTCATGTGTCTCTTGGTCATCTATATGTCTTACTTGTAGAAATGTCGATGTTTTCTGCTCATTTTAAAATTGGATTATTTGTGTTTTTTTGCTGTTGTGTAAGTTCTTTCTCTATTTTGGATACTGACCCTTTATCGGATACGTCATTTGCAAATATCATCTCCCATTCAGTAAATTGCCTCGTAGTTTTGTTGGTTGTTTCCTTCCTTATGCAGAAGATTTTTATTTTGATGTAGTTCAATAGTTCATTTTTGTTATTTTTTCCCTTGCCTCAGACATATTTAGAAGTTCGTTACAACTAATGTCAGAGACATTACTGCTTGTGTTCTCTTCCAGGATTTTTATGGTTTTAGATCTTATATTTAGGTACTTAATCCATTTTGAGTCTATTTTTATGTAAAAAAGTGGTCCAGTTTCATTTTTTCACATATACTGTACAGTTTTCCCATATAATTGTGGATTTATTTGTGGATTTTCTATTCTGTTCCGTTGATTTATGTGTCTGTTTTTGTTCTGGTACCATACTGTTTTGATTACTTCAGCTTTATAGTATAACTTGAAATCATAATTGTGATACCTCCAGCTCTGTTTTTCTTTTTCAAGATTACTTTGGCTCTTCAGGGTCTTTTGTGGTTCCATACAAATTTTAGGATTGTTTGTTCTGGTTCTATGAAATTTTATGTTGGTATTTGGATAGGGATTGTATTAAATATGTAGATTGCTTTGGGTAGTATGGATATCTTAACAATGTTTGTTCTTCCAATCCATGAGCATAGAATGTCTTGCCATTTTTGTGTGTGTGTGTGTGTGTGTCATTTTCAATTTTATTCATTAGTATTTTACACTTTTCAGAGCACAGATCTTTCACCTTTTTGCTTAGGTTAATTCCTAGGTATTTTGTTATTTTTGGTGCAGTTGTAAGTGGAATTGTTCTCTTAATTTCTCTTTCTGCTGCTTCATTATTAATGTATAGACAGGCAACAGATTTCTCTATACATTGATTTTGTATCTGTGAACTTACTGAATTCATTTATCAATTCCAGTAGTTTTTTGGTGGAATCTTTAGAATTTTCCATATAGTATCACATGAACTGCAAATAGCGAAAGCTTTACTTCATTATTAATTTGGATGCCTTTTACTCCTTTTCTTTGTCTCATTCTTGTGGCTAGGACTTCCAACACTATGTTAAATAAAAGTGGTAAGAGTGGACATCCTTGTCTTGTTCCTAACCTTAGGGGAAAAGCTCTCAGGTTTTCGGGTATGATGTTAGCTGAGGGTTTGTCATATATGCCCATTACTATGTTGAGGTATGTTTCCTCTAGGTCTCCTTTGTTGAGTTTTTTTTTTTTTTAAATCATGAATGGATGTTGTACTTTGTAAATGCTTTTTCTGCAATAATTGAAATGATTGTATGGTTTTTATCCTTTCTCTTAATGATGTGATGTGTCAGGTTGATCAGTTTGCAAATATTGAGCCAGTCTTGCATTCCAGGGATAAATCCCATGTTGATTGTGGTAAATGATTTTTTAAATGTATTGTTGGATTTGGTTTGCTTATATTTCATTGAGGATTTTTCCCATCTATGTTTGTCAGAGATAATGGCCTATAGTTCTCTCTCTTTTTTTTTTTTTTTAGTTCTCTATTTTTTAACAAAGATTTTGTTTACTTATTTGAGAAAGAGAGAGAGTGGGCAAGGGGACAGGGAGAGAGGGACAACCAGACCCCCTGCAGGGTTCAGAGCCTGATGTGGGGCTCAGTTTCATGACCCCGAGATCATGATCTGAGCCAAAATTGAGTCAGATGCTTAACCAACTGAGCGAGCCACCCAAGAGCCCCATATAGTTCTCTGTTTTTTAGTGTCTTATCTGGTTTTAGTATTTGGGTTTTGACCCATAGACTAATGGGTCTATGCTGGCCTCATAGAATGAATTTAGAAGTTTTCCTTCTTTTACTTTTTAGAGTAGTTATGAGAATAATAGGTATTAAGCCCCCTTTAATGTTTGATAGAATTCACCTGTGAAGCCATGCGCTCTTAGATGTTAGGAGTGTTTTCATTACAGATTCAGTTTTCTTCCTGGAAATCAGTGTGTTCAAATTTTTCTATTCCTCTCTGATTCAGTTGTGAGAAGTTATATGTTTCCAGGAATTTATGCATTTCTTGTAGGTGGTTGTCCAGTTTGTTGACATTTAATTTTTCATAATATTCTCTTAAAATTGTTTGCATTTCTATGGTGTTGGTTGTTTCTCCTCTTTTATTTCTGATTTTATTTGAGGCTGGTCTCTCTTTAAGTTTTTTTTTTTTTTTTTGGAAGAGTCTGGCTAAGTGTTTATCAGTATTTTGATCTTTTCAAAGAGCAAGCTCCCGGTTTCACTGATGTATTCTATTGTTTCTGTTTCATTTATTTCTGCTCTAATCATTATTATTTCCTTCCTTCTACTGGTTTTGACTTTTGTTTTTCTAGTTCCTTAGGTACAAAATTAGATTGTTTATTTGAGATTTTTCTTGCTGCTTGATGTAGGCCTGTATTCTAAATAGCATTTGTGGAAATGCGTTTTCATTTTCATTTGTCTCCATGTATTTTTTGATTTCCTCTTTGATTTCTTGGTTGACTCATTCATTGTTTAGTAGCAAATTATTCAACCTCCATATTTTTGTGCTATTTCCAGATTTTTTCTTGTCATTAATTTCTAATTTCCTAGCTTTGGGGTCAAAAACGAGGAGGCATGGTGTGACTTCAGTTTTTTGAATTTGTTGAGACTTGTTTTGTGGCCTCATATGTGATCTATTCTGGAGAATATTCAGCGTGCACTTGAAAAGAATGTGTATTCTGCTGTTTTAGAATGGAATGTTCTGAATATTCCATTTGTTATCTGTTAGATCCATCTGGTCCAATGTGTCATTCAGAGCCCCTGTTTCCTTGTTGATTTTCTGTTTAGATGATCTATCTATTTATTTTTTTTTTTTTTATTTTTATATTTTTTTATTTTTTTTATTTTTTTTATTTTTATTTTTATTTTTTTTATTATTATTATTTTTTTTTAGATCTATCTATTTATGTAAGTGGGGTATTAAAGTTCCCTACTATTATTGTAGTACTATTTATTATTTCCTTTAAATTTGTTATTAACTGGTTTATGTATTTGGGTTCTTTCATGTTGGGTAGATAAATATTTATAATTGTTATATCTTTTTGTTGGATTTTTTCTTTATGATCATATAGTGTCCTTCTTTGTCACTTGTTACAGTCTTGGTTTTTAAAGTCTGTTTTGTCTGGGGGGGTGCCTGGGTGGCTCAGTCAGTAGAGCATGCAACCCTTGATCTCAGAGTTGTAAGTTTGAGCCCTACATTGGGTGTAGAGATTATTTAAAAAAAAATTGATTTGTCTGATGTAAATATTGCTGTCCCAGATTTCTTTTCACTTTGATTTTCATGACAAATGCTTCTTTATTGCTTCACTTTCAAACTGCATGTGTCTTTAGATCTGAAATGAGCCTCTTGTAGGCAGCGTATAGATGGGTCTTGCTTTTTCAACCATTTTGTCACCCTGTGTCTTTTTTTTCCCCACCTTATGTCTTTGGATTTGAGCATTTAGTCCATTTACATTCAAAGTAATTATTTTTTTTTTTTAAAGACTTTTATTTATTTGACAGTGAGAAACACAGCGAGAGAGGGAACACAAGCAGAGGGAATGGCAGTGGGAGAAGCAGGCTTCCCGCCGAGCAAGGAGCCCGATGCGGGGCTCGATCCCAGGACCCTGGGATCATGACCTGAGCTGAAGGCAGACGCTTAACGACTGAGCCACCCAGGCACCCCCAAAGTAATTATTAATAGATGTATATTTCTTGCCATTTGTTACTTATGGTTTTTTTATAGTTTTTCTCTGTTCCTTTCCTCTCTCACTATCTCAGGATTTCTTTAGTGATCTTGATGTAGTGATGTACTTGGCTTTCTTTAGTGATGTACTTGGATTCCTTTCTTTAGTGATGTACTTGGATTCCTTTCTCTCTTTTTGCGTATCTATTACTGCTTTTTGATTTTTTGCTACATTAGGTTTGTATATAACATCTGCATATAGCAGTCTATCTTAAGTTGATGATTGCTTAAGTTTGAACCATTGTTTACTCTTCTCTTCCCAATGTTTTAGATACTTGGTGTCATACTTTATTTCCTTTTATTTTGTGAGTCCTTTGACTAATTTTTATAGATATACTTATTTTGTTGTTTTTCTGCTTCCTAGTTTTCTTACTCTTATTTATGGCCTTTCCTTTCCACTCCACTAGTCCCCTTTAACATTTCTTTTAGGGCTAGGTTCGTGGTCGTGAATTCCTTTAACTTTGGTTTGTCTGAGAAAGGATCTCTTTTTCTATTCTGAATGGCAGCCTGGCTGGATAGATTACTCTTGGCTGCATTTTTTTTTTCTCCTTTCAGCACTTTAAATATGCCATGTCCCTCCTTTCTGGCCTGAAAAGTTTCTGCTGAAAAATCAGCTGATAGCCTTATGGGATTTCATTTGTATGTAACTGTTTTTAACATTTTGTTTTTATCACTATTTTTGGCATTGTAATTAGAATGTGTCTTGGTGTGTACCTCTTTGGGTTAATCTTTTTTAAACAGATTTTATTTATTTGACAGAGAGAGAGAGAGAGAGAGAGATCACAAGTAGCCAGAGACATAGGCAGAGGGTGAGGGCGAAGCAGGCTCCCCGCTGAGCAGGGAGCCCGATGCCGGGCCTGATGCCAGGACCCTGAGATCATGACCTGAGCTGAAGGCAGAGGCTTTAACCCACTGAGCCACCCAGGTACCCCTGGATTAATTTTGTTGGGGGATTTCTGTGCTTCCTTGATCTGGGTATCTTTTTCCTTCCCCAGATTTAGGGACTTTAAGGCAATGGCAACAAAACCCAAAATACTTGATGTTACATCCCGTTAAAAAGCTTTGCACAGTGGAGGAAGCCATCAACAAAATGAAAAAACAGCCTATTGAATGGGTGAAAATATTTGCAAATCATTTATCCAATAATGTGTCAGTATCTAAAATATATAAAGAGATCAATAACCAAAAAACAATCAATCTGATCAACAAATGGGCAGAGGATCTGAACATTTTTCCAAAGAAGACATACAGTTGGCCAGCAGTCATATGAAAAGATGCTCAAACATCTCTAATCATCAGGGAAATGCAAATCAAAACCACAATGAGATATGTAACCTTACACCTCGCACAATGGCTGTTATTACAAAGACAAGAAATAACAAGTGTTGGTGAGGATATGCACTATTTTTTTCTTAAAGATTTTATTTATTTGACAGAGATCACAAGCAGATAGAGAGGCAGGCAGAGAGAAAGGGGGAAGCAGGCTCTCCGCTGAGCAGAGGCCCCGATGTGGGGCTCCATCCCAGGACCCTGAGATCATAACCTGAGTCGAAGGCAGAGGCTTTAACCCACTGAGCCACCTAAGCACCTGAGGATATGCACTATTGATGGGAATGTAAACTGTTACTATGCAAAACAAAATGGAGGTTCTTTTAAAAATTAAAATAGAACTACTACTTGGTCTAGAAATTCCACTAGTGGCTATCTATCTGACAAAAAAAAAAAGAAAACATGGATTTGCAAGATGTACGCACCCCTATGTGCATTGCAGCATTATTACAAGTCAAAATATAAAAATAACCTAAGTGTCCATCAGTGGATGGATGGATGGATAAAGAAGTGTGTGTATCACACATGCGTGCATGCACGCGTACAAACACACATGCAATGGAATACCACTCTGCCATAAAAAAAAGAATGAAATCTTGCCATTTGCCACAATATGGGTATATCTTGAGGGCATTATACTTAGTGGTTAAGTCAGAGAAAGACATACTATATGATTTCATTTTTACATGGAATCTAAAAAACAAAGCAAAACCAAATAAAACCCAGACTCAGATACAGAGAATAGATTCACCAATCTATGCCAGAGGTTGGTGTTTGGGGAGGGACCAAATGGGGAAAAGGGGATTACCAGGTATAAACTTCTGGTTATAAAATACATTAGTCATGGGGATGTAACGGACAGCATGGGGAATATAGTAAAAATATTGTGTTAATTTTGTATGGTGACAGATGATAATAAGATTTGTTGTGATCATTTGCAATGTTTACAAATGTTGTATACCTAAAACTAATATAATATTGTATTGCAGTTACATCTCATTAAAAAAAAAGGATTATGGGAGACCCAGGGAGGATTGTCTCCCAGTAGGTGTATTTATTTTTTTTTTCTCAAAGAAATACTAGCACTCCTATGTTTATTGAAGCACTATTCACAATATCCAAGGTATGGAAACTACCAAACAATAAATCTAGAAATTTGTTAAGGCTATGAAAAAAAGTAAAGTTCAGAAAACTGAATAATAAAAGAATAATTAGGATGGTAGGTTGGGAGAACTTCTTAGGCAAGGTTGGCTACCAAGATTACTTTTTACATTGTTCTCTCTTTTGAAAATAAGACAAGCAACAAGGATCCTAAAAATACTTCCCGACTCTCTCTCTACCCCTTAAACCAGTGGGAGTATTTATGACACTGGATTCTGGTCTTAACCACAAGCAGATGACTTCGGACAATCAACCATTCATTCTCAGTGAGTCACTCACTCATTTTGTCTGAGTCATTCAACAAACCTTTTAAGTGCTTGCCAATATATGGGGTCCTGTGTAAGGAACCAGAGAATAAAAAAGATGTTAAAGTTAGTCCATATCCTTGAGGAGATTACATATGAGAGAAATAGTATTTCAAAAAGTTATAATCCATTATTAAGCGAGATAATGGTGTATGTTCATCACAGTTTTTTTTTTCCTTTTGGGAACACATAAATAGTACAACCTTCCTTTTCCATGTCTTTAGATTTGGGGACATGTGACTTAGTTCTTGTCAGTTAGATTGTGGGTGTAAACCATTTAGGCTCGTGGAAGACCAGGTCTCTAGAACACCCTGGAACCTTCTCTTTCCCAGCCACAGCATCCATGGATCGCTGTCAGATCCCCATTAGATTTGCATAAGCGAGAAGTAAACCTTTATTTTCTCCTGTTGACTAGTGAGGAAACAGAATCACAGTGTAATGTACTAAACATGATATTACTTTGAGTACTGTGAACACACTGAGGGCAAGAATGCAGACTTACTTCATTTACAGCTCTGGTACAGGAACTGGAAGAAGGAATATATTTGTCAAATTAGGAAGGAGATTGTTATGGGAAATGGGAGCACAGAGTCAAGGGAAATGCTTTGTGTCATTTTTTTATGATAAGAAATGTTTACGTATGACCGTAGAGGAAGGAAATAAATCAGTGGAGAGGGAGAGGATAAAGTTGAGGAAAGAAAGGTCTTCAAGGGAGGGGAGAAGACTAAGGCCTGGAAGCCCCAGTAAGAAGGTAGAAAAAGAGCTTCATCCCTTTATTTGGTTCTATGGGAATGCGGAGGAATAAATATTCAAGGGATGGCTTTCGGAGAACACTTGTTGTATTTAAGGCAAGGGAGTTCGGGAAAGCATCAAGAGAAGAGATTAGGATGGAGATTCCAGGCATTGACAGAAAAAAATAGGATGTGTTGTCTTTCTATATTGTACCAAATACTTCGTTGGAGCATTCATAGATCTCATTTAATCCACTCAGTAGTCTGCAAGGTAGTTATTGATATCACTATTATTTCACAGATGAAGTGACTGAGACTCCTTAAGGTGAAGAGATTTACCGGGGTGTAGAGCTCATGAAGTGACAGAGCCAGGTTTCAGATCTGATCCCCCGGCTCCATGCTGGTCTGCGCTAGAGTAATGTGATGGGAAAGACCCAAGCAACTTAATTGTGTCAGCTGTCTTGAGACTTTAAATCAAGATGCCTGTCAGTGCCCTTCGTGTCACACTATGTCCAGAAATAGCAGTCTGTCATTGGATGTGCACTCAGTCCCTCCACATTGACACAGAAAGGGTTTTAACAAAGGTTTGAAAATGGAGTAAGCCAGTCAACTAGTTGTTGCAGAGAAGTCAACTCACCGGTTTTGAAGAATTTGGGTTCAGATATTAAGTGATTTGAATGGTTGTTGGTTTAGGGATGACTCAGGTACAACCTCCCTGATATGAAATCCAATCAAGAGGGAATTAAAAAGGGGCACCTGGGTGGCTCTGGGTTAAATCCTCTGCCTTCAGCTCAGGTCATGATCTCAGGGTCCTGGGATCGAGCCCCACATCGGGCTCTGCTCAGCGGGGAGCCTGCTTCCCCCTCTCTCTCTGCCTGCCTCTCTGCCTGCTTTTGGTCCCTCTCTCTCTCAAGTAAATAAATAAAATCTTAAAAAAGAGGGAATTAAAAAGTGTACAAAACCTTCACTGTGTGAGCAGTTGTGTTGCCTTATCACTTTAAAAATGCTCCTGATTCCTTTGAAGATATAAGCATAGATTGCACGACAGTGAGAGATGTACAAGTCATGGACGTGAGGCTGAATTAAAATTTTGGAAAACATTATCTTGACTTGTTACAATAAGCTTCGGAATCTAAAATTAGAGGTCAACATTATATTTGTTCTAATGGGTTATATTTCCTAAATCCGAGCTCTATGTTACTTCACAGTAAATTTCAGGAATAACCTTTAAGACTTTAGAATGGACTAAAATGAGTATGGCTAGTGACATTTGCACCCATTCCGGGAAGGATGGATGGAAGGATGATGATGGGAGAGGTTTGGTACAGATTTCCTGGAAGATAATTGGAATATCACAAAGAGCTCTATTCAGCAATGGAAACTGATAATAGATGATGAAGTAAAGTAAATGAACAGGATTTAAAACATGGGCTTGGCCGATGGTCTCCTTTCTCTGCTTTGGTAGCAGTCTCCTTCCTCCCACGAGGCACTGCTTGCTCGCTCCGGGTTATCAGCCTTGATGAGATCCAGGTTAAAGTGGCCCATCTAGACCAGCATTATGCACTCCCACAGCTGCCCGATAAAGGGGCCATTTCTGCTCTCAGGAACATACTTTTATCAGAAGAGTTCTCTGGGTGGGCAGCTTGACTAAAAATTGGCAAAAATGCTCTTGTACATTTTGTGGCTGAGATACAGGATCTAAAGACGGCCAGGTGTCTTTGAATCGTAAGCAGTCTCTTAAAGGGATTTACCCAAGTATTTTGGGAATTATGCAGCTTCATGATAAAGAGGCAGAGAGCTGTCCCTGTTTTCAATATCTGCCTTCTTTGTAGTCCAAGTCTTAATTTTTTCAACTTCAGTCTTGCTTCGTGGAATTTGAGTTTTGATGCTTGCTTGGTTAACTTCCCATTGACTGATTGAGATAGTGTTCTAGAAATGTGCTACATGCTTCCGTCTTGCCTCTTCTGAGCTTCACCTAGCCCTCTCAGGGTGTGTCTCATAGGTCTCATTTAAAATCTCTGATAATTCGGGTGTCTGGGTGGCTCAGTGGGTTAAAGCCTCTGCCTTCGGCTCAGGTCATGATCTGAGGGTCCTGGAATCGAGCCCCGCATCAGGCTTTCTGCTCAGCAGGGAGCCTGCTTCCCCCCTCTCTCTGCTGGCCTCTCTGCCTGCTTGTGATCTCTCCCTCTCATTCAAATAAACAAAACCTTAAAAAAAAATATATCTGATAATTCAACATCACAAATATGTATCAAGAACCCACCAGGTCTCTGCTAATCTCTGCAGGGCATCCAAGACACCTGAGTTAAAGAGTCCTTTTAGAATTTTTATCAATAAGCTCGTAATTAGGGGCGCCTGGGTGGCTCAGTGGGTTAAATCCTCTGCCTTCAGCTCAGGTCATGATCTCAGGGTCCTGGGATTGAGGCCCGCATTGGGCTCTCTGCTCAGCAGGGAGCCTGCTTCCCCCCTCTCTCTGCCTGCCTCTCTGCCTACTTGTGATCTCTCTCTGTCAAATAAATAAATAAAATCTTAAAAAAAAAATAAGCTCGTAATTAGAAATTAAGAAAATCTGCTTTGAGAACTACAATTGATTAATACAGTCTAATATACTTAGTAGCATTCTTATAAATCTTTTAAACACTTGTAATAATTAGTAGTATTATTTATTATTAACTCTATAGTATTGAGAAACAATACAGACTTGGAAATGTCTGGCCTTATCCAGGGCCACCAGACCTCTACAGTCTTTATTTCAGCCATGATGATCTCCCTTCAGTTCCTCAAACAGGCTGTACTTTCCAACCTCTAGATTTTATTTCTTCCATCTTAGAGATTTCTTCCTCTGGAAAGACTTCCCTGACCTATCTTTCAGATCTGATTTTACTTTTGTTCCCTAATTTTTCTCCCCCCATTATGGGCTTGATCACTGTGTATTGTGACTGATTGGTTTCCTGCCTTCCTCATGATCCATAAGCTCCATGAAAGCAGTACCTACTTCAGTTTTATTCTCTTCATCATGCCTCCTGTCACAGATAATACTTACCATTGGTAAGTACTTGTTAAATATTGGGAGATTGGGTGAATGTATGAAATGACCTGTGTTTGAGCTCAGTTCGCTCTGTGTGTTGACTCTGTCAATGAGTTTCCTTATCTTGTAATGATGTTGAAGATATCTTGCTGTGAGGGTTGTTGCTAGGATCAGAAGAGACAGAATAGGTGAAATTTCTTATATTTCATAAAGATGTTAATTATTACTCAGTCTTCTTGTGTTCATATTCTGTTTGCAGTGTTAATTTCTACTGCATTTTATGTGGTTTAAGATTTGCTTGAGATTTGCTTCCTGTGCAACTGTTTTTTTCTTTTCCAAGAAAATTATAAGCAATAGATTTCTTTCATTTCTCTTTGTAATAGTGCGTGTCACCCCAAGAAAGTTATATAAAATTAAGGCAGAGATTTTGTGATCTATTAATTGGTTTCTTTTTATGATTTCCACATCAGCAAATGTTCAACCAAACTGTATTTTCATTCTAAGAAATTATATCTATTTAGAAGTTAATATTATAAATAGAAAATTAGTATTTGGATTTATATCAAAATTAGATATGCTCATCTCAGATCCATTGATACTCTGCTATGTGGTCCTGTAAAAAAATCAACAATGTAGATTACTTGATTTGAACAGCATAGGGGTTTTCACTTGAAGTAATAAAATGCATTCTTTAAAAAAAATGTGAAATTTATTTCTCAGTACGTATCTATTACTACTGAAGATGTTGTGGAAAGAGAGCATACTGAATTAATTATAGGATTTGGCAATGGAGAGTAGGTTGGATCAGACCAAACTTCCCACCATGAATAACTGCAAAAGGTAGATAAAATTCATAAAAGGAAAACTAAATCATAAACAACATCTCAGCTGTTTAAATGTAATATAGAACAAGTGAAGAGAGCACTTGTGCGGTCGAGATTTTGGAGAGAAGGAAAAGACGTTGAAATAAGCCTCTTAGCCCTAGTGCCTTCTGTTATCAATTATTTGCCAGTTAATATTGAGGATTATAGAAGCAGAGCAGGAAATGGTGGCCTAGGGCTTGTGGCAAACTAGTTGGTCTGGGAAGATAATCATTGGAGTTCAAGGCAATCAGAGCAACCAAGACTTGAAGAAAAGGAACTGTAGAGGAGTAAGCTCAACATTCTAGACAATCTCCTTTCAAGGAATGTACCAGTTCTTAAGATGTGCACGTCAGGTGAGAGGTCAAGAAATAAGCAAAGGTACTACTAATGGACTGAAACCTGTAAGAGTTTCATTGTCATTGTTGAAGTCTCATGGTGCTGAGGAAGTATCTGACTTCAGGGCTGCCCAAAAAGGAGGACCATAATGAGCACCTCTGTGAGCATTCAACAGAGATGTCTGAAACATTGGACCCTGGAATATAAGGGAAAACAGTAAATAGAAGAGCCCTCACGACATATGAAATACTGCTTTAAGTAATCTCAAACCCTGACTGGATCAAAGTAACCTAACCATTATCTGTTTGATTTCCAGAAGATTAATCTGGAAATTAAAATTAAATCCTTTCTGGATGTAGTAACTATAATCTGTCGTGTCTGAAGGTTTTACATAAAATGTCCCTATTCAAAATTGATAGGCATGTCAGAAAACAGGACCAAATGAATGAAAGCCAACTGAAAAAATACAGTAGACATAAACTCATAAATGATCCAGATATTTGAATTTCCTGAGGATCTTTACATAATGGTAATTAATATGTTCATAAAGCTAGGGGAAATATTAAAACTATAGCCTGAAAGCTAGAAAATATAAAAAAGAAACAAAATTTTAGAACTTAAAATTATAATAACTGAGACAAAAAGAGCTGAGCCTAATGGCAGGTAAAAATAAAGAAGTAATAGAAACATACTAAAAGAAAATATGTAGTAAAGTATAAATATGAATGTATTTATGCAAGGATCAAGTTCTCGTGAACCATCAAGAGTAATTTCAGAAAAAAAATGGAATAAGCTAGAATGATTATATGCATTTATAGATATATACACACATATATACATATGATAATTTTCACTGATGAGGAAAAGATGTTTAATAAAGTCAGCAACCATTTCTTTTTGTAAAACATTCAATAAAGTAAGAATAGAAACAAAATCTATAAAGATGAACAATGAGAGACTGTGGACTCTGAGTGACAAACTGAGGGTTTTGGAGGAAGTGGGTGGGGGGTTGGGTGAACCTGGTGGTGGGTATTGAGGAAGGCACATATTGTGTGGAGCACTGGGTATGGTGCGTGAACAAGTAATCTTGTAACACTGAAAAAATAAACATTTGGGAAAAACAAAGAAAATAAAAAAATTATAACAAGTTAAAAATTTAGTAATGGATTTAATAACCAATTAGATGTAGCAAAAGAAATGATTAGTGAACTGGAGAATAAGTTTACAGAACATAACCATTTTGAAACATCAGGAAAAACTAAGGACAAATGTGATACAGTAAAAAGATCTAACATAACAGAGTCCCACAAAAGAAGAATGAGACATACATACCCTAATTTGAAGAGATAATGGTTAAGAATTTTAAAGCTGATAAAGGTACCTGGGTGGCTCAGTCAGTTAAGTGGCTGACTCTTGGTGTTGGTTTGGGTCATAGTCTTGGGTTGTGGCATCCAGCCCCACACTGGACTCCACACTCAGCATGGAGTCTTCTTGAGATTCTCTCCCTCTCCTTCTGCCCCTCCTCCCACTCGTGCTTTCTCTCTCTCCCTCTCTCTAATAAATAAATAAAATCTTAAAAAAAAAAATTCTAAACCTGGTATAAATGTCAAGACAGACTAAAAATCTATAAATTCTACAAGGAACAAAAGCACACCAGGGCATATCAAGACTCAGATGCCTAGCCAACTGAGCCACCCAGGTTCCCCATTAGGGTATGCTTTCTGATACCTATGTTAGCCACGCCTGCAGGGATAGTCTTGCCCTATTAATTCCCATTTGTAATGGAGTCTGATTCCAAGGCTGAGCCCACTACAAATTTTTTCACCAAAAAGGCTCTATAGTTGACACACAAAATGGAGGAGGCTTAAATCATGCTTGAATTGACATAATACTATCTCCCCAGCATTCTACTTACAGGCAAAGAATCAGAATTTTTACCTTTTTCTATTTTATTAGAAATATTTTATTTATTTCATTTTACCTTTTTCTATTCTTTGACCTATTCTAAAAACAGAATTTTTAGTTTTACCAAAACTAAAATATTTTGCACAAAATAGCTGACACCTGAATGCATCCACGCTTGTTGCACTTTGTCTTTTAAGGTTGCATATTTTAAAACATCCAGAAAAATATCTATTTAGGTCTTCTCCCCTTATTTTAACTCAATTGTTTAATTTTTTTTTGTGTTATACTGTATGAATTTTTTAATATATTTTGGATATTAATTCCTATCAGATAAATCATTTGCATGTATCTTTTTCCATTCAGTAGGTCATCTTTTAGTTTTGTTGATTATTGCCTTTCCTGTGCAGAAGCTTTTTATTTTGGTGTAGTCCTAGTAGTTTATTTTTGCTTTTATTTTTCTTGCCTTAGAAGAAAAATATTACTATGGCTGATGTCAGAGAAATTACTGCCTGTATTCTCTTCTAGGATTTTTATGGTTTTACATTTCAAATTTAGGTCTTTAATCCATTTTGAGTTTATTTTTGTGTATGGTATTAGAAAGTGGTCCCGTTTCATTCTTTTACATGTAGCTATGCAGTTTTCTTAGCACCAGTTATTGAAAAGACTGTCTTGAACACTGGGTCCTATATGCAACTAATGAATCATTGAACACTGCATCAAAACTGAATGATGTGCTATATGTTGGCTAACTGAAAATAATAATAATAATAATAATAGACTGTCTTTTCTCCATTGTATATTCTTGCTTCCTATGTCATAGCTTAATTGGCCATATATATGTTGGTTTATTTCTTGGATCTCTGTTCTGCTGATCTGTGTGTTTATGTTTGTGTCCATATCATGTTTTGATAACTATAATTTTGAGATACATCTTGAAATATGGAATTCTGATACCTCCAGCTTTGTTCTTTCTCAGGTTTTCTTTTGTTATTCAGGGTCTTTTTGTGGTTTCATACAAATTTTAGTAGTATTTGTTCTAGTTTTGAGAAGAATGCTATTGGTCTCTTGGTAGGGATTGTATTGAATCTGTAGGTTGGGTTTGTCAATTTTATTTACTTTTGCACAGAACCAGCTATTGGTTTCACTGATTTTTTTCATGTTGTAGTTTAGTTTTTACATCCTTTATTTCTGCTCTGGTCTTTATTATTTTCTTTCTTCTATTCACTTTGGGTTTTGTTTATTTTTTTCTAGTTCTTTTAGGTATAAGGTTAAATTTTTTGAGTTTTTTCCTTTTTCTTGCGGTAGGCCCATGTTTGCTATATACTTCCCTCTTAGAGTTACTTTAACTATGTCCCAGAGATTTTGGATTGCTGTGTTTTTATTTTCATTTGTCTTCTTGTATTTTTTGATTTCTTCTTTGATTGCTTCATTAACCCATTGGATGTTTAATAAGGTTGTTTAGTCTCTCCGTGTTTTTTTTTTTTTTTCCTAGCTTTTTTCTTGGTATTTACTTACACCCTCATGGATGGTTTTAATCTTCTTAAATTAATTTAGGCTTGTTTTATGGCTTAGCATATGATCTATTCTGGTGAATGTTCCATGTGCACTTGAAAAGGATGTGTATTCTAGGCACCTGGATGGCTCAGTTGGTTAAGCATATGACTTGTTTTTTGCTCAGGTCATCACCTCGTGGGTTGTGAGATCAAGCCTCTCATCACATTCCATGCTCAGTGGGGAGTCTGTTTAAAGATCTTTCCCTCTGCCTCACTCCTCACTCTCTCTCTCAAATAAGTAAGTCTTTAAAAAAAAAAAAAGGATATGTATTCTGTTGTTTTTGAATGGAATGCTCTGTATACATCTGTTATGTCTATCTGGTCCAGTATGTCACTGAAAGACATTGTTGCCTTATTGATTTTCTGTCTTGATGACCTATCTATTGATGTAAGTGGAGGGTTAAGATCCCCTACTGTTATTGTATTACCACCACTTTCCCCATCTATGCTCATTAATATTTGCTGATGTATTTAGGTGCCTCAGTGTTGGGTGCATAGATATTTACAATTGTTATAGCCTCTTGTTGGATTGAGCCCTCTATCATTATATAATTTCCTTCATTTTCTGTTGTTACAGTCTTTGTTTTAAAGTCTTTTTTGTCTGATGTGAGTATTGCTACACTGGCTTTATCCCCCCCACTTCTATTTGCTTGGTAAATGTGTTTTCATCCCTTCCCTTTCAGTCTGTATTCTTTTTTAGCTCTGACATGAGTCTTTATGGGTCTTACTGTTTTGTTTTGTTTTGTTTTTTTTAAATCCATTGTGCCACTCTTTGCCTTTTGTTTGGGACATTTAGGCCATTTACCTTCTAAGTAGTTATTGATAGATATATACTTACTGCCATTTAAAAAATTTGTTTTCTTTTTTTTTGTAGTTTTCTTTTTTTCCTCTTCTCTTGCTCTTTGTGATTGATGAGTATCTCTAGTGTTTTGGTTGGCTTTCTTTCTCTATTTTTTTGGGTATCTATCATAGGTTTTGGGTTTGTGGTTACCATGAAGTTCATACATAACATCCTAAGTAAATAGTAGCCTATATTGATTTGGTGGTCATTTAAGTTGAAACACAGTCTAAAAAAGGAAAAAAAAAATGAAAGAAAAAATTTTTTTTTCTTTTTCTTCTTTTTGTCCCTTTTGACTTTCCCACATTTTATGTACATGTTGTCATATTTTGTGTCTTTTTATTTGTGTTTATATTATGCCTAGTATGGTCATTTCTTTTCCACTTAAATCCCTTCAGCATTTCTCATAGTGCTGGTTTAATGGTGGTAAACTCCTTTATCTTTTGTGTGGGAAACTCTTTATGTCTCCTTTAAATCCGAATGATAACTTTGTTGGGTATTCTTTATTGGTAGGTTTTTTCCTATTAGCATTTTAAATATGTCATGCTGCTCCTTTCTGCCCTGCAAAGTTTCTGCTGAAAAATCAGCTGGTAGTCCTTTAGGTTTTCCCTTGTAAGTATCTTTTTGATTCTTTCTTGCTGCTTCTAGGATTATCTCATCTTTAACCTTTGACATTTTAATTGTTATGTACCATTGTGGATTCATCTTGTTTGGAATTGGAATTCTGTGTTTCTTGGACTTGGATGTCTATGTTTCTTCTTAAGTTAGGTTTCTGTTTAAAATATATTACATTTTTCATTAGGGTTCTATTTAAAATATATTACATTTATATTACATTTAAAAATATGAGCTCTGAATACTTTAAAAATGAAATACTGGTATTAGTATAATATTTCAGAACTATAATAAATTCTGAAATGCTAGTTCGTCATTTTCCTGCAGTAATATAATCAGATTAATTGGAGAGTCTAGCATTAAAATGACTGATCATTAATTTCTATTTCTGCTTGGCATTAATTAAAATGAAAGTCATCTAATAAAATGAGGCTAGAGGGAGGATATTGAAGCTGAATCTAGTTAAAATGCACTGTTATCTTTTCAAGTGGTGAATCAGCCAAGAGCAGTTGGAGGAAAAAGGAACACTTAGGCTACTTGAAGTGAAAAGTTTGCTACAGAGTATCAGATGCTTAAAAAAATTCCCGCAGGGGTTAAAGGAAAGTACAATAGGCTGAGTCTCTCTCTGAAAGACTCCTAGAATAAAATAGGTAACTGACCTGTCAGTGAAGCAGCTGTTCTCTACCACAATCAGGAAGCTGGAGGTTCAGGAGGGGCCATTGGAACCAGTGAGTTCAAGAGCAGTCTGCTCTAGTTGCAGTCCAGGGTCAGGAAACTTCTGTACCTGTTTCTCCAAATACCTCTTGCCCACAACAAAGTTGGCAAGTGGATGCTGGAACGTGGATTCCAGTTGCCACCAGCACTAGAACAACTATCTTTCGACACCCACAAGAACATGACTGGACATTGCCATGCCATTGCAGAAAACCACATGTCTCCATATCTTTGCTTGCCAGAAGCAACCTCCAAAAGTACCAGGAACACGTCGTCTGTCTGTCTCACTTGTGCTTCCGAATCTTACAGAGATGGAACTCAGCTCTGAGTGTGCAAAATCTTGCTTTTAGTTTTCCACTGTTTATAGTTCAATAAGATACAGCTCACAAGAAATACAGTTGAGCAAACCAGTCCATCATACCCATTACAACTGGATGTTAAAACTATCCCATAGTGAATGCATGTTCAGTATTACTTTTCATGAAAGCAAATTACTTTCATGAAAATTACAAAATTATAAAAAGAAATTTTGTAGAAATTTCTTTTCTACAAAAGAAATTTTATAGAAATTTTTACATTTTAGAAATTTAGTACATTTAGAAAATTACAAAATTTAGAAATTTTGTAATTTCTAGAATTACAAAATTACAAAAGAGAAAATTACAAAAAGAGACCTATGTCCACTTATATGAGGTATTTAGAGTAATCAAGCTCATAGAAACGGAAAGTTGAATGTGGTCTTCAGGGACTGGGGGGGAAGGGAAAATGGAGAGCTGTTCAGTGTTAGAGAGTTTTAGTCATAAAGCCAGTTCTAGAGATCTGCTGTAAAACAATGTACATATAGTTAGTACTGTAGTGTGCACTTAAAAATTGTTAAGAGGGTAAATTCATGAGTTTTTTTTTTAACACAATAGAAAAATAACAAAAATTAAACAAATAAACAAAGAGACCTATATACGTCACGGATTTTGCAGTTTCCTCCAAATTCTGGGCATGATGATCATTATTTACACTGTATCATACTTGAAATGGTGCATATCAGCCTCATCACCTGAAACTCAAATGCCAAATGTTATGGATTTAGCTTATGGTCATATTTTGTAATGTTAAGGATAAAATCACCTAAAAGAAATATCTGCCTACAAAAGGCAATATTTAATTCTCCCAGAATTTTTAAAGATAAGTAATTGCTCTCAAACTGCATTAGAACTTTTTAAAAGATTTTATTTATTTATTATTTGACAGAGAGATCACAAGTGGCAGAGAATAGGCAGAGAGAGAGAGGGGGGAAGCAGGCTCCCCGATGAGCAGAGAGCCCGAAGTGAGGCTCGATCCCAGGACCCTGAGATTATGACCTGAGCCGGAGGCAGAGGCTTAACCCACTGAGCCACCCGGGTGCCCCGAAATTAGAGCTTCTTCTCTGGAAGCTCTGATTGGGAAAAAATGTTCTGAGTGTTGGTGCCATAAATATTTTACTTGACTGTTTCTGCTTATACAAAATTTAAAAGCTCTGAGATGATATTTCCAGAATTAATTGCTCCTAATAGAATAGATATAGCATAGAACTTTTAAGCCACTTGCAAGATCACTAATTCATTGTGAAGTTTGTCATTCTGTTTTTGTGTTTTACAAACATGTTTGAAAATGTACATTACACAAAGACTAGTGAGTGGATATAGCAGAAAGCCTATATTTGATCTCTGGATTTAGATACTTATTTTAGGTGTAAAGTTGCCAAGTACTTAAAGCATAAAATTAAGAAGTTTATGGAGATTGCAAATGGCAGTGGTAATTGTAATCTGTAGCCAGCTCCAGTCAATCCAAAAATCCCTGTGAGATTCATATCAAGAATTGTTTCAGTGTTTTGTGGGTTTATTGTTTGTAAGTGTGTGGGATAATTGGTTTTTGGAGGGAGAATAGGGATAAAAAATTTTTAACAAATATCAAGGAATTGAATTAATCTGATGTTTGTAAAGCTTACATAAATTTCTTAGGATTATTTGTTTTAAATTCATGAATGACTTCTTATATGTAATTCCCGGATGAGCATTTTCTAAACTCTCATTTTCAATTTTCAAATATGGTGGCAATATCTTTGGAAAAATCAAATGGAAATGACATGATCCATTACCTACATAAATGACATTATCCACAATCAGTGTTTTCCCAGGTCAACAAAAAATATGGGATTTTATCGCATTTTCTCATTTAGTCTGAGTTTTTGTTATTTCCACGGATATGCTTAATGGCTTTTAAAGAGGAAGTTTATCCTCCTACCCCTCTCTGGGTTGAAGTCCTTAGCATATTACAAAGGAGAAGCAATTCCCCAACTGTTCTCTAACCTCCCCCCCTGAAGCCTGGATTTCTCAACAAAAGGGATCTTAGTATGCAGATACAGATTTTGCATGTGTTTCTTATCTCAGTAAAACTGACTTCAAAGGTCAGGTTTCTGGACCTTTGGATTTGGACCCCTGGATTCCCTCACCCTGTGTCTGTTTTTATAAATAATTTGACAATACCCAGAGCTGATCCAGGCAATACAGAGAATTTGTCTGAAATACAGGCCAACTCTTGGAAGGAAAATAAAAAAAAAGAATCACTCCATCGTATGATATCCAGATATCTGGATGTTTGATATGGGAAAGACAACACATCTGGGGGGTGAGCTCTGTGCCAGGATCGTGGGTGGCAGCAGAAGTTGAGAAAGAGAAGAACCAAGACTAAGAGAACTGAGGGGAAACCACGGATGGAGGAATAGTTAGGAGGGAGCAGATCAGACTACACACAGGCCGTTCCCGGGATATGAAGGTCCAAGATGAGACGTGGGGCATATGTCGGGCTGAAGGTCAGAGCACGGCCACTTTAGTCAGGCTATTGTTAGGTTTTGGCCTTGCCGAAATGCAGGCTCAATACCTCTAATGTCAGCAAGAATGCACCAAGGATTTTCATACCTTTTAAACAAATGAAAAGTCAAGAAATTAGGTTCATTAGCTTTGTCCTGTATTACTGAAGAGTCTTCATATTTTCCTGACCCTAAGCCTTTGAGGGTCACCTCTGTGACATGATAAAGAGGGACATTCAGATACCGCAAACACTGACAGTCACACTCGTAGAGATCTAATCTTTATTTTCAAATTACAAATCTCCTTGGAGGAGTGGCAAACCTAGTCCTAACAGTTTAATTTGTTGTTAGGATAATGCTAGCCTTATAGAATGAGTTAAGGAATATTCTCCTCGCTTCTGTCTTCTGGAAGAGACTATAAAGGATTTGTATCATTTATTCCTTAAATATTAAATATTTGGTAGAATTTATCAGTGAGATCATCTGGACCTAACGATTTCATTTTTTGGAAGGTTATTAATTATTGATTCAGTTTCTTTAACAAATAAAGGTCTATTCACATAGTCTGTTTCTCCTTGTGTGAGTTTTGGTAATTTTTCTTTCAAGGAATCGGTTTTCTTCATCTAAGTTATTAAATTTGTGGCATAGAGTTGTTCATAGTCTTTCTTTATAACATTATATATTCCTTTTTAAAAAGCTTTATTGCAGAATAATTAACAACCACAATTGTGTGTATTTAAGGTGCATATTTTCCTTTTAATGTCCTGGAATTTATAGTGACCCCTCTTTAATTCCTGATATTGGCAATTTGCATCTTCTTTCTTTCTTTCTTTTTTTTCCCTTGGTTAGTCTGCCTCCAGGCTTATTATTTTCATTGATTTTTTTTTTTTTTTTAAAGTATCAGCTTCTGGTTTTATTGATTTTTCTCTGTTGTTTTCCTGTTTTTAATTTCGTTGATTTCTGCTCTAATTTTTTATTATTTCTTCTCCTGCTTGAAGATTAAATTGTTCTTTTTATCTAGTTTCCTAAAGTGGAAACTATTATGATTGATTTTAGAGCCTCCTTTCCTGATATATGTATTCAATGTTATCAGTTCCCTCTAAGCACTGCTTTCCCTGCATCCCACAAACTTGGAGAAGTTATATTTTCATTTGGCTAAAATATTAAATTTTTCTTGAGACTTCTTTGACTTATTCTAGTTAAAGTTGCAAACTTTAAAACTTAATATTCTTAATCTCTCCTTTCTGGCTTTACTCCCCCCTCTCCATTATTGCAATCTTATAATATACCATATATTTCTTTATTATGCATTTTTATGTCTCTCTTTGTGTTGAGATACAGATCTCACAAGGGCAGAGTTCAGGGAACACTGTTGGTTTTATTTAATGATGTAGTTGAAGTACCTGGATCTGAGCCAGGTATACAGTGGGCACTTAATACATACCTATGATTGAAGTAAGAGGGATTTTATTCAAAAATTTGACTCCTAGAATGGGAAGGGAAAAGAAATAGTGCCTTTGAACCAGAGTTTTTAGATTTGGATGCTGGAATTCTCTTTTAGGAGATTTTACTTATTTGAGAGAGAGTGAGTGGGAGGGAGAGGGAGAGGGAGTATGAAGCAGATTCATACAGAGTGCAGAGCCCGACATGGGGCTCAGTCGCACAGCTGCAAGATCATAACCTGAGCCGAAACCAAGAGTCAGTCACTTAACTGACTGACTGAGCCACCCAGGTGCCCCTGGAATTTTTTAGTAAGAAATTTTTGCAATTAATGAATCATTGAACATTACCTCAAAAACTAATGACGTACTATATGTTGGCTAATTGACTTTAAATAAAAAAGATATTTTTTGCTTTTCAAATGTAAATAGATTTTTGGCAAATTTTAACTGTATGTGGTATTTGAGTAAAGGTTTTGTGCCCATTTGATCTCATCCGATCAGAACAGAATATGCTCTTAATACAGTGAACTAGACTATTTTTATGTCTCTGAAGTCTAACTGATTGCAAATTCTGGCAACTCTGAGTCAGAGATTTGTGATTTCCCATTAAACTGTAAAGTTATTTACTCTCTGAATCACAGAGCAGAAATCATATTTTCGTGTCTGCAAAGAAAGGAAGAATTTATATAATGTGATTGATTAAGGTATTATTCATCTTTGGACATACACACAAAAGTGACATGAATTTTGTCAGATGTTGTTTTTAGCCAAATCTGTTAGGATATGGGGTGCCTGACTGACATCCTTGATGACCAGAAATTGAAGCAGAGACTTATGCTTCATAAAAGTTCATCTCTAGCACCCGTTTCGTTTTATTTCTCTGTCACAAAACACCACTTAATAGAAGACTATCCTTCCATGGATATCCAGGAAAAATTCTTTATCACCAAGGGTGCTTATTTAAAGCATTGCACTGATGATACTGATAAAGTTTTTCCTCGTTATTTACAGGCATGCATTTAAATAGAAGTTTCATTACCTTCAAAAATACCAAAAAATCTTACACTTTGATGATACTTGCTCAACTTTCCCTTAACTTCCCTCCTGTCTTGCTCCAGGCAAAGGAGGCTGTCAGAATGTTGAAGATAGGCCTTTATAGCATATCTGTCATGGGTATGGTTATGGAAAGGGTATGATCTGACATATATAAGTAGAATTCCTGTGCTATTGGCCATTTCCAACTCTCTTGCCCTTGGATGGGCATGGGCTATGACGGAGAAGTCTGCAAACAGCTTGCCTCTACTTCTAAGACTACTTTGCAGGCTAGCTTTTAGTTGGGTCTTGCAACGGGAGGTATGAATGAAAAACTGGAAGCTGGGAAGAGGGGGAAATCATCCCCCTCCTCCCTGTCATCCCTGTCCCCACCCCTCGCTGTCCTCCCCTCCCTCGCCTCCTTTTAATTCCCTGCTTCTGGTGGTGCTCAGATGACAGCTACAGCCACCTGGAGAGTGTGGCTTCTCAGCAGTAATGCAGGCTCCTGGATTTCTGTTGAGCTCCGGTTGTGCAATTTCATCTGCTATGGCAATATGTTGGTACCAATGAACTTCATACCAGATTAGGGTTTAGAAGCAATAGTAGCATCCGGATCTTTAAATAATTCCTTTCTCCTTTCTGCTCTTCCATCCCCTCAAATACCCTTAAAAAAAAAAGATATGTTTTATTTATTTATTTATTTTAGAGAGTGCATGAGCCAGGGGAGGAGCAGAGGGAGAGGGACAAGCAGACTCTGCTGAGTATGGAGCCCAGTGTGGGGCTCGATCTCGGAACCCTAAGGTCATGGCGTGAGCCGAAATCAGGATTCAGTATGCTCAACTGACTGAGCCACCCAGGCATTCCCCCACTCCATACCTTTCCAGATTCCAGATTGAAGTTACCACAAAACTTCAGGGATAGAATCTGGGATCTGTTATTGGCTGGATGATTGGCTTGACTATGAAGTAACCTCAAATGACAAAGGAAAATGAAATACTCAGAATCTGTAACTTGCAGTGGCCTGGGATAAATTGTTTCTTAGATGCAGGACCTTAGGAAGATGACTGTCTATTGTGACTCGCTTAGATGTGATGATGACAAGGATTCCAAGGTTTGCTGGCTGCTTCTGAATTCACCAGAGAGTTGTAAAAAGAAAATAAAAAGCTCAGTATGTTAAACTCTCAGCTCCACATTAGAGAACCAGAGCTCTTTACTGGTAGCTCAGAAAGAATCTTCTGTTTCTTATAGCATATAAACTCAGGACTGATGCATCTGGGAATCAGACCCAAAATTTGTCCTGTGGGCTGCACAACTGCAATGTAATTTACTAGACTTCACTACTTCACCAAGTGTCTTAAAATTGCAGTGCTGGTTGGTAAGGAAGGGAACCTTGAGAACTAGAATGGGAATGGGGACATTGGAGAGTATTCAGATGGGTCTCAGAAACTTGAATCCCTAAAACCAGCTTCCTTTGTCTTCAGAAACTGTTCCTCCAACCTTATCAGAAATCTACCTTTTCCTTTCTTGAATAGCCGGCAATTACCCCACAGGACTCAGTTGCTTTTTCTCCTCATGATCTATCCTTAACACTTACCTTTGCTTCTATACCCATAATTAGAAATAGATTGCAGAAGGTTCCAAAGGAGGAACATTGAAAAAATGATGGCATTTTTCCAGCTTATGTTGGAAAAACCTAGAGTATATTGGGATAATGGCCTTTCAGTGGATAGCTCAAAAGAGCTGAATTTAATGGACCATCTTGTTCAGTGGGGAGGATGGGAACCCAAATAGCTGAGGCAGTGCTTAACTTCTAGGTATATTTGCATGTGGGGCTACCGTTTCAGCTTGCTGAGATTCTTGGCAATTGCTAAATTTTTTTTTTTTTTTTTGAGAGCGAGCAAGAGAGTGTGCATGTGCACATGAGTGGAGGGGGAGGGGCTGAGGGAGAGGGAGAGAGAGAATCTTCTGCATGCTCCGTGCCCAGTGTGGAGCCTGATGGAGGCTCAGTCTCACAACCCTGAGACCGTGACCTGAGCCAAAGCCAAGAGTTGGATGCTTAACTGGTTGAGCCACCCAGGTTTCCTCTCATTTTTTTTTTTTTTTTTTGAGAGAGGGAGGAAGAGAGGGCAATTGCTAATTTTTTAAAAAGGCCTTAAAATATAAATATTTTTTTGGGCACCTGGGTGGCTCAGTTGCTAAGCATCTGCCTTCGGCTCAGGTCATGATTCCCTGGGGTCCTGGGATGGAGCCCCACCTCAGGCTCCTTGCTCCACAAGAAGCCTGCATCTCCCTCTCCCACTCCTCCTGCTTGTGTTCCCTCTCTCACTGTGTGTCTCTTTCTGTCAAATAAATAAAATCTAAAAAAATACATATATATAAAATATACATTTTTAAAGATTTATTTATGTATATATTTAGAGAGAGAGGGCACACACATAAGTTGGGAGAGGGGCAGAGGGTGAGAGAAAATCTCAAGCGGACTCCACACTGAGTGCAGAGCCCGACTTGGGCCTTGATCTCATGACCTGAGCCCAAAGCAAGAGTTGGATGCTTAACTGACTGAGCCACCCAGGTGTCCCAAAGTATAAAATATATTGGCAGCCTACCTTATAATTGGTAAAACTCTAGGACTAGGGACAAAACACTGGTTTGAGTCTGCACAAAACAAAATCGTGTTCTGTCTTTCAGTTTCTAGGCATGGGGCAGTTCAAAGACTCAGACCTACTTAAATGAGGGGAAAATTGGGTGGCCTTGCAGAAGTTCCCTGGGACCCTGTAATAAGTAAATAATGTAAATATTCTTCAGATCCTTCCCCAAAGGAATCTGACTCCATTTGCCAGGATGACTGTGTCCTGAGGAAAAGGGAAATACTGAGATTTTAGAGTGTTATAAATCACTGGCTCTGAATTGCTAATCCTTGGTGATGTCAAAAACCAGTAAAAGTATATGGTGTTTGGGGCTGATTAGATCTCAGAGTTTGTCCAAGAGGTCTGTGAAATCATGTTATTGTGCCTTTCACGCCTCACAGGCATAGTTGAGATGACATTTTTGGCAATAGGTAGAATGCTCACTGTGGATTTGTGAACTGTGGATTGAGGGCTATTATTGTAGATGGGACCAAGTAGAAGCCCTTAACACTTCCCATCCTGACCAAGATGTAAACTAAAAGCAATTATCTCATCCATGGGGGTGTTATAGAGGTTAATATCACCATCAAAAATTTGAAAAATGTGGAAGTATTCATTCTTGTCACCAACCTAATTAATACTGCCTTTTGTGGAAAAGGCAGATGGATCTTGGAGAATGTGGAATTCTGTAAATGTGATCAGGTGATAAATAATTCAATTA
The DNA here is from genome assembly GCA_028646535.1 of Procyon lotor. Lineage (NCBI taxonomy): Eukaryota > Metazoa > Chordata > Mammalia > Carnivora > Procyonidae > Procyon > Procyon lotor. The sequence goes on along the minus strand of CM053618.1, from coordinate 33,152,067 downwards.
TAAATTATAAATACAAGATGTACAAAAAAATAAATTTAGTCTTTGGAACATGTTAGATAATCATTGACCTGGCAAAAAAGTTTTTTCCCTTTCTATAACAATTTCGCTTCCACCTGGCAAGGACAGAAGTATATCTTAACTTAAGGCTTTGTTAATTCTTATGATCTCTTTTTTTTTTTTTCAAATACATTTTATTTTTTCAACGTTACAAGATTCATTGTTCATGTACCACACCCAGTGCTCCATGCAATACATGCCCTCCTGTTCTCTTGATCATGATCTAGTCTGTGAGGACCTTGATTATCTCAACAGTCCATGGAACATAATGATGATTCATTTCATAGATTATAGGAAGCTGATTGATCCCAGTGATGGGAAAGTAACAACTACTTTCGATGACTTAGAACAGTGATTCACAAAGCGTAGTCTCTGGACCAGCAGCATCAATGCTACCTGGAAATGTGTTGAAGAAAATGTTCTAGCCTCACTCCCATCCAAAACTGACTCCATCAGAAGTTAGGGGTGGAATAATCTGGTTTTTTTTTTTTTTTTTTTTAACAATCCTTGAGGGTAGTTCTGATGAACATTAAAGTTTGAGAATTATTGCCTTTGAATATCACATGTGTGTGGGAGGAGGTGGGAAATAAGCCTCATTGAAAATTCCAAGTTCTGGCACCGCAGTGGAATTCGAAGAGCCCCATCCTCTGGGGCATCTCCTCCAAATAAAACAGACAAGTTGCTGCACCTTGTGCTACTCACTGCTATGGAAGAGACACAATGCTTTGTGTTCTCGTTTGCGTTGTTGGTATAAATAATTCTATGTTTCCGTGTGCTTATTTAGTACTTACTGAGTTTTGAGTACTTAGTAACCTGCAAGGCTACCAAATAGGAGGGCTCAAGGCTTTGCCATTTGGCTTTTATGACCAGCAGATTCAGTGATTGTCCAAGGGTCTTATCACAAATTAAGATGCTCTGTGGAAGTTCTGACACGCTCTAACAGGATCTTCTAAGGCAGATTCTGAGGGTCTTGGGGAAAAGCTATCCCTATCTCCTCTTTTATGAACTACCACTGTCTCCCTAGAAAAGTTCCTGGTCTGCTTTTTGGGCTCTGGTGAAAAGCAATGCTTGATCATTGGATATCCCAACCGCCCATCATAAACTAGGTATTACCTGATCCACCAAGCCTTAAACAGGGGGATGGCAGCCCTGTTGTCTCATTAAGTGGAAGCAGGGTATATGAGTTTAGACTTGAGCAGATCCTAAAAATACAAGTTGTATGACCAGTGGCTCAGATTTGTTTAACTACTACTTCTGCTTTATTGCTCTCATCTCTCAATCTGTGCCTCACATCTCATGGGTAGTTTGGAGCAAAGTCACGGCCTCTTCTGCAAGCAAGTGCTCTTCAGGAAGCGGCTTCTGACTTGCTTCCTCTGATCAATTGGTAGAAGAAGAAAAATGGGGACCTGGTTTATGGATGATTCTGTGTGACATTTTGGTAGGAGATTGGTGGGCAGGAAGAAGAAGAAGGAAGCCATTTCCCTCATGCTTTTCAAAGCACCCGGGAGAGGAGTTCCTCCGCGGTGATGTAAGTGCCTGGGTTCTAGAACGCTAAGTGGTGGCCGAGCAGTTCCATTAGCAGATGGAGCAATGATTTTCACAGTCACCATGACAGTGCGTATGGGCTCATCTGTGGGAGTGCGGTCTCTGGGGTTCTTTCCCCACTTCTGTAGCAGTAGTAGGAGGTGGTGGCCAGTGGTGTTAACTGCCCCCCTCTGCTGCGATTCTCCACCCCTCTCTCGTGCCCTTACTACCTTTCTTATGTCATCGTAGTCAACTCCCTACATAAAAGCCCTCTGTTCGAAACCTCTGGAGTGGTTCGTTTTCCTGCATAGACATTGACTGATACACCCAGGAGTGTTCTTTCTCTCAGTCGTATGGCAATACTGAGCAAGACGGTGTTACCTCACCTACAACAGGGAGACAGAGACTCTGAGATGTTAAGTCACTTGCCCCTACTTAAGTAAAGAAGCTAGTGAGTGAATTCATGATGAAACACTAGTCTGAAGCTGGCTCTTTTATAGTTTGATGTAGAGTTTGAAACTGCAGTGCAGCATGTTCTTTGTGGGCTGTGATACCGGGGGATCAGGAGCTGCTGGTGGGGGGGTACAGTAATTTTTCTGTCACAGCGTATTAGGTAGCTAAAAACAATGTATTCCAGAAGCATTTGTTACCCTTCCATCCATCCTTCCTGCCTGCCTGCCTGCCTTCCTTCCTTTAAATTAAATGTAATTTTTTAAAGATTTTATTTCTTTATTTGACATAGAGAGATCACAAGCAGGCAGAGAGAGAGGTAAGCAGGCTCCCTGCTGAGCAGAGAGCCCGATGCGGGGCTCAATCCCAGGACCCTGAGATTATGACCTGGGCCGAAGGCAGAGGCTTTAACCCACTGAACCACCCAGGCGCCCCTAGCATTCCTTTTTAAAATACCTTAAAAGGTAGCCTTACCGAGAAACAGCCAGGCTTTATTATTTTGAAATGCCCATGAGTAAACCTGAAGACTTACGCCCTTGAGCTTGCTCTATGTTCTAGCATTAGCCCTAAACTCCTAGATTTAGGTTTTTAGTAAAGAGCAACCTTTTTGTCACTCACACTTTGTTTTCTTTATGTGTGTTGTTCCAAGACTCCCAGGAATGGGGAAAATTCAAGCTGATCTTCAACTTCAAAGATATTTAATTCGGGAGTAAACAGAAGAAAATATATAAGGAATAGTAGAGGTCAGACAATAGACTAGGTTCTCAGTTTTTCCTTTTCTTCCATTCCCATATATATTACCCAGTAAGATACAGTTGCTATGATTACACAGTAGTACATTCATGTTGACTAACTTACTGATTTATGGGTTGGGAGTTTAGCTCTGGAAAATTTCCAGTATTCTGTTGAGCTTTTTTTTTTTTTTTTTTCCTCATTTTAGATCTACAAACGAGTTGGGTACAACACAAATCGTACTGTTCTACCTACTTTAGGGGCTGCCTGATACTGATTATAACATGATTATAACATTCATGTTATTCCCTTTTGGAGAGAGCTCATGCTCTACTCTCATGTAAAAATACATTCATATGGAAAGTCCCAGAATTGGTAGGCAATATAGAGTCCTATCATTTTTCTGTTGAGATCAGGAGGAGCCTCTTTCCTTGAATTGACAAAGAGTTTGTGCCAAAACCCAGCATGGGTTTAGATTCTCTAAACCCGTGCTCCGAAGTATCTGTAAAGAAGGATGATATAAATAGGATACATATCTGTTGACTATAATTCTTTCAGAGTGTTAACAACATGTCTGCATACTGATATCAAGGGTGAATTTATTCCCTAGAAATTTCCAGTAAATATTGGCTATTTATGAAATAATTTTCAAAATGAACAACAATTTAAAAACACAAAACTTTCATAGCAGAAGGTATTCTCAAACTAACAAAGCTGAGGACATTTTGTGTCCGTCCAGTGGGTCCTGGTCATACCCTAGGAGACAGTGGTATTCCGGGAACTGAATAAAACTTATTGACATGGATGTCAAAAACAAGATGTTCTTTTCCAAAGTTATCGAAAAAAATGAATTAATACAGAGTATTATTTGGTCTTTGATTTTTCTTGGATTTTTGAGAAATTCCTACCAAGGTCTACCTCTACTAGCAGCAAACAAAAGGAATGACTAACAGAAAAAAATATTCAAGTAAAAACTTGAAAATGTGATTTTCCAAATATTATGTTGTATTAGTCTGCTCAGGCTGTTATAATGAAATGCCACAAACTAGGTGGCTTAAACAATGCAAATTCATCATCTCACAATTCTGAGAGCTGGAAAACTCAAGATCATGTGTCTAACGAGGTTCATTTTCTGGTGGTAGTCGTCTTCCTGGTTTATAGATGGCTGCTTTGTCCTTACATGGCCTTTCCTTTGACCTCTCTGATGCCGCCTCTTCTTCTTCTTCTTTTTAAAGATTTTATTTATTTGACAGATCACAAGTAGGCAGAGAGGCAGGCAGAGAGAGGGGGGAAGCAGGCTCCCCGCTGAGCAGAGAGCCTGAAGCGGGGCTCGATCCCAGGGCCCTGAGATGACCTGAGCCGAAGGCAGAGGCTTAACCCACTGAGCCACCCAGACACCTCTCTGGTGCCTCTTCTTATGAGGAATCTAATCTTATCAGATCAGGACTCCACTCTTATGAACTTATTTAACTTCAATTACTTCCTTGGAGTCCCCATCTCCAAATACAGCCACACTGGAAATCAGCCCTGCTGATTTTGGATTTGCCAATCTCCATAATCATGTGTGCTAATTCCCTATAATAAATATTATATTTAATATATACACTCATAATAATATATAATATATATTTAAAAAATAAAATATGCCACTCCCTCCAACTGGGAGTTGGAGCTTCAACATGTGAATCTGGAGCGGGGGGACACAAACATTCAGGCCCATGTATATACATATATATATTTACTGTCAGTCTTACGAAGAGCTTCAGATGTACACAGAGTGTTAGTATATTTTTTGAGAGAAAATTTTTCCCTACTTTATTATTTTATTTTTTTAAAGATTTATTTATTCATTTGACAGAAGGAGTGAGTGAGAGAACACAAGCAGGGGGAGTTGGAGAGGAAGGAGCAGACTCCCCACTGAGCTGGGAGCCTGACGTGGGGCTCGATCCCAGGACCTGGAGATCATGACCTGAGCCAAAGGCAGACGCTTAACCAGCTGAGCCACCCAGGCATCCCTTTTTCTTATTTTAAATGACGTCCTTGTCTACATTCCCATTGCATGATGTTCTAAGACAAATACCATAATTTTCATGGTTGGGGTCTCCTCACCATATTTAAAAGACACCAGTAGAGTAAATAGTAAATTTCAGGTTTTTTTTTTTGGTGGTTATGACCAATTATGTTTTGTCTCTTTGAAGATGCTCAAAACTAATAAAATGTATTTTTCCTAAAATTCATTTCACACGTTCCTTAGAAATTTATATAAAGTTTCTGTATTTCCCATTTTTCCCATGAAAGCAGCAAAGTATTGACTTTGGAGCCTAATTTATTTACTTCAAATAAATTTTATTAAATACTTATTCCAAAGCAATTTATCCAAGGAAAAAATTGCATTAATTCCTTAAGAGTTCTATACCTGACACTTGACACCATAACAGTTCTAGGGGAGAATAAAGCCAGTAACCTCTTTGATATTGGCCATAGCAATTTCTTTCTAGATATATATCCTGAGGCAAGGAAATAAAAGCCAAAACATACTATTGGAAATATATATATATTTTTATGTTAGTCATCATTAGTTTTTGATGTAGTATTCCATGATTCATTGTTTGCATATCACACCCAGTGATCCATGCAATATGTGCCCTCCTTAATACCCATCACTGGGCTAACCCATCTCCATACACCCCCCCGCCCCCGCCAAAACCCTCAGTTTGTTTCCTGGAGTCCATAGTCTCTCATAATTTGTCTCCCCCTCTGATTTCCACTCCTTCATTTCCCGCTCCTTTCTCCTAATGTCCTCCATGCTATTCCTTATGTTCTACAAATAAGTGAAACCATTTGATGATTGACTTTCTCTGCTTGACTTATTTCATTTAGCATAGTCTCCTCCAGTTATGTCCATGTTGATGCAAAAGTTGGGTATTCATCCTTTCTGGTGGCTGAGTAATATTCCATTGTATATATGGACCACATCTTTATCTATTTGTCTGTTGAAGGGCATCTCGGTTCTTTCCATAAAAATAAAAGGCTTCTGTACAGTGAAGGAAACAACAAAACTAGAAGGCATCCTATGGAGTGGAAGAAGATACTTGCAAATGACGTATCAGATAAAGGATTAGTATCCAAAATCTATAAAGAAGTAACCAAACTCAACATCTAAAAAACAAATAACCAGTGAAGAAATGGGCAGAAGACATGAATAAACATTTTTCCAAAGAAGATACCACATGGACAATAGACACATGAAAAGATGCTTAACATCTCTCATCATTAGGGAAATACAATTAAAACCACAATGAGATATCACCTCACACCTGCCAGAATGGCTAGAGTCAACCACACAGGAAACAGTAGGTGTTGGCAAGGTTGTGGAGAAAGGGGAAACCCTCTTGCAGTGTTGGTCGGAATGCAAAGTGGTACAGCCACTCTGGAAAATATGGAGGTTCCTCCAAGAGTTAAAAATAGAACTATCCTTCAATCCAGTAATTGCATTAGTAGGTATTTACCCAAAGAATACAAAAACACTAATTCAAAAGGATACGTATATACCAATGTTTATAGCAGCATTCTCAACAGTAGCCAAATTATGGAAACAGTCTAATTGTCCATCAATTGATGAATGGATAAAGAAGATGTGCTCTCTATATACAATGGAATATTACTCAGCCATAGAAAAGAATGAAATCTTGCCATTTGCTACCACATGGACAGAGCTAGAGAGTAAAATAAGCAAAATAAGCCAGAGAAAGACCATACCATAGGATTTCACTTAAATGTGGATTTAAGAAATAAAACGAATGAGCAAAGGGAAGAGAAAAGAGAGGCAAACCAAGAAACAGACTCTTGACTATATAAAGCAAACTGATAGTTACCAGAGGAGGTGAGGGGAGGGGAATTAACAAGGGCACTTGCTATACTGAGCACTAGGTGTTGTTTGGACTTGTTGAATCACTATATTGTACACCTGAAATTAATACTACGTATGTTAACTAACTGGAATTTAAATAAAAATTAATAAATTCAGTGTCCACCAGGCCGCTTTCATCCTTCACTCTTCACAGGACTTCGTATTTAAGGAAAATCACCACATTCATTACAGATCTGGTTGTTGTTAGATCACCTCTAATTAACAAGACAAGTCAGGACCTTGTCACTAAATGATCTGAGTTCTGCCAGGATGTGGCTGCTTTTCGGATGATGGATAAGTCAGGTGGTCCGGACTGTACCATTGGCAGTGTTTTCAGTTTTGACATTTTATCCTCAGCAAATTGATGCTTGTCTCTGCTAGTAAAACTGAAAAATCATAGGCTACTAAAATAAACGTGCTCAAACTGCTTCTGTCAAGGACTCTACATTTTAGCTGTGCTTTTCTAATGAGGTGAAAGGTGCAAAGGGTAATGAGCACTAATAGCATGCTTTTATGGTCCCATTCCCCCTCACCGCGAGATAAAAGTCAATGTATTTGACAGTTTTAATAATGAGCGATGAGTATGTAGGATCTACAACTACATTTAGGGAACCAGTGGTTTTACCTAGATCACTCCGTTTTAGCCTTTGGGTCTTGCTTCTGGGAAAAGACTTGGAGGCAAGCTAACTTTTGAAGCTGTTTTGAAAATGACCTCATTTCTGTCTCCTCATTCAGGTCTCTCCAGGGAATAGTTTGTTCTAGGACATCATGATCAAGGCCATGGTGGGCACTCGAGGAAAAAAAAATCTTCAAATAAGAATTCTCAATTTCCCAGAAATCAAATGACTGAAGGGGAATAAATCAAAACCTTACAAGGAAAAATATTCTTTCTAACATTGTGATTTAGCAATGCTAAAAAAATCTCTCCTTAACCCACCTTCATTCCTATCCCACTTTCCTAATGTTGAATCGATTAGAGAAAAAAATCAGATCTGGTGGTGGTTAGATCAGTGAACTCAACTCCAGATGAGGGCTTCCGTGAACTCAGCTTCACCTTGAACTGACTTCTGTGTGTTCCGGTTACAGAGTTGCTTTATGTCTAGACTATTCTCTTTAATCCAATAAATCTCTTTTGAATGTATATTGATAACCACTGAGCACAGTGTTAGGTGTGAGGAATAGAGATACAAAGATGAATATGACATAGTTTCTTCCTTTAAGGATCCATGCCAAAGGAAGGCAGTGGTTGTATAAAGAAATAATCACACGGCAGTGAGGTTCGTGTAACAACAGGGGTAGATGTGGAAGAAGGATAGTAAAATGGAGGAATTAGTTTGGGAACCAGAAAAGGGTTGATTGGTAATCAGGGTAGGCTTACCCTAGAGATAGGAAGCCCTGAACAGGGTTTTTAAGGTTGAAAAGCAGTTTCCCTGGCAGAAATAGTGAATATGTTATACGAAGGGGGAATATAAGGGAACAGAATGAATTTTAGGGAAAGGGAAAAGAGATGTCCAAATGTTTGAAAAAGCATAAGGTAGTGTCTCACCTAAAAGTGGGCCAGTTTGTTTCTTCAAACTATAAAATGGACATGAGCTTATACTCAGGAACTTCATGACAAGAGAAAAACTCATAGACTGCAGAATGTTAGTGGGTGAGAGGACCATATAGATCTTCTAGACAAGGTATGTTCAGAGGTCTGACTGGGTTCCAGGAAGGGGCACCATGGAACACTGGTGGTGCTGAAGGAAGATCTGGGAACCCACAGGCCAAAGGAGCCAGGCTCTACCTTCCTGCATCCATTACTTCAACCAAAGAAGAGTGTCCGTAGCCCTTGGGTTGGGCTTCTGGTTTTATGAGTGATGACGTCAGGGGCTAGAGAGGTTCAGTGACTGGTTCAAGCTCATTTAGGTAATTTATCACAGAGATGAACCAGAAACCCAGGTTCCTGACTCCTACTTCAGTTCTTTTTTAAATCATACTATACTGCCTCCTCCATAGTCAAGTTATTTTTTTTATTAACATATAATGTATTATTTGCCCCAGGGTACGTGTCTATGAATCATCAGGCTTACACATTTCACAGCACTTACCATATCACATACTCTCCCCAATGTCCACAGCCCAGCCACCTTATCCCACCCCCCTCCCCCCCAGCCATCCTTAGTTCGTTTTGTGAGTCTGGGAGTCTCTCTTATGGTTTGTCTCACTCCCCATCCCTTCCTGTTTCATTTCTCCACCCCCCCCCCACAAACTCCCGCCTTACCTCTCAAATTCTTCATATCAGAGAGATCATGTGACAATTGTCTTTCTCTGACTGACTTATTTTGCTTAGCTTAATACCCTCCAGTTCTATCCACGTTGTTGCAAATGGCCAGATTTTGTTTCTCTTGATGGCTGCATAGTATTCCATTGTCTATGTATACCACATCTTC
>CM053618.1:33126180-33142862 GCA_028646535.1 Procyon lotor | reverse complement strand
ACATTGCTGCTATAAACATTCGGGTGCATGTGCCCCTTCGGATCATGACATTTGTATCTTTAGGGTAAACACCCAGTAGTGTGATTGCTGGGTCATAGGGTAGCTCTATTTTCAACTTTTTGAGGAACCTCCACACTGTTTTCCAGAGTGGCTATACCAGCTTGCATTCCCACCAACAGTGTAGGAGGGTTCCCCTTTCTCCGCATCCTCGCCAGCATCTGTCGTTTCCTGACTTGCATAGTCAAGTCATTTTGATTAGTCAAAACTTATAAAACAGGAGTTTTAAAATGGAAAAAAAAAAAAAAAAAGACCTGAAATGAAAAAAAAATCCAACCCATGCCCTTGGAAGCATTGGCAGGGAGGGCTGTGCCTCCTCCACCTGGTAGGTCAGAGAAATTCCCATAATTCAGTGCTAGTGCATGGATGTTGGGAGTGGCCCAAGATTTACCGTGCCTTGTGGCAACTATTACCACACAGTGTCATTCTACTAGTGACAATTGTTGCTTCCTTTTTTTTCTGTACATACTTTCTATACTTCAAATTTGGCTGCCTTTCAGGAACCAGAAACTTCTTTTTTTTCTTTCAATCCTTTCAACAGTCTTGTTATCCAACCCATTATCAATAGAAGAGGAGCGATAGGGAAGCTTTGGTAAGAATTCATGAAGGTGTTTGTGTTAACATTCTAGAAGGATGTTTCCTTTTGAGACCTGTTATCTCTAATGTTTGTACTACTCCTCAGATAAAAACATCATTTGGGGGAAGTTATACCTAATATTCCTAGGCTATGTGAAGTGATTCAGTGACAGCTTTGGATATTTGGTTCTCATTCATGAATTCATCTATTTATTTCATATGAGGACCTGCCATGAGACAATCTTTGCTCAATGAAAAAAAAAATACGTGAAGATCCTTGCTTTTCCAGAAGTTAAACTCTATTAAATGAAATGGGAAAAAAAAATCCTTTATTTGATTATTCATATTTCTTTGGTAGTTTTGGATCTTGATGGATGAAACTATTGGATATTTACGGTCTATGAAAAGGAGTAATAAATGCCTGTCTTTAAGACCCACACTGATAGATAAAGTAAATTGGTTTAGATATACCTGGGGTATCATCTTGAATTAATTATCAGATCATGGTCAAACTTGAGGTAACAGTGAAGGTTTACATTTTTGCTTGGTTTTAAGGTAAGTGATGCACTTAGGGCAAGTGGACAGACATTACTATTATGTGCTGAGTTGTGTCCCTGCAAATTTCACATGTCAAAATCCTGACCCCCCAGTACCTCAAAATGTGACTGTATTTGCAGATAGGATCTTTGAGGGGGTCTTTGAATTAAAATGTCATCAGGGTGGGTCCCAGTCCAGTATGACTGATGTCCTGGAAAGAGGAGATTAGGACACAGTCAGGTATAGAGGGAAGACCATGTGAAGACACCAGGAAAACATGGCCTTTATATAAACCAAGGAGAGGGACGCCTGAAGAAACCGACCCTTTAACACCTTGATCTTTGACTTCTAGCCTCCAGATTTGTGAGAAAATAAGTTTCTGTTGTTTAAAGCCACCCATCCTGTGGTACTTTGTTATGGCAACCTAGTACAATTACGTATATCAACAAGGGAAAATTATATTTTCAGTCAGAATACACTAGGCTATGCTATGGCAATAACCCCCAACTCTCAGTGTCTTAACATTTATTTTTAGTTCACGTTATAACCCATTTCAGGTGAGTAGGGGGCTCTGGTCCTCGCTGTTCTCACTCAGGAGCTGAAGGAGCCTCCCCATGTGAAAGGTCTCTGGTCATCGTGATAATGTCAAGGAAAGGGTAAATCATTGGTAGGTTTTAAAGGCTTCCCTTGGGAAGTAGCTCATGTCACCTGTACTCAAATTTACTTCAAAGGAGGTGGGGAGGGAGTAAAACTCCTATTATGAGCCTGGATGGAGGACCACCTGAAATATCGGTGAATGACAGCAATGACTACTAGGATACTTAACATATTCTCTGTTTCACTGAAGACTTTCAGTGCCCAGAAAAGAAAAACAAAAACAAAACACTTGAAGTGCAAGAGGAAAACTACCAAGACAGTTGAGATAGGAACTGCCATAAATACCCTGACAACAAGCCGGATTACAGCATCTAGTGTGTAGATCTCAGCGATAATCCTCGTTTTGAATCCTAGTTTACCGTATCACTAGCACAGTAATAAAGTATAGAAACAGAAGCAAAATGTTGAAAAGAGAGAATAAGAAGAGTCTAATATTTATTGGGAGACCAGCACTTTTGAATATCTTACATGTGCCAGTCACATCACAAATTAGTTCTTGTTTAATACATAATATCAACCAGTAATCATCTTATAATGAAAAAATCCAAAAAGAAAAACATGTCAACTTGCCCCAGGGATGAGAGTCTAACTCCATACAGATACAAAGCCCTTGCTCCAGTGTGCATACTATGTTTTTTTTTTTTTTAATCTTCAGCCGTGACCCATTAGTCAGTTATAAAATTGTGGCCCCTGCTTTGTTGCTGCTGCTGTTGTTGATCCCAGTATAGTAAACACAGTGTTATAGCCAAATGATCGGATAATTTGTAACACAGTTATAATGTAGTGATTGAGCAATTCTATAAGTTACTTAATCTCATCATGATTACGTGTACTCTTAATCCCCTTCACCTGTTTCACCCATCCCTCCGCCCACCTCCCCTCTGGTAACCATCTCTTTGTTCTCTATAGTTAAGAGTCTGTTTTTTTAGGTTGTCTTTTTTTTCTTTGTTCATTTGTTTTGTTTCTTAAATTCCATATAGGATTGAGATGATACGGTGTTTGTCTTGCTTTTACTTCTATCACTTAGCATTATACTCTCCAAGTCTATCCATATTGTTGCAAATGACAAGATTTTTTTGAATATAAAATATATCTTATTATAATTTATAATATATAATATATTTTATAATTATACATTTTATAATTATACATATAATTATACATTTTAAATATAAAATTTATAATATATTTTATAATTATACATGTTTTTATATAAAATATATATAAAATAATTATATATATAATTATATATATAATTATTTTATATATAATATATAATATATATTTTATATATATATTATATTATTTTTATATATATATAAATTTATATTATAATTTATATATTATTATATATATATAATATATAATTATATATTATAATATATATATAATATACAATGATATATTATAATATATAAGTTATATATTATAATTATAATATATATATTATATTATATTTATATATAAATATTTATATTTACATATAATTATATTTATATATATATATATTTATATATAAATATATATTTAAATATATGTTATATATATTTATATATATATTTATATATATAAATTTATATATATATAAATTTATATAATATTATTTTATATATAATATATAATATATATAATATAATTATATAATTATATTATATAATATATAATATATATAATATATAATTATATAATTATTTTATATATAATATATATAATATATAAAATAATATATTATATATAATTATAAAATATTTATATAATTATAAATATATAACATATATTTTATATAAAATATATATTTTATAATTATGCTTGTTTCTTGAAGTAGGCCTATATTGCTATAAATAATATAACATGTTATATATAATATTGTGTTATATATAACATATATAACATTTAACATATATATAACAATATATAACATATATTATATAATAATTATATTCATACTTCATGTTTATATTTAATTATAATATAGTATGTATTAAGAATAAACAATATAACAATATATTGTTATATAATACATAATATATATAATATATAATATGTATATACTTATACACACACTCTGTATCTTCTTTATCCATACATCTAGCCATAGACACTTGGGCTGTTTCCATAATTTGGCTATTGTAAATAATGTTGGAATAAACATAAGGGTGCATATCTTTTTGAGTTAGTGTTCATACATTCTTTGTGTAAATGTCCAATAGCAGAAGTACTGGATCATATGGCAATTCTATTTTTAATTTTTGGAGGAAACTCCATAGTGTTTTCCACAATGGCTACACTAGTTTGCATTCCCACCAACAGTGCAAGAGGGTTCCTTTTTCTCCACATCCTCACCAACACTTTTTGATTCTTGTGTTTTTGATTTAAGCCATCTTGCCAGGTATGAGGTGATATCTCATTGTGGTTTTGATTTGCATTTCCCTGATGATGAGTGATGTTGAACATCTTTTCATGGGTCTGTGTTGGCCATCCGCATGTCTTGGAAACATGTCTTTGGAGAAATGTCTGCTTATATCTTTTCCCATTTTTTAATTGGATAATTTGTTTTTTTCACGTTGAGTTATAGAAGTTTGTTCTTTCTCTATTTTGGATACTAACCCTTTATTGGATATGTCATTTGCAAATATTCTCTCCCATTCTGCAAGTTGCCTTTTAGTTTTGTTGATTGATTCCATCCCCCTGCAGGAACTTTTTATTCTGATATAGTCCATAGTTCATATCTGCTTTTGTTTTCCTTGTCTCAGGAGACATATCTACGAAAATGTTATAGCCAGTGTCAGAGAAATTACTGCTTGTGCTCTTTTCTAGGATTTTTGTGGTTTCAGATCTCACATTTAGGTCTTTAATCCGTTTTTAGTCTGTGTGTATGTGTGTGTGTGTAGGAGTGGTCCAGTTTCATTCTTTTGCATATAACTGTACAGTCCTCCCATATAATTGTGGGTTTGTGTCTGGGTGTTCTATTCTGTTTCATTGATTTATGTGTCTGTTTTTGTGCCAGTACCGTACTATTTTGAATGCTATAGCTTTGTAGTGTATCTTAAAATCTGGGATTGTGATGCTTCCAGTTTTGTTCTTCTTTTTCAAGCCCACTTTGGCTATTCAGGGACTTTTGTGTTTCCATACAAATTTTAGGATTATTAGTTCTGGTTCTGTGAAAAATGGTGTTAGTGTTTTGACAGAACTTGTATTAAATCTGTGGATTGCTTTGGGTAGCATGAACATTTTAACAATATTTATTCTTCCAATCCATGAGCACGCAATATCGTTCTATTTGTTTATGTTATCTTCAATTTCTTTTGTCAGTGTTTTATTGTTTTGAGGGCTCAGGTTTTTCACCTCCTTGGTTATGTTTATTCCTAGGTGTTTTATTATTTTTGATGCAATAGTAAATGACATTGTTTTTTTAAATTTCTCTTTCTGCTGCTTCATGATTGGTGTATACAAATGCCATGGATTTCTGTATATTGATTTTGCATCCTGTGATCTTAATTCATTTATCAATTCTAGCTGATTTTCTTATGGAGTCTTTAGGGTTTTCTATGTATGGTGTCATCTGTAGATGGTGAAAGTTTTACTTCTTCCTTACCAATTTGGATGCTGTTTCTTTGTGTTGTCTAATTGCTGTGACCAGGACTTCTAGGACTATGTTGAATGAAATTGGTGAGAGTGGACATCCTTGTCTTGTTTCTGACCTTATTGAAAAAGCTCTATTTTTCACCATTGAGTATGATGTTATCTGTGGGTTTTTCACAAATGACCTTTATTATGTTGAGGTATGTTCTCCTAAACTTACTTTGTTGAGGGTTTTATCATGAATGGATGTGTTGTACTTTGTGAAATGCTTTTTCTGCAGTAATTGAAATGATCATATGGTTTTCATCCTTGCACTTGTTGGTGTGATGTATAGGTTGCTTGATTTGCAAATATTGAACCAGTCTTGTATCCCAGGAATAAGTCCCATGTTAATTGTGGTAAATGATTTTTTAATGTATTGTTGGATTTGGTTTGCTAATATTTTGTTGAGGATTTTTGTATCTGTGTTCATCAAAGACATTGGCCTGTAGGTCTCTTTTCTTGTAGTGTCTTTATCTGTTCTTGGTATCAGGGTAATGCTGGCCTCATAGAATGAGTTTAGAAATTTTCCTTCCTCTTTTATTTTTTTTGGAATAGTTTGAAAAGAATAAGTATTAACTCTTCTTTAAAAGTTTGGTAGAATTCATCTATGAAGCCATGTAGTTCTGGACTTTTGTTTGTTGGAAATTAAAAAAAATTTTTAAAAAATTCTTTTATTTATTTAAGTGATTTCTGCACCTCACCTGGGGCTTGAACTCATGACCCTGAGATCAAGAGTCGCATACTCTTCTGACTGAGCCAGGTGTCCCATTGTTGGGAGTTTTTATTTTTTTTTATATTTTTGGGGGGAGTTTTTTGATCACTGATTTAATTTCATTGCTGGTAATCAGTCTGTTCAAATTTTATATTTCTTTTTGCTTCTGTTTTGATAGGTTATATATTTCTAGGAATTTATCCATTTCTTCTAGGTTGTCCAATTTGTTGGCATATAATTTTTGATAACCTTTTATAATCCTTTGTATTTTTGCGGCGTCAATTATTTCTCCTCTTTCATTTGTGATTTTATTTGAATGCTTTCTCTCTCTCTCTCTCTCTTTGTTGTCATTGAGTCTGGCTAAATGTTCATCATTTTTATTGATTTTTTTCAATTTTCAAAGTACCAGCTCCTGTTTTATGGATATGTACAATTGTTTTTTTTAGTTCCTATTTCATTTATTTCTGCTCTAGTTATATTATTTCTTTCCTTCTACTGGTTTGGGGTTTGTTTACTGTTCTTTTTCTAGCTCCTAAGGTGTCAGGTTAGGTTGTTTATTTGAGATTTTTCTTGCTTCTTGAAGTAGGCCTATATTGCTATAATCTTCTACCTGAGATTTTTAAACTTCTGGGTGTTAAGCTTCACTGATTGTAAGAACTTGTGAAATTTGGCCTCTTGGGTTTTCAAAGGCAAATGTTACGGGGGATTCATCTTCCCTGGGTGGGTTCCCCATGTCTAGGATGTCTGGTGAAAGGGTCTGTTTTTTGCCCCTCTCTATGCCTCCATTTTCCCTTCGTCTCATGGACAATCTCATGGGTCCATTTAGCTCCTGACCACATCTCTGCCCTTCCTTCTTTCTTTGATGGGGCCTCTTTTCTCCATTTAGCTGTGAAGAGTCTGTCTGCCAGGCTTTGGGTCATTTTCTGGGTTACTTATGGTGGTATGGCTGTTGTCTGGTTGTATCCATGAGATGAGATGAGCTTAGGATCCTCTTGCTCTGCCATCTTTCCTGGAAAGTTTGTTTTTTATTTTTAAGTTAATATATAAAATAGAAAGTTTCAGTGATTCACTGAATGTTATTCCTCGAAATGTGTTCTTCATTGATACACATATAACTCTCACTGTGTATATTTGAAATATATTGCTTTCTTCCAAGATGAAGAAAGTATTCCTACATGAACCAACCTTGGTGGCCTCATCTTCTTTCTATTCTCTCTCCCTCAAGCAAAAGCACTGTGCTCCTTCAAAATGCCCTGGCTGAGCCCATGACCAAGAATACGATCAGTACAAGAGGTCATGCAGTTTCTGTTAGAATAAGAACCCCATAGGGATCTTTTTTATTTCTTACAGACTGGAGTTCTGAGAAGTACTTTTGATCAGAAAACATAAGGTCAATGTGGAAACATCAGTTTTTGCTACTCTTGGGTTCTCGGAGTATAAATTTGACTTGTTGGGTTTGATTTTTCATTGAGTCTAGAGTACATATCTACACATGAAATCTTTGCATGGAAAAGATATTTAGTGTATTCTTTATTCTTGATAACTTGTTTATTTACTTATTTTTTAAAAAGATTTTATTTATTAGAGAGAGAGTATGCGGAAGCAGGAGGAGGGGCAGAGGGAGAAGTAGGCTCGCCGTAGAGCAGGGAGCCTGGTGCAGTCTGGATCCCAGGACTCTGGGACATGACATGAGGCAAAGGCAGATATTTAACTGGCTCAGCCACCCAGGCACTCCTTGTTAAGTATTTATTGAATGACATGTAGCATTGGACTATAAAATGGCTTATCCTGTTTACCAAAAAATCTAGATAATCAAGAGATGTTATTTTGTGCTGGCTTCTCCATAAATCTGCATTTTCCCTTTTTTCCCCCTGGAAACACAGCTAGAATGTATTTCTCAGATCTCTTGCAGTTGTATGGGGCTATATGACTGAGTTCTAGTCAATGAAAAGTGTGTAGAAGCGATATATTCAACTCCCAGGCCTGGCCTATGAAAAACTTCCATGCGTGTTCACGTATAATTTTTCCTCTTTCCAGCTAGCTGAAATGGAAATGATCCCAGCATGGCCTTGAAAGCCGTGTGTTGATAATAGCAGAGCTTTGTTGGTCTGGTTCAAGGAACGACTATGTGAAAGAGGGCAATCCTACCAAGGTACCAAAGTACCTTTATGTGAGCAAAAATTAAAAACAAAACAAAACAAAACATGCTGTTTGAGTCACTATGTTATTTTGGGTCTATTCATTATAGCAAATAGGCTAACCTAATTAGTACTGACTGAAAATGGTTATTTCAGGTAAGGAAACTAATTTAGGTAAGATCCCTGAGTAAGTCAATGAGAAAAGAATCATTGCAACCAGGAAAGATAGTTCATCTTTACTGATTCCTTACTGATATTTTCCCTCAGGTTTTTTTCCCCTCAGGTTTTACCAGATTCTTTTGGGGCTTCTTTTACATTGTAGGTCAACAATGATGAAATGATGGTAAAATATTCAGAATGTATTCAGGTTGAGAATGGTATAATGTGTTCTCAAAGAACTCAATTCAACGTGCCTGAGCTTGTAATCAGCTGGACGTGTTCTCCTATGAACAAGAAGAATGTTGGGGCACCTGGGTGGCTCAGTCGTTAAGCATCTACCTTCAGCTCAGGTCATGATCCCAGGGTCCTGGGATCAAGCCCCGAATTGGGCTCCCTGCTGGGGGGGGGCCTGGTTCTCCCTCTCCCACTCCCCCTGCTTGTGTTCCCTCTCTCGCTGTGTTTCTCTGTCAAATAAATAAAAATCTTAAAAAAAAAAATGTGATTATTCTCAAGAGTATTGCTTTCAACAATCTTGAGTCTTCCTATCTATAAATGTAGTATATCTCTCCGTTAGTTCACTCTTCTTTATGATAGCAGTTTTAAAATATCTTGTTTATATTTTGTTAAATTCTATTTCATATTTTTAATGCTATTTTAAATGAGATTTTTATTTCAATTTCCTCATTGTTTGCATATGTTATGCCCAGATTTTGAGATCCCCAAAGACCACTAAGGAGCTGAGTCTGATGCAAAAGCAAAGAGCCTTTATTCGAGCTAGCAACTCAGTCTCCCACACTCACCAACGCAGCAGTGTGATGTAGAGAAAGAGAGCGAGTTTCAAAAAGTGCAGCAGTTTTATAGGGGGCTTGGTAACAGTTGGTGGGGTGATGCTCGTGGCTTGGGCCGGTTGGGCACAGGTCAGTTGCACAGGTGACAAGATGTCCTTTTGCATTTTTTTTTGGCTAACTCAAACTAACTCAAGGACGGGTTAGGCAATATTCTAATATTCTGTGGTTTTTGTCTCAGGAGCTGGTCATGTAGGGGTTATACACAAGATAGCAGGTGTAGCACAAAACAGAGTTGGCCTTGGGTTATACACAAGATAGTGGGTGTAGCACAAAACAGAGCTGGCCTTGCTCTGCTTTTTCAGCATATAGGAGTAGAATACAATTGTGTATATTGAACCTGCATCCTGTGGATTTTCCACTTTTGTTTATTCTTGCATCTTTTTTGTAGATTTCTTACTGTTTTTTGCATACATGATCATGTCATCTGCATATAAAAACAATTTTAGGGACGCCTGGGTGGCTCAGCTGGTTAAGCGGCTGCCTTCGGCTCAGGTCATGATCCCAGGGTCCTGGGATCGAGTCCCATATCGGGCTCCTTGCTTGGCAGGGAGTCTGCTTCTCCTTCTGCTGCTTCTGCCTCTGCCTGCCACTCTGCCTCCTTGTGCTCGCTCTCTCTCTCTCTAACAAAAAAAAAAAAAAAATTTATTCTTTTCTTTCCTAGTCTTTATGCACATTTTTTTCTTGTACTATAGCAGTGGCTACTACAGTTTTTAATAGGAATGGTGACATAGAACATCCTTCATTTTTTCCAACCTTAATGGGGCAGCATTGAGTCTTTCACAATGAAGTATGATGATATTTAAGTTTTTCATAGATTCCCTGTGTCAGATTGAGAAAATTCATCTCTGACTTTGCTGAGACTCTTAAACTTTGTTAGTTTGGCCCAGATTCTCATTTAATTCAGGGCTGATTTAATTCTTACTCCTGAAAAGGTACTGTCTGAGAACTATATTGAGGATCCATGTATTACTTGGTTTTTCCTCCTTGGCTGACGATTCCCATTTTTAGGCCTCTGTGAGCTGCAGGAATTGATTGGCTTGTGGTTTTTTTTGACTGTCTCTTTCCGTGGCCTTGGGACATTTCTTTTCATGCATGCTCAGATTAGTACTCAGCAAAGACTTCCAAGAATCCTTCCGATCTCTAAAGTTTTCTTTCTGTGCAGGTGGTCTCTGGTAGTCTACCTCACAAATTCTATTGAACTCAAGCTCCCTGGATTCTAATTTCTAGATCTTTAACTCATCAGGACTCGGGCTCTGTTTGGGCTCCTGCCAGTGTTGCTGCCTAGAAAGTCCTTCTAGGCAGTAAGCCAGGCCTGTTATGAAGCTGGCTTCATTTGTTTCACTTTCTTCAGAGATCATACCCTGCTGTCCATGCTTGTTGTCTAATGTGTATAATTGTTCTTTATGTATTTTGTTCAATTATCTAGTTCATGGAGGGAGGATAAATCGAGTATCTAGTATGCTAATATGACCAAAAGGAGAAGTCAGTATGGTTCAATTTCTTTCTTTCCTTTTTTTCCAAGATTGATTGATTGATTGATTGATTGATTTAAAGATTTTTATTTATTTATTTGACACAGAGAGAGAGATCACAAGTAGGCAGAGAGGCAGGCAGAGAGAGAGGGGAAAGCAGGCTCCCTGCTGAGCAGAGAGCCCAATGCGGGGCTTGATCCCAGGACCCTGAGATCATGACCTGAGCCAAAGGCAGAGGCTTTAACCCACTGAGCCACCCAGGCGCCCCTCAAGATTTATTTGTTTGTTTATTTTAGGGAGAGAGAGAGAGGGCACGTGCAAGTGCACATAAGCAGGGGGAGGGGCAGAGCCAGAAAGAGAGAATCCTCAGGCTGACTCCTCACTGAGTGCAGAGCCCAATGTTGGGCTCTGTCCTAGAACACTGAGATCATGACTTGAGACAGAATTAAGAGTTGGACGCTTAACTGACTGAGGCATTCAGGCACCTCTGGTTCAATTTATAGATTGAATCATAGCCATAGCTTAGAGAGTTGGGGTTGTTTTGCACTTTTGCCATTTTTCTAATACTCTGTATAAAAATACTTGAGTTTGGCATGGGACATTACCAGTGCTGTGTTGTTAGATGTCCTGACTTATTCTTTGGTCTATAAAAATGGATTAATGCTTTGAAAATGGGTTAAGAAACTGTACTTTCTACCTGTAATATCAAGGAATATGGAGTATTTCCCAAATCTGGAAAAGAGGTGACTACTTTCTTAGAAATTGACATCATTTTCATGACGAGCTAGTTGCCTGCTGTAGACCTAAGTTATGGGCTCACTTTTCACATTGGCTAAGTGCAAGGAAACTAGCATTGCATGGAATGAGACCCTCTACCATGAAATACCTTCCAGCCAAGAAACACTGCAGACTGCCAACCACCAGCAGAAGCTAGGACCAGGCGAGGAAAGATCCTTACTCAGTTTTCAGAGAGAGCATGGCCTTGCTGGCATCTTACTTTCAGACTTCTAGCCTCAGGAACTGTGAGACAATGTATCTTTCTTGTTTTAAGCCCCCTATTTTGTGCTGTTTGTTATGGCAGACATGAGAAATTAATACAACCACACAAGTTTGAATCTTAGCTTTGCCACTTACTGTTCTGTAATCTTGGGCAATTATTTTAGTTTCTCTAAACTTTAATTTCCTCAATAATAAAAAAGAAAAGCAAAAAGAGGGCTAGTATAAGAATTAAAATAATATATTAAAGCACTTAGTATCATGCCTGGCAGATAGTAAGCATTAAATGAATTTTAACTAATATTAGCTTGAACGGAGAAAAATGTTAAAGGTATATTTTATGTGAAAATGTGCCCACTGTAGATTCTGATAATTATAAGGTCAAAGGCACAAGATCCGGGTAATAGTACGTAATAAGTGAATAGTAAGAGATTCTCTTAAATACAGTCAGTTTAGAGATATAGTAATAAAACTGAATCTATCTACACATCCATTTATGTATGCATTGTCTATTTAATGATTTGTTCAAATAACAAATTTCAAAAATGAAAGCTAATTAAATGTAATAACTTAGCACTAAATATTTTTTCGCTCAAATGCCAAAACTTAATTTTATGTTCCCTCTGTATGGATCTGAGACTGCTTTTCTTCTCATTCTTCAGGAATATTCTACACATTCTTTAAAAATGACATAAAATGCCTTGGTCAAATTACCAGTCCTTTCATGCCCTATAGTAGAGCAAGTCTGGACATATCAGAAATGGACCAATTTTTGCTCTGGAAGCCCTGCTGTATTTTATTAAAAAAGAAGTCAGAAAAAGAAAATGAGATCAGGTTTGACATCCAAAATGAATTTTTCATTTAGAATTGTATTCTAGTATAATGACATCTGAGTGGTGAAGTGGAAGAAAAGTCGTGCTGTAGGGAGGTATTTCTCAGTATTAGAGTATCCCAGCAGCCCTTCTAATTGCTATTATAGGCCCTTTGGCTTTTCTGTGAACTCAAGTTTACATGTTCATGAATGTGCATTTATGTTCTTACATACATACAAATTCTACCCAAGTTCTTTTTTTTTTTAAGATTTTATTTTTTTAAGTAATCTCTGTACCCAGCATGGGGCTTGAACTCACAACCCTGAGATCATGAGTTGTATGCTCTACTGACTGAGCCAGCCAGGTGCCCCAAATCTACCAAAATTCTTTTTTTTTTTTTTTTTTTTTCAATGACAGGAGAATTTAATAGAATTTACACAGTCTGTGACCTGAGTATGAGACTGGAGGCCACTGGGCCCCGCCTAAGGCTCCAGATTCTGGGGGCCAACTCCAGGCTGGGCCCTGCTCCAAGGGGATGGGTTGTGTCCCCACCTTGAGTGCAGGGCCCGGCCCATCACAGTGTTGAGGGGTTGGGGCTTGGGACTGGCTGGCTTGGGCCAGGTGCTGCCGAGCGCTCTACCAAAATTCTTAACGGCTTGCTGTCTTGTTCTACAAAATGAACCAGCAAGGAGGTTGGAAAGAAGCAGATGAAGATTTCAAATGGGATACTAGTAAAGTCATTAGGAATTAAGAAGAACCTACAATAGAAGATGAGAAGGGAACAAACTAGGCAAAGGCAATCAGGAAGAGAGAGTTTTCGAAGGCATTATGTATTTGGCAGCACCTTCATCATTATTTTCCTCGTCTTTATTAATACGCAAATGACTATATCCATGCACATGGGGGAAAATGTGTGGCTTATCTCATTGTGAGAGAGTTGAGACAAAGTAAAAATATTGAATTATGTTTATATCTAACCATCTTCAAAAATCCATCTCTATAGGAAAGAGACCTAGAAAAGATAATTTTTTCAAAGTGTCCTTTCTTTTTTAAAACTGAGATATAATTGACATATACCATTGTATTAGTTTTAGGTGTACAACATTTTGATACATGTATATATTGTGAACTGATTATCATAATAAGTTTAGTTAACATCCGTCGCCACACATAATTACACTGTTTTTCCTGTAATAAGAACTGTTTTACTTACTATATTCCCACTCATTTTGGTTACATTCATTTATGCTTTCTACTGGTTCTTTTTTTTTTTTTTTTTTTTTTAAAGATTTTATTTATTTGACAGAGAGAAACACAGCGAGAGAGGGAACACAAGCAGAGGGAATGGTAGCGGGAGAAGCAGGCCTCCCGCCGAGCAGAGAGCCCGATACAGGGCTCGATCCGAGGATCCTGGGATCATGACCTGGGCCGAAGGCACACGCCTAACAACTGAGCCATCCAGGCGCCCCCTTTCTACTGGTTCTTACTGGCATTTATGTTTATAACTTTTCTTCAAAAGCATCAATTAAGAACCTGAAAAGGAAGTTTAATGGTGTTAGTAGTGGGACAATTCTCGCCAGTGGGCCTCTAGCAGTTCTAGAATGGAATAGTAGAGTTTTTTAAAAAAACTTATTTTTATATTTGTTCATTCACTCAATTGTTACGTACAAAAAATTATGCTAGTTATTGGTGAATGAGATTCGCAAACTCCTTGGTGTTAAAAAGCTTGGAAACTAGTGGGGTAAGCTGGATATGCAACTTAACAGTCATAATGTGACAAATGCATTTGTAAGAAAAATATAACTGTCCTTGAGAGGTGTTCTGAGGCTCAGAGGAGGAGTATGTGAATCACATTTGATAAGATCAATAAAGACTTTCTATAGAAGTGTTGTTAAGTTGATGTCTAAAGAATGATTTGCTCTTAGATGAAGAGGCAAGAGAGTTTTCCTAGTAGAGAAAATAACATGTATAATGACTTGGAGATGAGAGATTGACAAATCTGAGGAAATAAAAAGAGTTATTACTTCAGAGACTTCAATGACCTTGTAAAGGTAATCAGTAGTTAAATACTGTGAAGAATCTTAAACACTATATTAAGGAGTTGAATTTTAGTTCAAGGGTAATCATGACCCATTGAATAATTTTAAGCAGGTAAATGATATGATCGGTTTTGAATTTTAGAAAACTTACTTTTGTTGCTATATGGAAAATAGATTGATGGGATCCAAGACTAGAAGGAGAAGTTCAGATATAAGTGTGATGGAGAAGTGCAGGAGAGACAAGAATATGATTTGGATTCGGGTAGTGTTTCTAGTAACAGAGGCACTGAACAGATTTGAGAAATACTTAGGATGTAGAATTAACTGGATTTCATAATGGAATGGATGTAGTCAGTGAGGCATAAAATCCACTAAGATATTCAGATTTCTTGTGTAGGCAACTAGTACAACTAATGATTTATGGGGACAGAGGATACCATAGAAACAGAAGTTTCTGGTAGAATGACGGTGTGTTCATGTATAACATGTTCAAATTTGAAGCATCTATTGAACTGGCAGCCAGAGATGCCCAATGGAAAGTTGCATATGTGATTTCTAGCTGAGGGGAGAGATCAGGGATTTTGGATAACATCATATATAAATTATCAGAAATTAGGGGAGCAGATGAGCCACTCAAAAAGAATCATAGAAGAGTGAAGGATTGAGGAAGAATCTTTTTTTAAAATTTAATTTAATTTTTCAGTGTTCCAAGATTCATTATTTATGCATCACACCCAGTGCTCCATGCAATATGTGCCCTCCTCAGTACCTACCACCAGGCTCACCCATCCCCCACCCCACTCTCTTCCAAAACCCTCAGAGTCCACGGTCTCTCATGGTTCATCTCCCCCTTTTAAGGGCAGGCAACAAATATAGACCCAGATAAGAAACTGATAAGCTTTAAGAAAATAGAAAGAAACTTCTATAGTTATGACATCCTAAAGGGGAAAAAAGTGTTTCAAAGAAGTGAACAGCAAAAAGAGATGCTGAAATATTAAATAATTAATAAAATGTATCTACTGAGTTTAGCAATAAAGATGGCTTTTTTTTTTTTTTTTTTTAATTTTATTTATTTGACAGCGAGAAACACAGCGAGAGAGGGAACACAAGCGGAGGGAATGGTAGCGGGAGAAGCAGGCTTCCCGCGGAGCAGGGAGCCCGATGCGGGGCTCGATCCCAGGACCCCGGGATCTGACCTGGGCCGAAGGCAGACGCTTAACGACTGAGCCACCCAGGCGCCCCTAAAGATGGCTTTTTAAGAGCACCTTTGAGGGGTGCCTGGGTGGCTCAGTTGTTAGGTGTCCGCCTTCAGCTCAGGTCATGATCCCAGGGTCCTGGGATCGAATCCCACATGAGGCTTGCTGCTCGCCAGGAAGCCTGCTTCTCCCTCTCCCACTCCCACTGCCTGGGTTCCTTCTCCCGCTGTGTCTCTCTCTGTCAAATAAATAAATAAAATCTTAAAAAAAAAAGAAAAATAGCACCTTTGAGGCTGGGTTCTGTGGAATGGTATAAATACAAGTCAGATTGTAATGGCTAGGCTGAAAATAAGGAAGTGAAGACAGAAAGTGTCTTTTTTAAAAATGTAACTGTTAGAGGGGTAATATATGGTTTGGAAATTCAAAGGAGATTGTGAGTTTGAGAGAGTTTTTTTTTTTTTTTTTTATAGAGATGGAGATCCCAGGATTGAAATATGAGGAAATTCAAGGAATGTAAAGAAATGATTAATGGTTCTTTGTGCCTGAGGTAAGACTAAGATCCAGAGAACAGGAAGATTGACTTCAGATGGGGTGATGGACAATTTTTCTTATGTGCAGGGAGAATGGGTATGGATTGAAGTAAGTCTAAAGGTACTTGGAAGTTGGGTGAGTTCCTGTCTATAGGCTTCTAGTATTCTGGAGAGCGGGAGGTAAAGCAATTGGGAGGAGACAGCTTGTTGGATTTGAGGCTTGAGTTACATAGAGAAAATAGAAAATAGTGGAGAATGGAATTACTGAGAGCTGAAAAGATACAAAAGAATTTCCAGGAGCCCCTGAGGGCCCAGTTTGGGCTGTGTAT
>CM053618.1:33074375-33125680 GCA_028646535.1 Procyon lotor | reverse complement strand
AAATTATTTTGCCTTTATTTTAATGTAAATTTTTACTGTCAGCTTTAGAGAATATTTATTTTAGAAACAGTTTTGAAGCTGGAATTTTTGTTTGCTTCTAACATTTTTGGTCAGTTTCTTGAAAGTTTAATTTACGTACAATAAAATTTACCAATTAAAATTCTATAAGTTGATGATTTTTAACAAACATAGTTGTATAACTACCACCATAATTATGATATAAAACATACTCATCATTTCAAAAATTTTCCTTATGACTTTTTTTTAGTCAATCTTCTTGAGCTTTTTTTTTTTTTATTTTTTTTTATTTTTTTTTTAAAGATTTTATTTATTTGATAGAGAGAAACACAGCGAGAGAGGGAACACAAGCAGAGGGAATGGTAGTGGGAGAAGCAGGCTTCCCGCCGAGCAGGGAGCCCGATGCGGGGCTCGATCCCAGGACACTGGGATCATGACCTGAGCCGAAGGCAGACGCTTAACGACTGAGCCACCCAGGCGCCCCTCTTCTTGAGCTTCTTAACAGCACCCCCGCCCCCCCACAATGGTCACTAATTTGCTTTCCATCATTATAGTTTTGTGTTTTCTAGAATTTTATAAAAATGGAATCATATGGTATGGGATCTTTTATGATTGAATTCCTTTGCTGAGCATCATGATTTTAATGTTTATTCATGCTGTGATGTAAATCAGTAATGCACTCCTGCATGAAAATATGAAAAGTAAGACTACGGAAAAAGGTAAAAAAACGAAAAAAACCCAAACCATTCTTTCTAATGACAATAAATATTTTGGAACAGCTATACTAAGAAGTCCCAAAGAGTTAACTTATAGTCCTACTTGCAACTAAATCATTGACAGAGAAATGAGCTCATTGGTATGACAAGGAAATAACCACTAAATTAATTGAGCCTAACCAGATTCATCTTAACTTCTAATACTCCTCCAGCTTAGACATATTGGTTTTTTGGCCCTGAATTAATTTGGAAAAGTCTCTAGTGCTTCCGGTATGTGTATGTTTTATTTCTAAAGTAGTTAAACAGCTTTTAAGAAATTATTTCCTTGAACTAAATGAAAATGTTCTTCCTGGGAATAATAACATAAACTTCATTCACCTTTTTCATTGTTTATCCTGCTGTTCTTGTTAATTAGCAGAGACATCTGTGCTTACCTACACTGTATTTTTCTTGGTAGCATGGTCTTTTTTTTTTTTGCTGCTAATGGCTTAACCTGCAGTGACGATTTATGCCTGGACTTTATAGAGAATGAAATTGTGAGTAAAGGTGCACAAACACTATTAAAACAAAAACAAAAAATAGAAAGTTCTTATAATGAGGAAAAAATAGACAAGCTTCAAGTGTTTAGTATCCTTTTAGTCTTCTTTCTTAAGCTTAGCAACCAAGGCTGCTATAGTTCAATTCTTGTTCCATGTTGTAGAGTATGAGAAATAAATATTTAGGCTTTTTTTTATGAGTGGTTTTTATTGAGAAATATATTTTACAAAGAAAGGTTCATAGATAATATAAATGTTTTCATTAAAGACTAATAGTAGAACAAATAGCCATATTCTCACTACCTGGTTTCAGAAATAGAGCATTATAATTCCTCTGTGTATCTCAATCCTATGACATTCCCTTGTTTAATTAGAGATTAGGGATGCATCTGTATTCCTAAACAATACATTGGCTTTTACTCTCTTGACGCTTTATATAAGTATAAGCATCAACATGAATGAATCTCACCAATATTGAGCACAGAATAAAAATTACATCACAAAAAAATAATCACTATGTGATTCTACTTACATAGTGGGCCAAAAAATATTTAGTTTTTTTAGTTTTTTTTTAATTTTTTTTTAGTTTTGTTTCATATTAGTAAGGCTTTTATAAAATCCAGTTCCTCTCAGTGAGAAAAACATGTGCTACTAAAAAGCCAATGGATAAATTTAAAATGGAATTTTATATTCAGATATACCAATAGAAGGTAGGAAATGGAGGAAAGAGAAAGGAAAAAACAGAGGGACAGACATGATTCCAAACAAATAATAAAATGGCAGACATAATTCCAAGCATATCAATTTAATATAATAAATATTAATGGAGTAAACATTCAAAAGGCAGATGTAATCAGAATAGTTAAAACTGAAAAACCCCAGGGCACCTGGGTGGCTCATTCTGTTAAGTGTCTGCCTTTGGTTCACTCAGGTCATGATCCCAGGATCCTGAGATCGAGCTCCAGGATGGAGCTGGGCTCCCTGCTCAGCAGGAAGGATGCTTCTCCCCCTCACTCTGCTCCTCCACTGTGCTTGCTCTCTCTAGTGCTCTCTTGCTCTCTCAAATAAAGAAATAAAATCTTAAACAAAACAAAACAAAAACACAACACCTGAAAAACCCCATATAGTGAAAATAAATGGTTGGAAAAACTATGCCACCCAAATATTAAGTGTATGAAGGCTAGAGTACCCATATTAATATCTGAAAAATAGGTTTTAAGATGAATATTACCACAGATAAATTCATAATGACAAAAATGACAGTTCATCAGGAAGACATATAGTCATAAACATGTATGGCCAAATAAAACTTCAACATGCATGAAGCAGGAATTGACAAAATTAAATGGAGAAGCAGACAGTTTTACAGTTACAACTGAAGAGTTTAATGTCATTGGCCTGTAATGGATGAAACAACTACACAAAAATTTAGTAAAGACACAGATTTTAACAATAGTATTAAACACTTTGATCTGATTGGTATTTATAGAGTTCTGTAACTACGGAATACACTTTAAAGTACATGTGGTGAATTTACTAAATATTTCCGTTCTTCACCTGCATTACTGTGTCATAGGTTAAGCCACCATCATCTCTTGGCTTGACTTTTATGATAGTCTTCTCACTATCTTCTAGGTCCCAGTCTTGCATCTCCTACAATTCTCAAAACAGCACCCAAGGAAGTCCTTTAAAAAGTTTCATCAGATCTTCTCTCTCTTGGACTTAAAATCCTCCAATTTCTTACTTAGTGAACATTTCCTATGAAGGAGTAATTCATTTGCAGTGTAGGAAGGGACCAACGAGCTCTCAGAAGACATACAATTATATGAAATGAAACATTTACTTGAACTCAAGACATTGAAGCAACCTTCTAAAATGACCTGTTTTATGTGTATGGATAGCAATGTGGGGTTATAGGAGGTAACCAGTAGAATAGCTTTTTCTGCTGTCTCTTTGGAGATTTTGGATTGAATGGAGTGGAGGGGGTGGGTGTTGTATTACTACCATTGAAAGCAGCTCCAAACTCTGAAACAATACATTTGAAAAGCCCATTTTTTTTCTTGGCAGTTTCCAAGTTAGAGAGAGTGGGTGGCAGTTGATTTCCCATTTTCACTTGGTGCCAGATTCCTCTGGGTTTGATTTGATCAGAATTACAGGTAACTAACTTCAGTTGAGCGATAAGAAGCTTAGCTGAGGAGGAAGGAGAAAAGGGAAGGATAGAGGTACCATTGACTTGGTGTGGTTTTTGTTTTTGTTTTGTGGCAAATGTAGATGTCAAAATATTTATTTGACTAAATGGGTTTTTTTTTTGGTGTCTTAGTGTTGGTGGTTTTATTAGATACTGTGGGATCTTGTGAGAAGTTGTTGGTTCCAATTTACTTCTTTGCAGCCTAAGTTCAAGGGTGATAGGTCATAATGTCATAGTGCAGAAGACATTTTGGTCGAATCATTTACTTTTTATATAGTGACACTAAGAACAGTTCATGCAGGGACATTCATTGTCCAGGAGATGCCATTATAAGAGATGGAAATAATAAAAAAAAAAGTTAGTGAATTGATTGCATAAGGGCCCCATTTTTTTTTTTTTTTTTTTTTTACTACTTCTTATAAACTTGCCCTTTGGTAGTGCTTTCCCATAATGAATCATGACTTATTTTGATCAATGGGATAGGCTCTAAGCAGAAGCTGACTACAAACACATGGGTGACTTAGATTGTCAGAATTGCAGAGCTGATCCCCAACATAAATTTTTAATCTGTAGAACTGTGCATAATGATGAATAGATGGTTTGGCCTCTAACCTTGGGGGTCATTTGTTATGTAGCAAAAACTAGCTACTACACTAAGGCAATGATAACAGATCCATTCTAAGTACTGGGAAAGAAAACAAGATCCAGAAAATATTTTATCTCCTATTGTAAACCATCAGATTAGTAGCCATTCTGTAAATTGGAAAACAGAATTATCTCTAGGAACATTTTAAGTGCTTGAGTACTATTGTACACTCTTCTGTAGGAGAGTTCAGTAAACATTTCTTTACTGACTGTATTTGATGCAGAGGAGCTGGGATAGTTTTAAGGTTGTTTTGCTAAAGTGCCTTTGTTCTTTTAAAGTTTAGTGAAAGGCTGTTTATCATGAGGCTCTTTGCATTGTTGTCTCATAGTTGTATGTGTTATTTGCCATAAAAGTACTAAAAAGACTCCATAGGAGGGGCACCTGGGTGGCTCAGTTGGTTAAGTGTCTGCCTTTGGCTTAGGTGGTAATCTTGGGGTCCTGGGATTGAGCCCTGTGGGGGGTTCCCTGCTCTACAGGGAGTCTCCTTCTCTCTCTCCCTCTACCCTTCTGCACATGCTCTCCCCTCACCAAATAAATGAATAAAATATTTTTTAAAAAGACTCCCTAGGAGATCTTGCTCCAGATTACAGAGACGGCCTTTATTGAGAGGAGGAAATGTTGAATTATAACTTATTGTAATATTTACAAAGGACCATCATGGTACCAGCCTGGTACCCTATAAAAAGGAATCCACAAAAGGGAAATAATATTTCTGAGGAATAATTTCCATGAGCCACAAGTAGTCATTTTGTTTTTTTTTTCCAGTAGAATAAAATACAATAAAAAGCTATAAAAGTGTTTTAAAACTCATCTAACGGAGTCATACCCAAGAGAGCTGTTGTAGGCGTGAGATACTGTACATAGCACATTTTACACAGTGCACAGAAGATAATCCAGGAATGACAGGTATTCTTCATTAACCCAAAACACAGAGTCTAGAATATCAAAATAATAGAAGGCACTGCCATGTAAAACAGAACTGACTGTATGTGGGCTCATGAGACCTTTCATCCACATCTGCATACACTGACTGGATAAAAGTAATATGTGTGAGGGAATGCTTTACTCAATCCAGCAGCTTCTGGATGATGACTAATACAATACAGGAAATAGTCCAAATATCTTATAATCAACCTTTCTGTGGAAGGATTCTTCAACTCCAAACTTTTTTTTTTTTTTAAAGATTTTATTTATTTTACAGAGAGAAACACAGTGAGAGAGGGAACACAAGCAGAGGGAATGGTAGTGGGAGAAGCAGGCTTCCTGCAGAGCAGAGAGCCCGATGTGGGGCTTGATCCCAGGCCCCCTGGGATCTGACCTGGGCCGAAGGCAGACGCTTAACGACTGAGCCACCCAGGCGCCCCTTCAACTCCAAACTTTTATGTTCAAAAATTTCAGTTTTCAGAGATACCAAAATGACGCAGATCACTTCTGTCTTCTCACATGCCACAAAGAATTTGCTAGGATTCGTACCAATCGTTTAGATGCTTTTCTCCGCCTCATGTGGGAAGGGATGATAGACCTTTAGGAGCAATGCCTCTTACACTGTCCTTTAACATTGAGCATTTCATTTTAATCTCCATTACTCTCCAGGTGAGTTTTGTTTTGCCAGACACTTTCTCAGTTTTGTTGTTTGTTTGTTTTGTTTTGTTTCTTTGCTTTTTGCCGTTGTTTTGTTTCGGCAGTGCAGAGTAGGGAGAATGGATGAGAGAATGGGCCACAACAGAGCTGATCCTTGTTTGCTTGCTGGATCACATCTAAAGCTTGCTTAGTTTTGTATGTATTGAAAGGTTGGAAAGAGGACACAAGACAGAAAAGTTGTGGGTAGTCTAAAGAACTGGAGGGAATCGGGGGGCATTTGCCCATGTTGAAAGGATGCAAAATACCTCTGTGAGAAACTTGCTTGGCAGGGGGTTCAGGAATTAAGGGGAGAGAAAAATATTTTTTGAAAAGTGTCACTGTGTTTTATAAATTGGATATTTTTAAAATTTCTTTGGGAGATGCAAGGACATTTGGGATTCCTTTTCATTTACATGAAATTGTGCCTCTTTGAAAATTACTTTACACAGTAACTGAGATACCCAGTATAATAAGGGTAGTTTCTGAGAGGCAGCAAATAGGAAATGGCTTTAATTCTTTCTCCACAACAACTATTTTTAACCCATCTCTGCTGATTTTTATGTTACCATATTAATGACCCTTTGGGTTGATTCCATAGATTTCTGCTCACTTTAAGTTATTAAAAAGCCTAGGCCAATTTTAGTCTTGCTTCACATTTCCAATCTTATATCTACTTTAGGGTTAATTTCTCCCTTTTCTCCCTAAAGAAAAGAGGATTAGTTAGGAGGAAAAAAAGTTATATCAGATTCCAGCAGGAAACAGATACCATACACAAAGTAGGATAACTAAAAGAGAGTTTATTCAGAAGCAATATTTACAAAGGTGGATGTAGGGAAACCCAAAAGGTTAATGTAGTAGCTTAGGGCTTGGTGTCACCTAAGCCCTTACTATACCTGTAGGGACAAAGGTCAGGTGTAGGTATTGTGCTCTGGAAGGAAAGAGTCATCTAAAGTCGGCCAGTCTAAGAGTAATGACCTGTGTAGCAATGACCTGTGTGAATAGTATAGTTAGCTTGTTGAGCCTTATAGAAAAGGAGCTCTGACCTTACTTTTCTGTCTTCCTCTGATCTCTTGCCAAAGTGACCAATTGATCAAACCACTGGAAGTCAGGTGTCACTGACTATTGATGTAGTTCATTCAGTCAAGTATCCTAGTCAGAAAAGAGAATGAAAATGGTTGGAAAAAGGATCTTGACAAGGAAAAAATATATATGTAGATATATATAAAGATATCTATCTATCTATCTATCTCCCATCAACATCTGCTTTTGTCCTTCATCTAAGTGAAAAAGTCATGTCTCCTGCACAGAAAAAGCAAAAGGTTCTCCACCTACCCAAAACTACCATCAGCAAGGTCTTAATCCCAGCTGAAACCTTAATCTTAGTTGCTGCTAGCATTTTTCATAAAAGGAAGCATGAGAGAAAAAAAAAAGAAATAAAGCAATCAAGTAATGTAACAGGTGTGAAGTCTATGCTTCTGTACATGGTCATGAAACCTAAGATGATAATTTTTGTTGCCACCTTCTACCACTCATTCTGTGTCCCTCTTGTCTTCTATTAACCCCTCAGCTAGTGAGTGGTTCATTCATTGTTAGGGCTTGGTTGTCTTGTTTTTATTGAATTTCTGAGTTTTTTTCATGGAACATCTTACTATGGAGTAAGGGAATAATAAGAGGAAGCCAGTTAAATTTTTTGAGTTCTAAATATAGGCTTTCTTACCTTTATTACACAGCAGCACCCTGATTTCTCTCAATTAGTGAGATCAAACTCTAGGCATTAACTGTTCATTTACCTTCATAAGGAGCCCCAAATGGCCAGATGTTCTCAGTTGCAAATATTTTGGGAATATGACTGTTTCCTGGTAATAGTCCTTTGGGTACTAGCAACTCCAAGTCTACCAAATCTCAGTGGATTTAAACACTTTGATTAAAACTTTCTTCTTGTAGTTCATTGCAGTAATGTCACCTGCTTTACCTTGGCAAGCACCTTCACTAATCTGAGAGATCATTATTCTCATTGATATCAGTGAACCTAAGGCATAGTAGCATCTTTCTCTTCCATTTCTGGTCTTCAGAGGCTAGCTACCACAGTGTGCCTCAAAGATATGGACACATCTCACAAATACATTTCTTAAATCTTAATCTTTTTTCTAGGCTTACCTAGATGTTATGGTTGGGAGTGGCTGAACAAGTTGCACATAAAAGGTTCATTCAGTGTATTCCTACTTCTTGACGGCTCTGGACTTTTTCTTTTTATAGTATGCAAGGAACATTCTGTTATACATTATAACAGAATGTATAATAATAATTATATAATTATATAATTGTATTGTATTATGTATAATAATTATAATGTATAATGTTATACAATTTTGTATAATGTTATATGTATAATAATAATGTATAATGTTATACAAATTATACAAAATATAAAACATACTTTTTATAGTATGTTAGGAATCGCTAACCTACTTCCTTGAGTTCAACATAACAAATTAATTCTGAAACTCAGGTAGAAGGGACATATGACAATGAATCTGCCCTGGTTAAGTCTTTTGTTTGGTCTCCGTTGGCTTAACGCCGTTGGAATCCCCTTTCACACATGCTCCTCAGGTTCTTGCTGACACAGATTGATAATGTCTTATAGTCATATTGATATAAAGATTGTCTCCTTCAAGAATCAGTTCAGGCTATGTCCTAATAGGTCAGAGACTATGAAAAGTGGCAGGATGTGTTTAGACAAGAATGGGCATCAAATTGAGAATCAATCATTAAAATATTACTTTTTCTAGAGGATTGTTGGGAGAGGATTTTTCCACTGGCAAAGGATGCTAAGAGGAATTTTGAAGTTTAAATTTTCTAGTCTCAACTTCCAGTCAAGATAGGATAATGGGATTGGGTTTATCCTCCAGCTAAAAAAACTGGACAAAATTATGAAACATTGTTTTTCAAATATCATATACATCAAGAAGTAACTGGGATTGTTGCCAGGAACACTGGAAGTGATTCCTGAGAGATGAGTAGCAAAGTGAGTCCTATGATAGGCAAGCTTACTGTCTAGAGAATGTTTCCAGACCGTAGTGTAGGAAGAGTAGAAGGAAGAGCATTGTGGCCTCCCAGAAATAAGAAGAAGGAGCCAGAAGCAGAGGAGATCAAGTCAGCTAAAGCATTAGGAGTAGAGTACCAGAGAGGAGAGTGCTGCATAGAGAAATAATTCCAGGAGTCTTCTGAAGCCTCATTAAATTAAATCAAATTGATTTAGTAGTGATAAGTATTTGCAGGTAAGGAAATTACCCAAGGTTAAGGAAGACACGCTGATAATAAAAATTTCCAGCTTTTGTATGTCTTAAGCAATCTTTATCTCCCCTTTGTTTTTTGAAAGATATTTTTGCTGGGTAAGGAATTCTAGATGAACAGTTTTATTTTTTCTTTTTGTGTCTCCTTTTTTTTTTTTTTTAAAGATTTTATTTATTTATTTGTCAGAGAGAGAGAGAGAGAGAGAGAGCGAGAGAGCATGCACAAGCAGTCAGAAAGTGGCAGGCAGAGGCAGAGGGAGAAGCAGGCTCCCTGCTGAGCAAGGAGCCTGACATGGGACTCGATTCCAGGACCCTGGGATCACAACCTGAGCCAAAGGCAGCTGCTTAACCAACAGAGCCACCCAGGTATCCCTGTGTCTCCTTTTTTAATTAAAAAAAATTTGTAAAAGATTTATTAGAGTGCACACACAAGTTGGGGGAGGGGCAAAGGGAGAGGGAGAAGCAGACTACCCACTGGGCAGGGAGCCTGATGTGGGGCTTAATCCCAGGACTCCGGGATCATGAACTGAAGGCAGATGCTTAACCGACTGAGTCACCAAGTCGCCCCTGTTCTTTTTAAGATTTTATTTATTTATTTGACACAGAGCGAGACAGCAAGAGAGGGAATACAAGCAGGGGGAGTGGGAGAGGCAGAAGCAGGCTTCCCACTGGGAGCAGGGAGCCCGATGTGGGGCTCGATCCCAGGACCCTGGGATCATGACCTGAGCTGAAGGCAGAGGTTTAACAACTGAGCCACCCAGGCGCCCCAAGGCACCCCCCTTTTTGTGTCTTCTGATTTGTGTTGTTGCTAATGAGAGTTCTGCTCTCATCCTCATCTCCTTCTTGTGCACATGATGCTTATCTTTTCTGTTTTAAAATTTTTTCTTTGTTTCTCGCTTGCTCTCTTTCTCTTTCTCTCTCTCTCTCTTTCGAGTGCACTCGTGAGCAGGGGGAGAGGGGGCATATGGAGAAAATTTTAAGTAGGCTCCATGCTCAGTATGGAGCCTGACGTGTAGCTCCATCTCAGGACCCTGGAATCATGACCTGAGCCAAATCAAGAGTCAGGTGCTTAACCGACTGAGCCACCCAGGAGTCCCTAAAATTTTTTTCTTAATCACTAACTTTAAGCAATTTTATTGTACTATGTTGATATAATTGTTTTCTTCTAATTCTTTTTCTTCTTGTACTTAGGGTTTGCTTGACTTCTTGGATCTGTGGATTTATAGTTGGCATCAAGTATGGAAATTTTTTAGCCATTATTTCTTCAAATATTTTTTTCTTTTCTACCTCCTCCCTTGAGGACTACCCAAACAAGTATATTTGGCTACTTAAAGTTGTGCTCTTTGATGCTCTGTTCATTTTTTTCAGTCTCATTTTCTCTCTCTTAACCTTGGATAATTGCTGTTACTACATCTGTAGATTCACTACTTTTTTTCTCTTGCAAGCCTTACTCTGCCGATGGTCCCATTGGGTATACTTTTCATTTCAGACATT
This sequence comes from Procyon lotor, assembly GCA_028646535.1. Classification (NCBI taxonomy): domain Eukaryota; kingdom Metazoa; phylum Chordata; class Mammalia; order Carnivora; family Procyonidae; genus Procyon; species Procyon lotor. Next base: position 33,115,169 of record CM053618.1, on the reverse strand, counting down.
TTTGTTTTCATCCTTAGAAGTGTGTTTGGACCTTTTACATCTTCCATGGTTTTGCTTAACTTGTTGAGTCTTTCTTCTAGCTTCTTGAACATACAGAATATAGATATCATTACTGTTTAACATCCTTGTATCTCAGTTCTATTATTTGTGTTGTTCCAGGGTAAATTTCAATTGATTGGCTTTTCTTCTTACTTTTTTCAAGAGTTATAACTACACATCTATTAAAATGGCAAAAATTTGGGGGTGTCTGGGTGATGCAGTCTATTAAGCATCCAGATCTTGGCTTCTGCTCAGGTCATGAGCACAGGGTTGTGCGATCAAGCCCTGTATTCAGCTCCATGCCCAGCACGGAGTCAGCTTGTACCTTTCTCTCTGCCTCTGCTCCTCCCCCCTGTGTTCTCTCTCTCTCAAATAAATAGATCTTTAAAAAATGGCAAAAAATTTAAAATATTGATCATTCCAAGATTTAGTGAGGCTATGGAGCAACAGGAATGTTACATTATACTTGTGGTAATATAAACTAGTGTATCCACTATCTAAAATGGTTTTTCAGTTTCTTAAAAAGTTAAACACACACACACACACACACACACACACACACACACACACAAGTTAAACACATATCTACTGCATAACCCTGAGATCCTACCCTAGTTATTTACCCCAAAGGATAAAAGCTTATGTCTACACATTGACTTGTACATAAATGTTTATAGCAGCTTCATTTGTATATGAGACAAAAACTGGAAACAACTCAAACCTCTATTACCAAGTTAAAGGATAAACAAAGTATGTAATATTCACACAGTGGAATACTACTACAATGGAATAATATAATAATACCGCAATGGATTACTGGAAATAAAAATGAATGTTACATGTGATAACATAGATAAGTCTCAAAACAATTATGCCAAATGTAAGAAGTCAGACAAAAGTACATACTGAGTACATAATGAGTCAATTTATATAAAATTTTAGAAAATAAAAACGGATCTGAATAGTAACAAAATGCAGTGGTTTGCATGGGAGTGGGGTGGGGAAGGAAGTTGCAAATGGGAGGGATTATAAACTTACACAGATGGTGACTATGGTAATTATCCTGATTGTGATGATAGTTTCATGTCTCTGTGTGTGTGTGTGTATATGTTAAAATATATCAAGTTGTGCAATTCAAAATTTTTTTTAAAGATTTTATTTATTTGACAGAGAGAGGAAGATCATAAGTAGGCAGAGAGGCAGGCAGAGAAAGAGGGGGAAGCGGGCTCCCTGCTGAGCAGAAAGCCTGATGCGGGGCTCAATCCCAGGACCCCGAGATCATGACCTGAGCCGAAGACAGAGGCCTTAACCCACTGAGCCACCCAGGTGCCCCAAGTTGTACAATTCAAATAAGTGGAGTTTATTAAATCATATCTCAATAAAGCTCTGAAAAAAAGCAAAAACAATGAAAAATTACCCCATATTTGTCTACCTCATTTCTGCCCAAATGTCTCAATTCAATGATCATCTTTAATCCTCCTCACCAGTGGTCTTACAGTGGTATGAGAGACTTGACAAGGTGATGCTGTAACTTTATACATTACAATGACACCTGACTTTGTTCTCAGTCATATCTGCCCTGTGACTGCCAAGGATGATGAATTTTTTTAGAGTCATCACATAGGCCTTCTGGTTCTAATCAAATATTCTTGATTGTGTGTTAATAGTTTTTAATTTCTCCTTTTCCCTACTAAATGCACTCACTGGAGCCTTAAGTGGAAGATGGGCGATCCCTAATCTGTTGCCATAGAAAGCACATGCCACAGTCATTAGTTTTTCTTAAACTCTTTCATTTATTTGCATTTAATCTCATGTTTCATTAGTAATAATTTGAGTAATTGGGAAGCTTCTCTGGCAATAAAGACTCTTGGGTAAGTTACTGTAATGATTGTTTAATCCAGCTATATTCTTGATCATATACATATGATCATACATACTATATACACTTGATCAGTGACATTTTTATATATCCAAAGAAGCTAAATTGCTAAAATCAGATTTCTATTTTTAAAGAATTTAATAAAAAATAAAAAAGTGAAAAATTGACCTAATTACAAGATCTTTTCCCTTAATTTACCCCGAATTAGTTGATGGCAGCGAAAGGATCAAATAATTTTAGAATTAACATTTATAAATTATCTGGAAATTTTGAAGAGATTGGTCCCATGAAAATAAATTAAATGCCAGCACAGAAGCATTCTTACATCTTAAGAGTCATTCCTAGCTCACTTCCAAGGCAGACATGAATCATAAGACAATTCAGGCAATGTCTTAGATGTGACTTTCATAGACAAATATGGGGCTCCTTTTAAGGACTGTTACAATAAGGTCACCTGGAGGTGAATGTCGGGAGGAAGCTTATTGCTTTCCAGAGTAATGAAAATAGAAACTCAAATTCCAGATGTTTCTGGAAAGCCAGATAATGATCACAGATTTTTTTGCTTCCAAAAGTGTTGGTTAGCCTCTGGTTTTGTGCTTTGCTGGTAAAAAGACATCCATGTGTTCAAACATACAACTTTAGCAGTTGGCCCCAGATCAAAAGGAAATGTTTTCATTAGCATCTGTTCTCATCGAAGGCAAAGATTTGGCCATCACCTTCACGCTGTGAGAATCCTCAAGGTACCTAGAATTTCATCAGGAATATAATGGGTTTTCAGTAAATAATTATAGTTGATAAGGATGGCAGTCTGAACAGAAAGATAGTTCTTGGATTTGCATTCGAGGACTCCTGGATAATCTAAGCAGCTGTGCTGGCTCCTTATGTCTCCTGTATTATGTGCTTCTGGTGCTCAGGTTGTTGTGAGGATCACTCATCTCTGTGCTGAAAAGGAACTTCAGTCACTTCTAAGTCCTTAGCACCAATTTAGATCATAATTATGTCTGTAATCTCAAGAAAGCCTAATAATGCTCACCCATCCTGCTATCTACTTCCTTCCTACCAAATCTTATTTAATTCTTATGCCTCTACAGTTCCTACTGCCAATGGCTCATCCTCATAGTCAGGCATTTCCATTTTCTTGCTCACTTAGCATTTTCAGTTTGCTCTTATACTTCCTGTTATAAGTCCTCTAAATCACTAGATGGGCTATAGGGGAGACAGAGTACGATCTTGGCCTTTATAACCTGCTGTAGCTTTTATTATCCATTTGATTTCACTTTAGCAACACGTTCATTGAATTTCTTGGTCACTTCTTGACTTCCCCTAGATTTGGGTCTGTGACTCTTCATTCCCCCTCCACCTACTTTCTTTATCTTAACATTTCTTGGATGTATTCACTAGCCATATATGTTGGGAAAGGAAACTGCTACCTGTATAGCCTTATCAGTAAAATGGGGACAACGATACCATCTATTTCATAGAGTTGTTTTGAGGATTAAATGAATCAATATATGTAAAAATCATAGGAAGTTGCTTGTTACAGAGTGCTATTTAAATATTAATTATATGTAAAAATATTGAAAACATAAATTAACATATGCCTATGTATACTATATATACTAGTACACACACGTATGTGTGTGTGTGTGTGTGTGTATCTGTCTATCCATCTCTTATTTAGCTCCCTCCTTAAATATGCAATTTTTTCTCCTTCTTTTTCCTCCTTGCATTTTAGTTTGGGAAGTTTCTCCTAACACATCTTCAAGCTCACCAATTCTTTTCTTGGACATAAATAGTCTAGAGATGAGCTCATTAAAGGCATTTTTCATTTTACTTAGTATTTTCAATTTCTAGCATTTCCTTTTGATTCTTTCTTAGAGTTTCCACCTCTCTATTTTCATTACCCATCTGGTCTTGCATGTTGTCTACTTTTTCCATTAAAGCCTTTGACATAGGGATGCCTGGGTGGCTCAGTCGGTTAAGTGTCTGCCTTCTGCTCAGGTCATGATTCCAGGGTCCTGGGATTGAGTCCTACGTTGGGCTCCCCACTCCATGGGGAGCCTGCTTCTCCCTCTGCCTGCTGTTCCCCCTGCTAGTGTGCATTCACTCTCTCTGAAAAATAAATGAGTAGAATACTTAAAAAAAAAAAAAAAAGCTTTTGACATACTAATTATGGCCATTTTAAATTCCCTTCCTGTCTGATAACACCAAAATTTTTGTCATATCTGAGTCTGGACCTGATGCTTCCTTCCTTTGTTTCTTCAAGTTGTGTTTTTATTGCCATTTGTCCGTTTTGCAGTTTTTTACTGGAAGTGGGATGTGATTTCTCAGAGAATAGAAACTGAGGTCAGTAGTTCTTTAATGTGAACTTTGATGTAGATCTAGCTATGAATTGGGCTGTTCACTTTTGCTGTGGCTATAGGTGTCCAAGTCTTCAAATTGCTCTAGTGTCCTAGCTTTTCCTTTCTCCTGTTGTCTTTGGGCTTCTCTAATAACTTCTCCTTGAAAGGAGGTGATGTCTTGCTGCTCTTTTAGCCATAAGTCCTTTGTTATCACACTGGAGTCCCATTGATGTGGTATAAAATATTGGAGAGGGGGGGAAGTACCCTGGTTTTTAATCTTGTGATGCAGTCTTAGTCTATCAGTGGGCCTGTGTCCCTGCACTGTGACCTTCAGAAGCTTTTCTTGCCTCTCCCTCTACCTTAGAAGAGACAGGAAGCTAATTGGGGCTGAAATGGACTGATTGCATTTCCCTCAGGTGGGACAAGGCTCTGGTAGAATCTTTTCCCCTGCTTTGTAGGTCTTGGTTATGGAGAACGCTGTGGAGCTTTTTCAAATAGGAGATTACTCTTTCCCTCCTCCTACCAGAAACAGGGAATTTTTTTTTTGGCTCTTCACTATGAGACCCTGGTGGGATTCTTGAATATAAAACCCATGAAAATGTGGGTGGGGGGGCTAAGACTGTGACTCTCCAATGAGAGTCTCTCATTCTCACATTAGCTTCCCATTGTCAGACTCTAATAATTTGGCAAAATTACCGTTAAGGTGTTTTTGGCTCCTACAGCTTTAGCTCCAGCTAAGCAGATCTTAGTGAAGATGCTCTGTATCCTCTTGTCTCTCCAGATTTCAGGGTGGCAGTTTACCCGGTGACCTCAATTCTCTGATGGGTCCATTGATTTTCAGCTTGTTAACTGTCTTCTAACTCTAAGGACGGGAGTGACAACTTCCTAGCTCTTTATGTGTCAGAGGTTGATAAATGCGAATCACATGCCAACTGAGCTTTGAAGGCTCACTCCCTCCCCTTGACCTCCACTTTGTGTTTCAGTGCTTTGGGATCCCTTAAATGGTAATACCACAGTTGGTTCAACATAGGTCTGCTTGTGTTTTTTTCCACAGTAAATATTTACTGAATGTCTACTGCGTGCCAGGCACTGTTCTAGGTTATAGAGGCAGTGTGAACAACAAACAGGAGAAATCATCTATTTTTCTCTTTAGTCAGAACTAATTCCTATGTAATTCTGTTCTTACTGGCTCCTTCAGATTACGATCATGCCACACTGTCACTAGAATATATCATTTGTTCCTACCATCTCCCTCCACCATGGGAGGTGGTATATATAAAATACCTTTTATATTTTATATTTTATATATTAAAGGTATATAAAATACCTTTCTTGTATTCTTCACATCCTACCCAGACTTTGTGGCTCAATTCGAAACCTACATTCTCCAAGGAGTCGTAACTTTTCTATTTATAGTGACTTTTTTCTCCTTTGGATGCATACCATTTTGCTTTTATTTATAGCATATCAGTAAGAAAGAGGGATGTCTGTTGAGGACTTAATAATATAAAACTTTGTATTGGGAGTTACATTTTAAAAATACATATATTTTGGTGCTCACATAATTTAAATTTTTTCCTTTTTTTTTTTTTAAGATTTATTTATTTCAGAGAGAGAGAGCCAGAGTACAAGTGTAACTGGGGAGAGGGTTAGAGGGAGGGAGAGGGGGAGAGAGAGACTCCCGAGCAGACTCCCACTGAGCGTGGTGCCCAACTTGGGGCTCGATCCCACAACCCTGAGATCATGACCTGACCTGAAACCAAGAGTCAGATGCTCAACTGACTAAGCCACCTGGCAACCCCTGGCTTTCACATAATTTGTAAATAATTAGGAAGCAAAAACCTGGTTGTCTTGTTCTTGTTCATTTATCAGTTGAGGTCTCTCATTAGTGCAGAGGACACAATGGAGTGCCATTGAAGAATTCAGTCACATCCATTACTACAACCTGTAAAGACCAAAGGCAAGAGCAAAGACTTGGTCTAATAGGTCCTATGCTGTGTGCTGATGGCCAAAAAGGGGTATGGCCAATTTCTCAGGCACACTTGATTCCTCCACAAGCATGAGCCTTTCATTTTTCTTTGAGGGCATGCACTTTTTCAGAAATTGAGAGCTATATTTATTAAATCTTTTTGTACATTTCCCAGTTTTTTGCCATATATAATAAGCACTTGATAGTGAAGCTATCAGAGGATATCTGAAAGTATGGATTGTATTGCAATCAATCATTTCATTTGTAAGACAATTTATGCATCTGCACTAAACTCTCTCTTGTTAAAAATAACTGCATGTTTCATAGGCATTTCTATAAATACATCTGATTTTATAATGCTTCGTAAATAACCAATGTGGTTTCTGCACTATCAACCATGGAGGCACATATGTGTCCTGTACCATTGGCTTGAAATTGCCAAGAAATGTTCTTGATGAATGTGTGGAATGCCCTTTTTCCAGAGTCAAACATCTGGTTTTGGCACCAGTTTTTAGGCCAACCTCATGTTCAGCACAAAAATGGAATGTACTGGATTTGCTTGGGTAGAAGTTGCTCACGCAACCCACATTTCCAAATGCCAAGGCTATTGTAAAATTCATTTAAATTGATTTTAGGTGTGACAGGGTATCAAGAACAATACTTCTTGCTTGCTCTACATTTTTGTGGTGTTACCACCCCCAACTCATTGTATTATAAGTTTCTGTGTTACAAGGGAAGACCTGACTTACCAGCACTTTCCCCATCAACAATCAGGGGAACACCTGCAGATTTCAAAAATTGTAGCAGCAATAAAGTTTTTTGTGGGGAGCCGTGGACTAGCTGGAGTGAGTTAACCAAACCAGGCTCGGACTTGCATCCCCTGGACACCCACAAAGGGTTAAGAGCCCTGCAGGTGGACAGGCTGAGTAATGCTTGAGAAAGAGCTTGAGCAATGGGTCCTGAAACTCGCTTGTACGTGACTGCTCATGTAAACATAATTGGCACGATACAACTAGGCATAGCCATAAATCTGTTATGAGTCTGTGATATTTTTGCTGGTCTACAAACTACATCCAACGTTCTTTTGAAGTATGTGCAACTGGTATAAACAACCTATCCACTAGCTAGAGAGTCAGCCTTGAACGCCTGGGACAGAGATAGTGGGGAAGCTTGAAGAATTTCTCATGCATGCAGAATAAGCGCTTCCTTATCATTGTTTTCACTGATGCTATATAGTACTGTAGAACTTTGAATAAAGTGGCACTGCTTGGACATCGCCCACTGTGTCCCTCCTGTTCCCATCTCTTTACTTCTCTACTATTTCCCCATCCCCTTACCCTTGGAGCCCTGGACGAGTTGCCGCGCAGCGCGCGACAGTTTTTGTTATTATTAACCTATATTCAGAAATGGAAATGGAAAAGGCAGCCATTTGGGGTTTAGGCTTAACTGTACTATGTAATGGACAACTAACTGGTCGGTTAAATCCCAACATTATAAACCCTCTGGCTTTTACTATATTATAGTGCTGAACTGTGAGTCCCTGGAGGAGACTCTAACATTCCCTAGAGCTCCTTTCATATCCATTTCCACAAATATTTATTGAGGACCGTGTGTCAGTCACTGTGGGAAATGCTAAGGATAGAGCCGTGAACAGAATAAAGCCCTACAGAAATTGGGCAGGAGCAGGTAGAGACAATAAAAAATAAATGAACAGATAAATATGTAATAAATAAGCAATGTGAATTGAAATACAGCGAGAGGCTAGTGATAGATGGGGTGACATCTGAGCACACACCTGAATCAGGGGAGGGAGGGAGCCATTGTGGTCCGGCTGGAGAAGGGGAGAGTGCAGGGCGAATGCTCTGAGGCGCAATCTTGTCCCACCTGTCCCACCAGTCTGCTCCACCTGGAGAGCAGTGTGGCTGAAGCAGACTGGGAAGGGGCAAAGGTGCTAGTCAGTGGTGGCGAGACCCTGTAGATCAAAGGAAGGGCTTGCATTGTTCCTTCTCTGATGGAACAACACCAGAGGCTACATCCCCAGAGCCTAGCAGCGCCAGCCTCCTGGTAAATGTTAGTTGGATGATAATAATCAGAAAAGGATGGAAACACAATTACACCTTGTCTTTGACTCAGCAATCAATAAGGACTTCAGCAAGACAAGGTGCACGAGATTGTGGTATCTCATTTTTGCCCTATATCCTCGGCATCTATTTTTGAATATGTTTTTGCTTTTCCCTACTTCCAGTAATGTTGACAGTCTGAAGGGTCCCATTAAATTCTTTCATCAACTGCAACAGTGGGACAAAAATTTATCGGCATCATTCTGGCTGACTTGCTACGGAAGGGCATGGACGGTGTTGCCATGTGTGCCTTGACGCTGGCTTGTGGTTTGAGCTCATTATTCTTTGTCATTCTCTAGGACACAGCAGAAGCTTTCTGGAGGGGGCGCCTGGGTGGCTCAGTGGGTTAAAGCCTCTGCCTTCAGCTCAGGTCATGATCTCAGGGTCCTGGGATTGAGCCCTGCATTAGGCTCTCTGCTCAGCAGGGAGCCTGCTTCCCTCTCTCTCTCTCTGCCTACTTATGATCTCTCTCTCTCTCTGTCAAATAAATAAATAAAATCTTAAAAAAAAAAAAAAAAGAAGCCTTCTGGCGTCAAAGAGGGAACAGGTTGTGGGATTTCCCTTTTCCCAAACCAGAATGTTTGTCTCTGCCCTTCTTGTAATGAAAAGTGTTTTTCAAGTTTTCATTCCATCCTGGGTCTCTAAGAGCAGGCAGCCAAATATATATCCTGACCTACCTACCCAACCTGGAGGGAAGAAACACTGGCTGAGAAGTGAGACCGATGAGGCTGTATTTCTGAGTCTTGGCTGTAGTGTGTGGGGAGACAGTGAGTGGGAGGCTCTGTAGTTATATGCCGCCACTTACCACTTCTGTGATTTTGGGAAATTGGCTTACACTTTCTGTGCTCCAGTTTCCCCATTGGTAGAACATGGAAGATAAAAGTATTTCCTTTATAGAGTTGATGTAATGATTAATGACTTAAAATTACATATATAAAGTGCTTATAGTAAGCACACAATAATAGTTATGGCTATAATTATATTCACTGTGTGCCTATAGAAATTGTTTACTATCTGTAGTCCTCATTTGACAATTAGGGATTATTGATCCCCACCTTACAGTATTAATAGCAGAAACAAAGGAGATAAGATATGTGAAACACCTAGCATAATACCTGACACATAATGGTGATTGACTACTGGAATTGTTATTACTTGATGTGATTTCTAAGAGACTAATATTCAGAACCAAGGTTCTTGTGGCTCCTCCTTATACAACAGGAAAGCTTTTCTGATTTCTGATTTATGCTTTTGAATATGATTACTGAGTTCTATAACCCAAACCATACTCATGTCTCCCTTCAATAACATTGAAATGGTAGACCCCAAAACAGTTAAGATGTATTTGTTTGTAATTTAAAAATACCAGATTTAATAAATAGGAACAGAAAGTATTACCTCCCAGGGTTGGTCATCTGTGGGGTTGGAGGGATTCAGCATTATTGGACCCTGTAGCTCAAGAAAGTTATCGGGGATGCAGGATCTTTTTGCTCTCCACTTGGGTATTTGCTAGATTTGCCCTCGAATTGGCTATCCCATTGTTGGAAGAGGTGTCACATCTAATGGCCGGCAGTGGCCAGAAGGGAGCTGGGAATATATCCCAGAGGTCTCCTCAGACTTCCTTTTATAATTTATTGGCGGGAATAGGGTCATATACCCTGTTCCAAACTCATTAAGTAGCAAGAAGAAAGGGCCCACCTTGACTAATTTATACCAGCCAGGATTTACCTCTGGAGTTGGGATGGGTCATTTTTAACTTAGTCCTAGAGGAAGGACCCCAGAACAAACTCAGGGCTCTGCCCTCAAGGAATAAAGAAGAACAGGATGCAGTGTTGACATAGTTGTCTGCTATAAATGATCAACAAACCTTGTAAAACTAGATGTACTATTCTCTAAAATGAACTCGTGATAAGATCCTCTATTTTTATGAGTTCAAAACACTGCTTGGACAGTAGCTATACTCATGTTTCTCACCCCACACTATTACATAAGAGATGGTTCCAAAGCCTTGGATATTTTCAGGGCAACCCTGTCTCTTTACATACCCAGAGACAACCAGAAGTTGCAAAGCCTCTCCCGTGAACATTTCAAGAGTTCAGGGTCAGAGACTTTCCTATTGTCATTTGAGATGGGTTTTGCCCTCAAACCAAGTTTCCACATTCCAGGATGCCAATGGAATGTGGGATGGCCAATGTAGAAGGGAGAATTTGTTCTCAAGCCTGTCCTTTTTACATTTGTAGTAATACTGTTAGTACTTTAAGAGGACAGGAAAATGCTAGCTTTGCTCCATGTTTATTGAATACAGCCTGCCAATAAACTCATTTTACTTCCTTCATAGCTGTATTTGGTTTTCATCTGTGTTGGTGCCTCAAATAAATGTTTGGTAGGACCAGCTGGGGAGGATTTGATATCAATAGGAATCACTTTCTAAACAAGTAATTGAATGTGAGGAGCAATGAAAAAAGGTTAAAAACTAAATAGGGAATTCTTTTTTGCTGAGTACAAGTTGCACCATTAGCACTAACCATGCACTGGTTACAAGAACATATTTAGCAAAGGAGTGACCAGGAAAAAGAGCAAGCACAAGAGAGTGCCTCTAGTTGAAATTTATATTATTGAATCTTTTACAAAAGTTGTTAAGATACTGAAGAAACCCTTAAATGAGTGGGTTTTAATACCTAACACTCAAGTGGAGGTTATTAATACCTAATACTTGCTTACACGGACTTAATTTCTGTAAATGGAGAAACTCATTTTTCCTTACCTAATATAGTCTTACTTCTGCTATCAACATTTTAGTGCCTTTTAAATATCCATTATTCATTACCAGATGCAATTATCCTTTCTCCCTTATCCTTTTCAACCTTTCTACAGTATTGGATTTACTCATTCCCTTCTTGAACTTTTCTCCCTCTCTTGGGCTCTGTACTAAGTGTGTTCAAACTAAAAATGTCAGTTCTGCATTCTAAATGGCATGCTGGAGCTACTGGCCACTGGCAGTCAGTAGAGGGTTAGAAATAAAGAGTAATCTCTGATTTACATATGTGCGTAAGTAATGTGAGTCTACCATTATGTCCATGATCCTAACAGACAGACTCTTAGAGATCTAGGCAGCTAGACTGGTGTTTCGTTGGGCTCAATTCAGAGAGAAACAACTGGATCAGGTCACCAGGCTGAAGACACAAGAAGGGTGAAGAAGAAAGTAGATGAACCAGAGGAACTAGAGGGTAATCAGTACAGTAGAGAACTCTCCCCACGCAACACCAATCACAGCTAGGAAAATACACGGGAGAGCTATGGTCATAGTCCAGTTGTCAAAATAATTACTTTTAAGAGCCAAAGGTAGTCTATTGTTTGGGAGAAAGAAATTATTTCATCATAGTCCAAGGGTGTTCTTTCTCTTTACAAAACTGGCAGCTCAGATGAGTAGGAAAGTTCTGGAAGAAAGTACTATACCTGGGAAACATAAGGTAGAGGGAACCAGGCATAGGAATTGTGCCATGTGGCTCACGTGATACTGGTCTCTCTTATTTTACTCTTCTATCTCTCTTGAGGATTCTTTTTCTGTCCCCTGATCCCTGATTTGTCTCATCTTCCCTCTTCCATGATGTAATAGTAGGCCTTTCATTGTCCTTTCTCTTTGATAAGTTCATTCACTTTTCCGATTTCAAATCTATATATCTTGTCCCAGTCACACACCTAAGTTCTAGTTCTGCATTCTAAACCACTAGTCAAATGTCTTCACTGAGCTGTAACGTCACCAGTGTCCCCAGCAAGATGAATTCTTTTTTATCAAAGCCAAACTTTCTAATTCCCTATTTTGTTGTTTTGTTGTTATCATCATCTTCACAGTCACCATGTCTTGAAACCTTGCTAATCTTGAAATATACCTTTATCCTCACTCTTCATGCAAGATTCTGCCGGTTCCTAGACATTCTAACTTTCTCACCTCTCTCCTATCCATTTCCTCCTCCCAAAGCTATTGCCCTTGTTCAGACCCTTACTTCTCATACAGTCTAATATTCTAGCTTCCAGTTTGCTTTCCTTTCCATTTGGTCCTATATAGCACTGTCATATCAAATCTCCTAAAGTATGTTTTAATCCTTTCCACTACTGTGCAGAAATCTTCACTGTTTCTCTATCACTAATGTCGATACTTTAGTCCAAGACATCAATTCCTCACTTGGATTACTGCAAGAGACCTTTTATAGATTATTCTATCTCCAGTTACTTGGACTCTAGTCAAGTTGGTAACCTATGACCAGAGTGATTGCTTCTAGAATCAAGTGTGAACTCATTATTTCCTGATTATGGTTCTCTATTTCCTTAACATAGTTTTAACACAGTCTCTCAGGATTTAGTCCCTCTTTTTATCTCTAATTTCCCCTCTTGCTATCAGTTGCCAACCCTTCCACTCCTCTAGCCCTCTTAGGTTACAGAACAAAGAAGTAACTAATAGCAGATGTTTCCTCTTATCAGACAGGGCAGGTCTAGTGAGTAGGCACCAGTTTACTCTATAGCAGTTGGCTTGAAGCCACTGTGTAAACAAAGCCCGATGCTTTGTTTCCATGATGCCAGAAATCATGTTAAAAATGAAAAATTCAGTCAATCATCTGGAGGTATCCCAAATATCCAGATGTTTGGCATCATGTAGACAAAAGAGCCAGATGATTTGAAGAGAAAATTTCACTTTTCCAGTTAGAATATGCTACGGTGTCTAGAAGTTATCTAAGGAGAAAACATGCCAAAGTGACTTTCTTGAGAAAATGAGTTCCAGGTGGAATTAAAAACACCAGCATGCTGAGGAGTGAGGACTGTGGCTATTGCACTTGTAAGACTCTAAGGACAATAAAACCATCTGAATTGTTAACAATTGTCATAAACAATAATCAGCCTTCTTATTGGTTGATGCTCCCAGTTCGACCTGTGGCGTGGCTTCCATGTCAAGAGCCTCCACAGATATTCTGGCAGGCGTTAGGCAGGAGTCCACATATATTGCTCTAAAATGACCTGAGTGTCTTTGGGTAGAAACCAATTTAGTTACCTGTAAGGATTAGCATTACATTAGGGCTACTGTGACTGAAGCTCACATTTCTGGATCTGTACCTCATGGGCAAGGCAACCCGAAGAGTTGAAGAAAAGATTGGCCCAATGGCAAAAATAATAATATTGGTTTTGAGTCACCTGAAGAGGAAAATAAATAATGATTTATCTTACCTGTCAAATTAATAGTAAAGCAGGAAGATGTGCTTCAACTACCCTGAGTGCTGTAGGGAAGCAGCTTAAGAATTGTAGCAAGAGCATTCATCCAGTACAAGAAACACCAAGAAGTTAAACGTGAACAACCCCAAGAAGAACCAATGAAAATAGTTTGAAAATGAATGAAAACCAATGAAAATTTATGTCTGAGTCTGTTAAAGGTGACACTTATTTAAAATTTAAGTGTTCAGTCTATTAACTAAAATCCTTTCACATACTACAGATATTTGTTAATGATTTAACTTTAGGCAAATACACCGTTTTTAAGATTTTGTTTATTTATTGATGAGGGAGTGAGCACACACAAGCAGTGGGAGGGAGTGGGACAAGCAGACTCCGTGCTGAGCAGAGGGCCTGACATGGGGCTCAGTCTCATGACCCTGAGGTCATGACCTGAGCCAAAATCAAGAGTCAGAGCTTAATGAACTGAGCCACCTTGGTGCCCTAAATATACATTGTTAAGAGAGTTTCTGGTACTGTTTGTGGCCTGGAGAACCCTTGATTAAAAAAAGGCTTCTCTCTTAAATTCATGCTCTCCAGGCAATGTGTGCATAATCACTCAATGTTTATGAAAAATATTCCATTGCAAAATTTATCACCAGTTGGTTCAAGTTCATGGAGAGAATATTTTCAGTAAGCAACAAATTGATGGGACAGTTTTTGAGAAAGGGGACGGGTAATGCACATAATGTAAAAGATCAGCAAACACGGAGGAACCTATATTATGGTTGACCAGCAGTGGTAACAGCAACAACAATGACAAAAGTGCTCTTGGCAAAGTAGAATCTAAGCAGAAAAGAGGCAGCTAATTACTTTTCTTTTTCCTACTTTGTAAATGCTTTATCCTGTTATGTTGTGTAGGAAGTCACATCATTGTGTTGTTTAAATTAATATAATGTTTATTTCCTTAATAGGAAAACTGGTTGAGCGAAATATCTTGTGTGTTCCTTGCACCAGTTGCATTTGTAATAACATAAGTCATATGTGTTCTGACATTCACCTGGCTAGTAACGGGTGCCTGAATCCAAGGGCCTTCTGATACTCCTTCAGCTCTGCAATGTCTAATGATGGTGGAGAAGTGGCAGATCTGTCTGATCTACGTATAGGAAAGAGCTAGTCCTCATGGAAACGGAACCCTTATTTCTAAAACCTTTACAGACCTAGGTCTTGAAGAATTTTATAAATTCTAAGAAAAAATATGTGGCTCTGTTTCTATGAGGCAGATGAGCGTCTTTTTATTATTTTAGAGGGAAGGCAAAAGTTGATGACTTCCTGTGGGTATAAGTTATTCCTTGGGAATCAGGATGTAACTCAGAGCCGTGTTAATTTCCGTAGATATATACATCCTGTCCACTCACGCACATGCATCGGAGTAATTAAGGTTTTGAGTGGAAAACTCTTTACCACATGGGATGCAAATATGTTGAGACCAACTATATGCAATACACACTCCAACATTTGGTTGTGATTAGCCCCAACTAGTATACAATAAAAATATATTCAAAAGAATGAGGGTGCGTGCTGAGCAGAAGGCTGATAGTTCTTTAAAGTTCTGTTCTATTATTAAATTTCTTCTGCTTTCATATTGAACTTCAATTAAATATTCTCATTGGTTCATTGGAGTAGATTTCCATTCAAAATGAACATTTGTCAACAGATGCATTTATAAACAGCTGTGGTTTTCTTTGGGTATATACAGCGTCATTATCCAGACCATCTGGCCATTCTCCTGATGGTGTTTCTTATTTGAGCTTTCACTCTGACATAATAATTTATTGTCTTTAATCTGCTCAATTTCTTCAGAGAGAACTCTTCCTTCTCTCACACCTCAAATGGAACAACCACCAAAAAAAAAAAAAACAACCACCATAAACTGACAAATTAAAATGGTTACAAGAGGTGAGGAGACCTTTCTAAAGGTCACTGCATGACCTAGTTCTTTTCTTCTCTTTTTACTATAAAGCAGCCTGATTACAGAGAAAGGTCAATTTAAAAACAGAGCAATGCTACATTATTATTTTTAAGAGAAATTGTTTCCAAATATAAATATTTTCTGGGATTTCTTTGCTTGATTTATTTTTTCTTTAACTTTAGAAACTTTGGCACTTCTCAAATGATTAAGAAACAACAGCTTTATTTTTCCAGGACTTATGCTAGCCCTTGCTTTTCTTTCTTTCTTCTATTTTTTTTTTTTTAACTTAAGTTTGAGTACAGTTGAAAAATAATGTTACATTAGTTTCAGGTGTACAACACAGTGATTTGAAGTTTATATGTTAGGCTGTGCTCAGCATAAATGTAGCTGCCATCTGTCAGCATACAAAATTATTACAGTATCATTGACTATATTTATTATGCTGTGTCTTTTATTCCCTTGATGTATTCATTCCATTCCTGGAAGCCTGTATCTCCCTCTCCCCTTCACCTGTTTTGCCCCTGCCCTGACCCATTTCTGCTCTGGCAATCATCAGTTTGTTTCGTGTATTTACAGGTCTGATTCCACATTTTATTTTTCTTACCACCATGTTTTGGTCAGACTGGTATAATGATGGAAAAAAAGGAGAAAAATGTGTTTGTCTGCCTTAAAAGTTCCATCCATGAACAGCATAGAAACCTAAAAGCAGGTACCTTTTTCTTATTCAAATATAAGAAGTAAATTTTTAAAAATACAGGAGGGCTGAAGGAAGAAGTATTTTACATTAATGTGAGCCAATATATAACAAGCATACTTGGGAGTCAAAGAAAAATGTAGAGAAATTATCACTCACATCCTTAATTCTCTTATTGTGGATATATAAATTATTAAACTTTATTAGTTTATGAGCATTAGTTATGCTAATAACATTTTATGCAAATTATACTGGAAAACAAAATGTTGAATAGGAGATAAAAACTCACTTTCAAGGTGAGGTCTGTGTCAGTGACCTAGAAAACACAAGATGGTTTGACTATTGAAAAACGCAAATTAGAACACTTAGCCTCTATCATGTCAGTGAAAAAGATTTAGAATTAGAAAAAAATGGCAAAAGTTTATTTAAAAGGATAAGTTATTTTTTAAATTGGTAATGTGGAAGAAATAGAGAAAACAAAACATATTTAAAGGTAAATAAACTTTGTGTTTATGATATATGCATTCAAATAACCAAATGCTTTTTTTGTTGCTATTCCTATGTTACTTAAATATATGTATTCTTAGTTATTAAATAAATATTTTAGGAGTCAAAGATAATGTCATAAGAAATAAATAAGGGAGTGCTGAACTTATTGGTAGCTCTTTCAGAGCTTCCTGGGAGTAATTTAAATGTTGGAAAATTCAAGCACTTTCTTGTGAATAATATGTTGTATAAGATATATGACAGTGGTCACCAATGGCTGCTAAAATCACAAAAAGAGAGACAACCAGACATTACATATGTCATAATGGAGCACACTACCACCTATGAAGTAGTCTTGCCTGAAAGGAAATTATACCTGACACTGAAACCTCTCCATCTATTTAACAGGAAACATTTACACTAACATTTTATGGGAAATAGAGGAAAGAGACACATGTAAAATGACACCCATGAGGATGCAATCACCAAAATGTAGGCAATGGGAAACGATAGGACAAAATTTAGTTTCTTCCACAAAAAGTTGAAAGGAAAAAAAAAATAGATTGAAGAAGTACCCGTAGATTAAATGTAACTTAGGAGATCTCTCAATCAATCATGATATATGGACTTAGAATAATCATGATATATTGGATTTAGAAGCCAAAAATGAACTATAATAAAATGATAATTTGGGCATATAAGACTATTAGGGAATTTTAATTTTATTAAATGCAATAATGACATTGTGATTATATTTTTAAAAAAGTCCGTATCTTGTAGAGAGGTGTACTGAAGTATTTAGATATAAAGTAATACGGTGTCTAGAATATTCCTTAAAATTATTTGAGGTGGGGGCTAAGTGAATAGGGAAGAGATAAAAACAAGCTTGGTCAAAAGCTGATAATTGGTAAAGGCAGAAAATGGGTTCGGTATATACCATTCTGTCTGTTTTTACATATGGAAGACATTTTTCTTCACAATAAAATATTTTATGAAAAAGAACAACTTGCTATATAAGTGAAATACTATTACATGCTTTTCAACAGCATAAAATAATGTAATAATATACAGTTATCCAAACAATATTACAGTGTAATTTTAAAGACTTTATAGGAACAGAATTTGCTCCTATCCTTAGAAAACCAGTGCGTGACTTGCTGGAACAAAACTACTTTGAAATAATGACAAATTCTAAAAATGTAAAAATAAAATTGTTTTGTTGTTATTGATATAAAAGAATCAACCAAAAATTAACAAAAGATAAAGTGATACAAAGCCAGTAGTAATTTAATTATCTTCTATTCAGACAATAGATTTTAAATGGAAGAACAACTTTTTCACTCACTAGGGATATAACTCTGCACATCACTGAATTATTCTCTTTAGGTAAGGCTCTCTTGTGATATAAAAGGAAATCATGACCTAAAGAAATGACGTACAAACTTTTCAGGTCTCCAAGATGTTTCTATCTAGACTGTGATATTGTGATTTGTAGTAAGAAATATATATGAGGTCTTGCTCCTGTTTCTGGCATAGGATCGTCTCAAACCCTTGACATTTTCTAAGTGGTGAGAATAATCAAGTTGTCTTTTGCTATGTTAATAAGGTGGGTTTTGGGAAGCAAGTCAGGATTGGGGCAGGTTGATAGGAGAAACAACCAAATGATCAGACAGTTGGAACTCTCAGTCTCACCCTAACCTCCCTCCTGGGTAGGAAGAAAGGCTGGAGGGTGAGTTGTCACCAATGGTGGATGATTGAATCAAGCATACCTATGTCATGGTGCCTTCATAAAAACCTAAAAGGACTAGGTTCAGGGAGCTTCTGAATTAGTGAACCTGTGGGGATTTGGGAAGAGTTGGTGCACCTAGAGAGGACATGGACTCCCCTTGCCCTTTCTTCCTCCTTGTCCTGTGCATCTTTCATCTGGCTGTTCCTAAGTTACAGCCTTTTATAATCAACCAGTAATCTATCGAGTAAACTGGTTTCCTGAGTTCTGTCAGCCACTCTAGTGAATTAACTGAACTCAAAGAAGAACCTCTGATTTATAGCCAGTCAGAGGTGCAAGTGAGAACCTGGGCTTGTAATTGGCATCTGAAGGGGAGAGCAGTCTTGTGGGACTATCTCCAGGCAGGGAGTATCAGAATCGAGTTGAACGGTAGGACACCCAGCTGGTGTTGGAAAATTTCTTGGTGGTGCGGGAAACCTCTTCCCTCCTCAGAACTGGAGTCAGAAACATTACTCCTTAAATTTCTTTTCTAACTCCTCCTCTGTTCTATCCATGGCATCATAATTCTCTTAGTACCTCAGACTTGAAACAGTGCTGTAGTTTTGGATCCTTTCTTCCTTTCAGTTGCAATCAGTTCACCAGTCCTCATGAATCTTGTGTGTCAGTGTGTCATGGGTTGCCCTCTCCCAACCTTACTTTCTAAACCTCACACCTGAGTTCTGCTTAATAGCTGAATCCTCCTCACACTGTTGACAATATAGTCTTCCTACAATGTTAATTTCACCACATTGTCCTATAATCCAGAACTTCCAACACTCCATTGCTGTTTGATGTCGAGCTTTATTTTTTTGCCTGGCAGCCCACATTGTCCTAGATTTGTGCCCCAATAATGTGTAGATATTGCTTCTTTCATCCTTTAGTGAAATTTTGCCCTGTATTCCAGCTTTACTGTTCAACCCTCTTTACTCCATTCTCGAAGCCTATCTTATAAAAATCACTTGTCTGCTATCTGTTGGCTTTGGCCACTGGGAGCATTGTCAATGGATTTATGGGTTAAATGAAACCTAAGGAACATTAAAAGAAATTTGCCTTTAAGATAAAGCAGAAAAAATTAGAAACAAAATTGTTTTCCTTATCTACTCACCAGAATCTCAGTAAATTATGTAGAATCTCAGAGTCAAAGAGAATGTAAATTGTGCACACCCCAACTCCCTTTCAAAGCCAAAGTGTTCTTTAAAGGCGTCTCAAGGTTTATGTTCTCTGTTTTCCAAAAAAAAATTGCTTCCAGCCTTTAGCAGCTTTCACTTCTAGAAAATTCTTTCTTATATCAAAATTTCTATCTCCTCAGTGACATTCATTGATTGTACTTACAGCTCTGGACCTTTAAAGATAAAAACCCAGTCTCCCTCCTTATACAAGCACTTCAAATGTATGATAGTATCACTTTGTGTACTCTTTCCTAAGTTGTAAATTTCCAGTTTAAAAAACTGTCTCTGAAAGAACATGTTTTTAAGCCCCACAGAGGCTATTGATTGAGTCTTCCTTGGGTTGCTCACTACCTACAAGAGCTCTCTTCTGGCTGGTGCCTGTGTTACTGTGAGATGCCTGCCCTTATGTATGCATTCCTTAGAATCAGGGGCTGTGTCCTAGGTGCCCTAGTATCTCCAGTAACCGCCCCAGTAATTAAGACTATCATTGTTTATTTGTGAACAAATAAATATGTTAATGAGTTCCTGAGGGTGGGGCCTTTATGATGAAAAGAGACACCAGAAGGCTTGCTCATGAGCATGCTCTCTCTCTACACCCTCCCCCCTACTATCTCCCCCCACCCCCACAACATGAGGATTCAGCAAGAGGGTGGCTTCTACTAGCCAGGAAGAGCACTCTCACTAGAAATCGACTATGTTGATATCTCACTCTTGGGTTTCTAGGCTAGAACTGTGAGGAAATAAATTTCTGTTGTTTGAGCCACTAAAAGTCTGTGATATTTTACTGTGGCAGCCTGAGATGACCAAGACCTGAGATGATGTTTTAAATGAAATTTTTGGATGAATTAGGCCGTTTCTACAAATAACACTCTCAGAATATTCCTGCGAAGGAAACAGACTCAGTTTGACTTTTTAAAGACTAATTGTACTGGAACTTTGGACATCATGAAGTCATAGCCTGATTCATAGGTTTTATTGGGTATCATTGCAGATACAGCCGGTTAGACCGTAACAAGATGCCTCTAAATGGCTTTTGATGCATTGTACAAACTCATCAACAGAGAGAAAATAGTGGAAAAACACACAACCCTTCTCCTTTATTCTGTAAGAAAATCACTGATATGCAGAACAGTGCCCAGAATCATAACTTATTAAGTTGGACACGCCATTCTTGGGAGTATATAATTTGAAATGTCACATATGCTCCCTGAACTATGGCCGTATCTTGATAGGACCTGATAGGAAGCTAGGTTGTGTAGAAGATTCTGAGGCCTTAGGATCCTGATTGGCAGAGAACCAAACAGAGCCATTCTCTAAGTCAGTCAGATGTTCAGATTTCCAGTAAAGGTCCCACAAACAATGAACTCAAGGGCATTGACAGTCACCTGCCAAAACAGCAGCTTCTCTGTTTTCCTAAGCAGTCCTGTGTGCAGTCTATAAACAAACTGTCAAAGACTTTATATATCTGGATGACACAGTTGCAGAGTTAATTTTGGTCAGAGAAAACTACCCCCCCCCCCCCCCCCCCCCCCGCTTTTAACTTGGGTGGAGTTTTAATCAGAGGAAGAATCCTGTTATAGGCATTTCCAGTGTTCCTATGGAGATGTGCAGCAATGGGTGGGCTGCCAAACATAGACTATTTTCATAGGTAAAATTAACACTTCGAGCGAAGTCTAGGAGAGGGTGGAGGCTTTATCTTAGGTGTTCAGCTCTGTGGACCAGCAGCCCGGGGATATCACTATCACATCCCAGGCTTGGGATTTCAAGACTCATGTTATAGAAATAACTCTCTTCTTTTTTACACGTTTTTCTAAAATTTAGATAGGCTGGTATCAAGTGGAGAGTGCTTGAATCTGTGAAAACCACAGAACAGTTTCTCTTGCCTTATAGCACTGTGCTGTTTCTCAGTCTTTGAAAAGAGCAACCAGCAGAGTCAAAGTAGTTAAGGGCCTCTAGCACCTTCACTTAGAGTGAAGTGCATTAGAGCATGAAGAGCATTAAACCTGTCTATTTCATCCTCCTTTTTTCCGGTATTACTGAGGTCCATGTTAACCCAGTGCCTCCAGGCAGTGAGTCTCTTCCCATCCCAGTCCTTTTTTAAGTTAAAAACACACACATTTTAATGACAGGACTCATTGGAGAATATTTGTAAGTATGGAGAAAGAAGACAGTGAGTAACGTTCATGAGCTTGCGTAAGTGAACTATTACAAAAGTCCGATTCTTTCTACCGTGCACATAAGCTTTCCTACTTTTCCCCTGAGTAAACTCTGGTCAACTGCATGATACAGCTGCCTTCTCTTCTGTTATTGCGCTGGACCCTTGATAATTTCCATCTGTACTTAGGACCACCTCTGAAGCCTATTCAGTTCAGATTACCACCTGCAGAAGAGTCCAAGGAGCCTTCAACACTCAGCTGTCAGGGGTCACCCTGAACACCTCTCTTAGCAGTTTTCCTCACCATTCTGGCAGAGGTGGCCTTCCCCTTCATGTGGATAGGCTAAAATGTTTTCATAACTTGGACTCAAGATGTTGGCTTTTTAAATTTGAGTAAAGCCAACATAGGAAATTCAAAGTTATAAAAAGATGCATTTGAGAAACTATTCCTTTTTACAAGAGTTGAAAATTTGGCCAGAGAATTAACCACAATTAACACAAGTAATGATAGATCCTGGTATTAAAGGGACATAGAACTCATTCAATAAAATTTTACCTGCAACTACATGGAAACGCAACTGTCACCCTTTATGTCAATATTTTATACTCTTTTTTATACTTTATAAAAAATATAGAATGAGAGTGGTGCCGATTTTGTAGTTATAGAATGTGAGAGAAGTTAAATGACCAGTAAGAGGTCTCATTGATTGGGGGATTAAAATTAAAACCCAGATTTCAGTTTCAAGACCTTTGTGCTTTCTTCTGTACAGTGTCTACCTCTGAATCTTGGTACCTAATGAAAACATTCAGGTAGGTTAAGAAATAGTATCCATTGCTATTTAAAGATTAAGGATCAGGAATACTCAGTATTAAGGATAATGAATATGAACTCATAATAATGGTGCATCTACGACACATGTTTTTTCAGTGTCGTCATCACTGTTTTTGACCTCTACATGTCCTAACTATACTGTAAGCAGAAGGACTGGCTCCATCCCCATCAGGGGGATATGGAGGCCTGTGATTTTTAGAATGAGTCAGAAGGCAAAATCTGCTGTTAATCTCATATCAACCTGTGACTCTTTTCTAATAACTGGGTTGCTGAATAAGTCAAATTCATGTAACTACCCATGTTCTGAATCTCTTTCCTCTTGCTCTAGTTTCTCCTTCAGTATCGGGCACTTTATTTAGTTCCTTTTGTTTGGAGTTTTTCTTGTCCTGATTGGCCCTAAATCTTTAAACAGCGCTCATCACCCGTGGCCAGGCACTTCTACTCTTGAGGCAGGACTTCCTTGATGCCTGCATTCGTCTGCCTGCTGGGATCAGGAGGACTGCCTGGAGGAGATGTCATGGACTTTGGAGTTTGATCATGATGAGTTTGAAGCTAACGATTAGCTTCGATCTCTACATCTCCATGAGATATGTATTCAATTCCCATTTGATAAATGATAAAGCCAAGGCAAGTCTCTCACTTCTTGAAGTGTCAGTTTCATAGTTTATAAAATGCGATTGTTACTGTTACTTATCAAGGTCCTCTCCAGTGTTGACCAGAGATTAACTGCTCTCCAACACTGCTTTTCAGGCTTTATGGATTCTCTACCGACTCTGGGGCATATATCAAGGCTCCAGGCTCCTGTTTCATTGGTCAGCTCTACTTTATGACAGCCCGGGCTTCCAAATATCCCAGGGACAAATATAAAGTGACAAAGTAAAGTACAGCAGTTTAGATGGCCTCTTTCTAGGCACAAGGCCAAAACAATAAGCACATGTTATATGCTGTGAAATCTAAAACAATGATCTACTGTGGTTCAAATTTCCATGTTCTATTATCCCTCTTTGCACCTGCTACAGTCCCGTGTTTGCTTTATCTTGCCTTATTTTCCTTCCTAGGACTTATCAGTCATTGCTGTCTGGCATTATGGTGTAGCTCCATTTGCTTATTGTCAGGCTGCCTGCCCCTCAGGAACAAAGGCTCCTCCTCATGAAAGGAAGGTTACCTCTTTTTCCTTGGCACACAGCGGTTCCTCAATAATATTTGTTAATGGAGAAGGAAGGAAGGAAAGAAGGAAGGAGCATACTTGGGGTAGGATCAGAAAAATAAGAATTTTAACAATTTTGATAATGGTGACATCTAAGTGTTATCGAGTGCTTACTCTGTCTTATTCTTTTAAGAAATTGATAGGTGTTAATCTCATGTTAAGAGATAGGTAAGGCTGGAAAAACTGAGTTTAGGTCACTTGTCTGTGGTCACACAGCTCATAATAAATCTTCAGACCCAGGCAGTTTACTCCCAGATTTCATGCTCTTGATCTCCTTGATCTGTTGGTTCTTTTTTGTAGTATGTAATTGATTCATGGAATTAAAAAAAAACACAGACTGAACATTTACTGTGTTAAAGCGATGACTTGAAGACACTCAAAGAAGGCTCTCAGTAATTGTTAGTGAATTCTATTAACTCAACAAAATACTTCTTATTTGGATGAACTTACAATGAACACTTCAGAGGACTTGGAGAGAGACAGGACTCAGGCTGGATCACACATTTCTTGTTCGGACCCTCTGTAGATTAATACATTGTAAACAATTCAAAGGACATCCTCATGCAACTCTGAGGGTATTTCAAGGAACCTTCCCATCTGGAATGTCTGCTGATTTTTTTTCATATCGTATTTCCCTAAGGATGACTCACAGGAAATTGAGGTTTCAGAAATATGGTTTTTTTTTTTAAAGATTTTATTTATTTGACAGAGAGAAACACAGCGAGAGAGGGAACACGAGCAGAGGGAATGGTAGCAGGAGAAGCAGGTTCCCTGCTGCGCAGAGAGCCCGATGCGGGGCTCGATCCCAGGACCCCGGGATCATGACCTGAGCTGAAGGCAGACGCTCAACGACTGAGCCACCCAGGCGCCCCTTTGTTTTTTTTTTATGGCACTTCTCTACCTTCACTGCAGACATTTTAAAGATAAGTGATTTTGTGGTTGTGCTTTTTCCCATTAAGCGGAAGGAAAGAAACTTAACTTTGTTGATTATTTTCTACAACTTCTTTAATCCTAATAACATTTACACTTGTGTCATAATAATGATGGTGGTGATGATCCTGTTGACGGTGATATAAATATTCCAGTAAATAAGAGTAAAAAGAGAGTGGGGAAAAAAAAAGCCCTGGATAACAGAATTGTAGTCAAAAACAGTTGTTGGATAACCATTTTGTGTGTTAAGCTTCATATCATGAGGGGGATGAAGACACGTGCAGTCACCCTGGCCTCAAAGAGTACATAGTCTCTTGGGCGAGCCAGAGGTAGACCAGCTGTCTCCAGCAGGGGTTTGGGGTGGGAGTCGGGGGAAGTGGTAGGTAGGAAACAGACACAAAGAGCAACGATCACACGTCTGCTGGGAAATAATTAATTTCAACTGGAGGATCATTTAGTGCCTTTTTGGAAGGGTGGTATTTGAAATAGGTCTTGAGAGATGGCATAGACTTCCTTTAGAAACACCATGAAGAGCAAAGAAAAAATATGTAAAGGTGGGGATGTGGGGAGGGTGTAAGGGATGCATCTGTCTCAGGAGGCTTTTCCTTTTTCCCTCCCTCTCTCCCTGTTTCCCTCACTCTGTTCCTTTTCCTTTCTTCCTCCCCCTCCCTTCTTTCCTCCCTTCCTTCTAATGTGTAATGGGCCAGAGAAGAAATCCACAAACCTCTTCCCAGGACCTACGGTCATGCCCAATGCATGTGATTCTCAGTATATGTCATTGGAAAGTAAATGGGTATACTGTGTACAAATGGGAGCTCAAAGAGGCAAATCTAATTTGCATCTTAAGGGAAGACTTTTGTGCTAGATCACCTCATGGAAGTCAATTAAAAAAATATGAGTATCTACATCAATCACCCATGTGTAATTGCAAGAGAGAGAAACGAATGAACAAAAATTCACAGAGTTGGGTTGGTTTTCTGACTCTCTCTCCTCATAGACACAGAGAAGTCTAGAACAGGAGCCATGTCTTTCTCATTCAGGAGGCATTTTATTTAGTACCTGTGATGTGTCAACCACTGTGTTAAGTATCATGGTTGAAGATGAAAGATAGGTTCTTGCCAATACTGTGCTTCAAACTAGTGGGGAAGAAGGATGATGCGAGTCTGTGCTACTGCTGATTATTAGAGAGTATCTGCTGCCAGGCCCCGTGCCAGGCATTGCCAATACATTATTTATTTGGTGGACTCACCCTCCGGGGTGAGTATTATCTCTGTTTTAGAGCCGAGGATTCAAAGCTCAGGCTAAAGCAACTTGCCCAAGGCCATGTAGCTGTGTTAGGTGGTAGAGCTGAGATTAGAACTTTCAGACTCCAAAGCCCCTGCTCTTAGCTATTCATTATATATATATAAAAGGAGAGAGGGAGAGCTTTAGGGGTTGAGTCTTAATGGATTGAGTCCCTTCCTGTGTTGAGCCTTAAATAATGGATCAGGAATTTATAAGCAGGAGAAAGAATGGAGAGGACATTTTGAGGCAGTAGAGCAAGTGGGTTATTAAGGCTTGGTGTGTCAGAGGGATGGAAGATTTGGTTAGTGAGGTAGAAATGCGCTTCAAAGCAGCCCTGTGTGCTTGGGCTCACGCAGTGTCTCACCCCGCTAGCTGAACCTTAGAATCACCTGCAGAATGTTTAAAGACTATAAAAGCCCAGGCACCTGTCCAGACCAGTGCAAATGAAGCCTCTAGTGGTGGGGGCAGGCATCTGTATTTTATAATGTTCCTCTAGTTGTCCTGGCCCAGGGCTGGGGGCATATTACTGGGCTGAAGCGGTAGGAACCACTGAGGGAGGTCAAGCACGGTGGCGTGCTCACGGATTAGAGGCCCAGGGCAGAGGCAGGAAGATCATTTAGAAGCGGGCTACTGAGTAATGGTGAAGGCCTAAATAAAGTCGGGGCAAGATGGAAGGAAGCAAGGAAAGATACATGAAAGGTGATCAGGGAGCGAGCAGGGTACACAGGTTTTGGCCTCCCTCTGGCAGGTTGGAGGAGAGTGAGGTGTGACTCTTCAGTATCAGTATTCAGTATTTAGATACAGGAGCACTCGCCTAGTGGCATCTTTTCCTCAGATATCTGTGTTTCAGCTCCACAGAGCCCCATCTCAGTTCTGTTTTAATAATTTTAACTGCTTTCATTTGTTGCCTCAACCCGAGGGGTGGTAGCTGTTTTCCGCGGTTGATATCCTTGATACCTTCAAGTTCTTTTGCTATGTTTCCCATTACCTATTTAGGAACCTTATAACTGGTTAACAGTTTTTTATATTAAATTTTCATGGTTCAAAAAGGTACTGTTGTGTCTGTCTCCTGAAGGAGCCCTTACCTACAGAGAAATTGGTTTCCAGGGGTCATTTCAGGACACAGATCCTCAAAATTACCTGTGGATTAGTTTAGTCATGTTTTTGAGCTTAAATGCAATATTGATCTCCTTTCCAATGGGAAATGGGATTCTAAAGCCTGTGGCATGTAGCCTCATTACAATCAATCAAGTCACTACCTGTGATTGATTTTGATGAAGTATTTACCGAAGCAAGTGCCTTGGGGACTCAGGTGGCTACTGCACTTAACAATGGTGGGAATAAAGATGCCAGTAAGGATGGTGGGATGGCATGAATTTTGATGGATGCATTGGACTGCTCACAGAACAGAAACGATGAACAAGTCTTTATAATTTTAGCTCAGGTCATGGAGCCACGAAGCTTCCATGGTAACCCTAAGTCAATTTTTTTGTAGCCACAGGATCAATATTCCAAAAATCAAACTCAAAATACTATGTTTGCAGAATTAGGATATGTGTTGAATTCATAGTCTCACCAAGTCTCTCATGAGAAAGTTGGGGCCTTGATTAGAAAGGAGTAAGGACTTGAAATGGACACGTTAGGTCACAATCAGGTGAAGCTAAGAATCTTAGACCCAAGTCCCTCTGAACCTCCTTTGTTGGTTGAAGCTGACTGCCTCTGTGTCTGAAAAGGCAAACCTTTCCTTGTCTGAAAACCTTGCAAACGTTAACTAGGGGCTGTTACCTTGCAGGTGGAGCTCATTTTACTCAAGTTTAACCTCCATATCTCTTGTTGCCACTAGACTTTGCCTATAGAGGGCGCCAGAAGTAGGTTATAAAATTGGTTAGAAAGGTGGAGGATGCTTGGTCTTTCCTGTTTTCTGTGGGCTGTCTGCTCCTCATCCCTGTGAAAGCCACCCTAGCAAGACTTCATCCCAGGGTGGGAGTTCCTTCCTAGAGTGGTAGCTGGACTCAGTTTGTAGTTCTCTCAAGACTTTGCAGTTTTTTCAATATCATACCTTCCCTCAGACACCCCAGTGCCTGGCAAGCAGGACCTTGTCCTTAGAGGTGAGAGTGTCAGCTACATGGGCACCTTCTGTAAGTCTCTAAGTTTTAATGATCCCACCATCATCCCTTTTCTGTGTGTGTGTCGGGACTAGTAGTGACTTCTTGTGGTTGCTGTCTCTAGGATACTCTAAAATTCTTTCTATCCTTTCATTTTCTTAGTTATCACCTTTATTCCTATTTAACAATTGATGTTAAATTCTCTCTGTTCTTGTTTTTCTCTCTTGGCTGGACGTCTAATAAGATGAAACCATAGAATATCTATGTTGAATTCTATTAGGAAGGGCAGGGACCATTGAAGGGAAAAGAAAGAAAAAAAATAATAAAAGAAGCAGAGAAAGGGAAAGAACCATATTGGGAGAAGTTGGGAGAGTTGGAAGAGAGAAGGAATTGAGGGAGGGGGAGGGGAATGCACTACTGTGCAAAAGGGTATTTGAGGAAGTGTGTGGATATATAGCTTTGCTGCATGGTATGACCTGAAATCCCTGGCTTTATCCTTTCACATAAGGCTGCAGTAAAGATTTAAATTGGTTTACAATTTATTTTGGACATTTGAATATATACTTTTGAATGCAACACTTGGCTGATACTGAACACAGATAATACACCTTTATAATGGTTACATTTGGAGCTACGAGATGACTGTTGGACCCCAAGTCTAGTATTTGCATCCCAGAGACAATAATGATTCCAGAACTGAGCCAAGAGAGAACTTTCATCGTTACTCTTTGGCTCCTGGACTTGTGGTGCAGGGGAGCAGGAATTGACTCAACATGAAATGGGAGGGTCCCCTGAATGCTAGCAGCACATTACAAAGGCTGAATTATTGCAATTCAGGGGTTACATGACCTGCTAATGGTGAAAAGAGAATTCAACTTGTCTACTGTGAATTCAGTCAATTGAGCATACCTCAAAAGTCTGATGTAAATTTTCTGGTTAGTTTTTCACCCAGGTTTAACCGATTTATCAGTTTCTTGAGAAATTAATCCTCTCTGCAGGGGAAGAAAAGATTTGTGGCAAACATGTTTCAGCTAGGTATTTTCAAGATTTTTCCCTGTTCTAACATCTGAAAATAGATATCCTTGATCTGTACAGGTAGCCTAGACCATGCTATGAATCAAACTTTGGATTCACTGATAGAAGATGCTTGTTAGTAAACACTGACAGATGTGGGAGAAATACAACACTGGAGGAGGTAAATGAAAGATTGAGCAGTTACAATGGTCACAACATGAGGTAATTAGAAAAATATCAGAGCTTCAGTAGAGTGTTTTGGTGTCCAATATTAGGAATTATTTGTATCTTCAAAGCCATAAAAAAAAAAATCTCTATTTCAGTGGTGGGTGGCCTGACCATCTTTGAAAGAGCCTATGATTGAATGGAGAGTCCATAATTACAAATCAAATAAGACAGGAATGGTCTGCAAGGTTTTTTTTCTGACATAAAGGAATATTGGAGAGAGATATATAATAGGAAGCGGGTCACTATGGCCACAGCAGGACAAAATATCCTGACTGGAGTTACTGACAGAATTACATGGGATACTCTTCCCCCCAATTACATGGGGAAGAGTATTTCTCCAGGGAAAGCAGGGATGCTGACATCTGAGGACAAGTGGAAAATGTTGAGGACACACAAAAGTAATGGATAGCCACTGTAAAAAGGCATTAAAATAATCATGGAAATCTCCCTGTTGTCTTGCAGCAGACTTTTTTACACAGGCAACAAGGAGAAGTATTATATTGTAAGGTTTGTCGACTTTTAAAATATATTTGTTTAGTAATTAAAGAAATTTCCAGAATATTCAATTCAGTTAGTACTATGTATTAAGAAAATACATTTATTGTCCTGTATTCTCAATTCTGACATTTTCTGAATAAATAGTATATTCCTGGAAGTAACTTTAGATCAAACAGACCCTAGCCTAGGATTAACTGTAAATAGTTAAGAGTTTTAAGTGTTAATTTTGGAATAAACTAGAAGGAATGTAATTACTAGAATTTTATTTATACTTTGAATTAAAGTAGTACTTTTACTACCCAAAGCAATCTACAGATTCAGTGTAATCCCTTTCAAAATACCCACAGCATTTTCCAAAGAATTAAAACAAATAATACTAAAATTTGTATGGGACTACAAAAGAACCCAAAGAGCCAAAGCAATCTTAAGAAGAATAAAGCTGGAATAAACCAATTTCAGATTTCAAGATATGCTACAAAGCTGTAGTAAAAAGAACAGTATGGTACCATTACAAAATAGACACAGAGATCAGTAGAACAGAACAGAGAGCTCAGAAATGAACCCACGCCATATGGTCAGTTAATCTAGGACAGAGGAGGCACAAATGCACAGTGGGGGTGAAAGTCTTTTCAATAAATGGTGCTGGAAAAACCTGGACAACTACATGCAAAATAATGAAACTGGACTAGTTTCTTATACCATACACAAAAGTAAACTCAGAATGCATCAAAGATCTAAATGTGAGACCTGAAACCATAAAAATCCTAGAAGAGAGCACAGGGAGTAATTTCTTTGAAATTGGCTGTAACAACATTTTTCTAGATATGTCTCCTAATGCAAGGGAAACAAAAGCAAGAATAAACTACTGGGACTACAGCAAAATATAGAAAGCCTCTGCACAGCAAAGAAAACCATCAACAAAACAGCAAGGCCAACTTCTGAATGGGAGAAGATATTTGCAAGTGATACATGCAATAAGGAGTTAATATCCAAAATATATAAAGAACTTACACAACTTCAACAGCAAAAAAAATCCAAGCAACCCAATTAAAAAATGGGCAGAGGACCTGTAGACATTTTTCCAAAGAAGACAATACAGATGGCCAACAGACAAATGAAAAGATGCTCAACGTCACTCACCATTAGGGAAATGCAAATCAAAACTGCAATGAGATACCACTTCACACTTGTCAGAATGGTTAAAATCAAAAAGACAAGAAATGGCAAGTGTTGGCAAGGATGTGGAGAAAAAGGAACCATCACGCACTGTTGGCAGGAACGTAAACTGGTGCGGGCACTCTGGAAAACAGTATGGAGTTTCTTCAAAACATTAAAAATAGAGATACTATATGATTCTGTAATTCCACTATTGGGTATTTACCCAAAGAAAATGATAATACTAATTCAAAAAGATATAAGCATCCCTATGTTTATTGCGGCCATTATATACAATAGCCAGTATGGAAGCACTGATAAAAAATGGATAGTATCCACTAATAAATGAATGGATAAGGAAGATATGGATGTGTGTGTGTATTACACACCCATAAAAAAAAAGAAAGGATGAAGTCTTGCCATTTCAGACAACATAGATGGACCCAGAGGGTGTTATGCTAAGTCAAGTAAGTTAGGGAAAGACAGGTTTTATACAATTTTGCTCATATGTGGAATCTAAAAAATAAAACAAATGAATAAATGAACAAAAAACTGAATCAGATCCATACATACAGAAAACAATCTGATGGCTGCCAGAGAGAAAGGAGCCCAGGGAGGACGTAAAATGGGTGAAGGGGAGTAGGAGATACAGGCTTCCAGTTATGGAATGAATAAGTCATAGAAATACAAGGAAGGAACAAAAGGTACAGTATAGGGAATGTAGTGAATGGTGTCATAATAGCACTGTATGGTGACAAGTGGTAGCTCTACTTGTGAGCATAGGACACTATATAGAGAAGTTGAATCATCATGTCATACACCTGAAACTAGTGTAACATTGTTGTGTCAGCTATACTTAAATAAGAAATTAAAAAATAAGTAGGAAAAGTAGTATTTTAAAGAATTCATGCGCCTCCAGACCTTACAAGAAAAACTCATCAACGGTTGTCCACAATTGCTTAAAATCAAGCAATTTCTGTGATGAGGCACTCCCACTAAATTGCATGACACCTGGCAGGGCAGAAAATACCCAGCAGCTAGTGCCGGTCCGTAAGGATTTGGACACCTTTGGAAAGAGTAAATGTGAAACAAATTAGAGAGGAAACCAAGGGAACAGTAGCTTGCTCACTTTCCAGACTCAGACCTCAAGCTAAATATAATTTGGAAAAGAGAATTTGTCCAGAAATCTGGGCTGAGAACAAGCTAACCAAAACCTCTTGAGGTCCTCCAAAATGCTGAAAATGAGTCGTTATTTATAAATACAATAAATTGACAGAAGAATGTTATACTAGTATCAGAGTTTAACAGTTCACTTTAGAGCCTATATTTAATGTCTAACTTTGAATCATCTTAGGTTATAAGCATACATTCAAATAGTTGCTGCAGATAACAATCATTTACTTTCTTTTTGAAGTGATATATTATAAAAATGATGGCCAAAATACCGCTAAATTTCTAACATAGTCTTCTGAACCCAAACTTGGGTCTCTACACTAGGAAGAGATCCCCTTTTATTTCCTCAGAAACTACTTTTCTATGGAGGGATTCCAAGATGATCACCATTTATTTTTCATTCTGCTCTCTGATAAAGAGTTTGCAGTGTATTCTTTCCTAACAGAATGCCTTATGTGTAAGGAGCAAAAAGAATTATGAGAAATGGAGCTCCTCCTTCTCTATCTTCTGCATACATTCCTCTACCCCAAACACACCACCTATAACTTTTCCTACAACTGGCACTTCACTGCCACTAACAGTGGTCACTAAGTATAATCCCTGGGGGAGGGGGGGGGAATGATGGCCACATCCCATTTACACTCATAGAAGTTGACATGCATTTCCCCGAGGAATTCCATGCACACAGCAACCCCAGCATGGAGTGCTTGGGAATATCTCCAACTCTGTCTCCCAAAAGTCACATTTAGTTTGATTCACAAAATATGCTTAGCCTCTGAGTTAGTCAGTGTTTGGTTATGCAAAAACAGATTGGCTCCAGGGTGATCCGACGGGTGAGTTTGAAGCCACACGCATCATTATAATAGAAACTGAGGACCACCCATGGCAGGATCGATTATAGAAAACTGGAAATCCCGGCATCTTACTAGGACCAGGGAAGAACCAGACCTTTAAAAAACCCATCTCATTATGCTTCCTCTTCCATCTCTTCTTTGAGATTGTAATACTAAAAAGGTCTAAATTTTAGATAAATCTATAATATATACATACACAATTAATGAGGAATAAAAACTGAGCAATAAAATTCTTATTAGCTAATGAGTAGTTAGCCTGTATACACAGTGGATTCTTATTTGGACCTGTGCTCAAACTCTGTATTTTGTTTGACAAACAAGTAATGGTGAAAGGAACACATTCTATAGTTCAAGGAACCTTGGGATAGAATCTCAGTTTTCTGTCATTACGTGTATTATCTTAACTAAACTATTTGGTTTAACTAAGAGACATATAACTAAGAGACGTATCCTTACCTGTAAAAAGGAGACTAATAAAACCCACTTTCTCGGATTCTTGACATGGTTAAATGCCAATATTTATAAAGCCCCTGATGATATGTGTGGGTTTAAAAAAAATTATTTTTAAGTAATGTCTACGCCCAACATGAAGCTTGAACTCACAACCCTGAGAACAAGAGTCGCAAGGTCCACGAACTGAGCCAGCCGTGCATCGCCCTCCCCCCAACCTGTGGATGTCTTATACATAATAAGTGCCCAATAAAATTTACTGCCTTTCTCTAGGTACGGAGGGAAACAAATAAATGCAATCCAATGTCCCCAGGTAGCTGATTTACAAAGTTTTACAACTGGTCAAGAGGGTAAGATTTTGTATGTCTGCAATTTAGTATGAAAACTCTTTGTGTATGAATTTGAGTCTTGGTTATCATCTTATTTTTTTTTTTTTTACTGCATGTCTCTTTTACTGTGAACTTTCTCAATATTTTTGGAATAGAATTTAGATTTGGAATATAAAACAGAAGGAAAATGACAAGCAAAATACATTGTCTACAAAGTTGTTAACCCACTTCAGTATAGTTACTAACACGGGTCTCTGCAGGAAATTTCAAAATTTAAGCACCTTTCATATAATAATCACTGTAAGCAAAGCAAATGCCTCACTGTAGAGATTAAATAAAATGTAGCTGTACTATGTATACCAAGGAAAAGATTATATTTTATTAATTAAGAGCTAACTAGTCGTTCCACCTCCTTTCAGTAGTGGTTAAAGTC
Organism: Procyon lotor; assembly: GCA_028646535.1. Lineage (NCBI taxonomy): Eukaryota > Metazoa > Chordata > Mammalia > Carnivora > Procyonidae > Procyon > Procyon lotor. Next base: position 33,080,888 of record CM053618.1, on the reverse strand, counting down.
TCTTGTCTGTTTTTGTTCTTGCTCGTATTTATGCCCTGACAGCCAGTTGATTACTTGGGTCTAGTAGTCTTTCTTGACTCTAAATTTGTAATCTGCTTCTGAGACGTTGCATTTAGAATTGTCCTGGAGACAGATAAATAATTACTCTCTGGGAAATTAGAAGAACCACTCTCACACTTGGCAGTGTGCCAGCATGCTTTCTGAAGCTCTTGCTCTTCTACAGGAAGGTGACAGCTCAGATGTGCCCGACATGTGTACAATCTCCATATAATGAAATGCCACTCAAAAGAAAACAAATGTCATGGCACCTTTTTGTCCCAAATATTAATGACCAGAGTGGCCTGGATTATTCTCTCCCTGCCTTGAATGGAAAGATCTTGCTGGCCTGAAATGAGGTTGGAAATGAAAATAATTGAATTTTTCTCTTTTGATACTCATTCCTTCCACTGGAGACATGAGTCCTTGCCACACTGTTCATCTCTGGATGGCTGAATTGATTGGTCTGCCCTTGGTCCTTTTTCATTTCCATTCCTACTTCTTGGCATGATGAATAGATTTTAATGGCTCGGGAGTTTACAAAAGAAGGCATAACAGTGTCAGAGTTTCTTTTTCCTTATAGAGATTATTCAGATGCAGCCCTGTATTTGCAAGATAAGAAAAGTGAGTTTCCCTCTTGCTTGATGAGGACACCATTTCCGTTCCGCCATCAATTATTCTCAAGTTCAATCTAAGTACCCATTTTTTGGTGCCAATATCCAATAGGATAACATTCAGCCAAGATTATGTAACGGATTTCCTAGATTAAAAGAAACAGTAATTTTCCAAAGGGCCCCGATTTCAATTCAATGAACACTGTTTAAAGACCGGTATTTTAGGCTATATATATATATATAATATTCTGGTTCAGGAAATGATTACCTTGATTACCTTTTCACTAGGTCCACATAATAGATTGTCTTTAGCCAATTACAAGGAGGTCTGGGGGTTGGTTTATTGTGTGCAGAGAGACTGAAACATATTCTCACTTCCATTCTGTGTCCTAAAATTGTGATGATGCATTTGAATCCTTCAAGCAGTCAAAATACTTCCTAGGTAAGAAGCCTTTTCCAACCCTTTGGTGTGCAGAAAAACTCATCAGTCAAAAGCGGTGTAAAGTGTCAGCTTGCTGAGCCATTTATGAATATGCCTTTACTTGCATGACATAAAAAGTTTGGGCCATACCATAGCAAAGAAGAAACTGCTGCATGGTTTAGATGTTACTTCAATAGCCTTTTAATTCTCAGAAAATGCTCAGTCATATTTTTTCAGAAATTCAAGGATTTACCTACTCTGGCGTCCAATATATTTGGATGGAGTCTAGAATATATACTGTCTCTTTCCTATGGACCATTGCCGGAGTGCGTTTCTAGGAGGGGAGGCTGGGTTGAAGGTGACAGTTTGCGGGAGGAAGGAGATCACATTCAGCTGCTCCCCAAACACACACCCCGCCCCTACTCTGTGTGGCTGCCCTGGTAGCCCCCATGCGGGTGACAGGTGATGAGATAGACGTGGGGAGAAGGAAAGCGTGGTCCTAATTAGAGTAAAGGGCTGAGCTTGAAAATTGGGCTCCTTCTTGACCTAGGGCAGGATTAAGGAGGTGGCAGTTAAGCTTCACCATGGTCTATGTTGAGTGGTCCTTACAGGTCTGGAAGGGTTATCCTCCAACATCAGATCAGTTTCAGTCTGTGAAAAGAATAGGACTCCTGGCTTAGGATGGTGCTGGTTCCCCTGAGGTATTTTTGTAGGAAAAGTGTTGCACCCACTGAGCCTGTAAGTTACTATGGGAATCCTGTGACTCTAGGCAGTAGGGCTCTCTGGGGTGCAGCTTAGCATAGCGGGAAAGATCTCTGCTGTAGAATCTGAAAGATTTAACTTTGGTAGGTGGTTCTCCTAGTGCATTTGGGGCATTGACGAATCATTACTGTCATAACAGTAGCTATTAGAATGACCAGAATGTAATTCTGGGTGAGGAGGAGCAAGACTGCAGACACCCTGGCTGTGGCTTACCAAGGAACCTAAGCTGTGGAATCTGATCCTCACTTGTGCACTGGAATGTTTGAGAAAATATTCAACCCAACAGGCATTTGAGGACAACCTGCCTTGGTGCAGACCCCTTCCAAAGCCTCTCAAGTATAATAAAAATTAAAAACTCGTGTCACAAGTTTCCCTCCAGATCATTTTTAGAGTTTTCTAGATCCGCTTCTCTTTCCCTCCTCTATCCTTCACCTGCCTGCCTCCCCTCTCCCCCCTGCACAAACATACGTTCCATCTGTAAACAGCTGAAGTCACTGTGCATTATGAATAGACAAAGTAAAACAAAAGTAAATAGACAAAGTAAAACAATAACAAAGTACCTGTCTTCACAGAACTATGATTCACCCAAGACTGTAAGAAAAATTATACATGGGGCACCTGGGTGGCTTAGTCAGTGAAGCGTCTGCCTTCGGTTCAGGTCATGATCTCAGGGCCTTGGGACTGAGTCCCACATCGGGCTCCCTGCTCTGTGGGGTGGGCCTGCTTCTCCCTCTGCCTCTCTTTCTCTGTGTCTCATGAATCAATAAACAACATTAAAAAAAAATTATATATGAATTCCCAAGGAGAGAAAAATATTTTCTCTGTGAGAAGATTAGAAGATAGTCCTATCTCAGGTCATCACAGGATGGATATCAGTAGACTGATACTCTGTACAGTCTTTTTCCTTTCATCTTTGTATACCTCAGGTATAAACATCTTTTATTCCCAATGATCAATGGCTTACACAAGGGAATTCTAATCAACCTTGACTGTGTTCTTTAGCCAGGGTTTGAGGGGCATGAGTATGTATGCTCTGCTCCTAAGGGCACTCCAGAACATATGGATAGGCACATCTCCTCTCACTTACGATGGAGTCACTAACCTTTTTTTTTTTTTTTTAAAGATTTTATTTATTTATTTGACAGAGAGATCACAAGTAGGCAGAGAGACAGGCAGAGAGAGAGGGGGAAGCAGGCTCCCTGCTGAGCAGAGAGCCCAATGCGGGGCTCAATTCCAGGACCCTGAGATCATGACCTGAGCCGAAGGCAGAGGCCTTAACCCACTGAGCCACCCAGGTGCCCCATAGTCACTAACATTTAATGATTATGCTGATTTTCTTTTCCAGCTTTTCCATCCAATAGCCTTGGATCAGCCTTAGGTTTCCCCCTAAGATTTCGGAAAGATTCAAGAAAGCCTTATAACTCTAGAACTCGGTGAGAAAAGATGAGTTGTTCCAGTTAATCAAATGTAGATTTACCTCTTACTCTTATTTCAACATTTATTAGAGTGTGACCTAAGCCAGACTTTTGCAGTTGCTCTGTCATTTATTAAATATAATTACATAATTGAGATATGCTGTACAGCTGTAATGAACATACAGATATTGAAAGAGAAGCAGAGTTAAAGCACTGAGAAGATTTCAGGGCAAGAATGAAAATCAATGTTATTTTAAAAGTTTTTCTTTAGCCTCTGGAGAAGGCCCCTGGCCATTTTGTTATGACACTCTATGAGGAAACAAAGAAGTCTGGGTTAGCCCAAAGCAAAATCAAAAGGGGACTGATGAACTCTTGGCACTTTCCTTCCATGATCAAATTACTGATCCGCTGTTGTTTCCCCCATAAGTCAAGATTCCTGCTGCCCCAGGGCTGTCCCCCAGTGTGGTCTCCCACCCTGGCCAGACCCCATTCTCTGGACCTGAATTACTTTCTAGGCTTTGACAGAATTTCCACCTGTTCTCCCTTTCCCTTGGGATCTTACTGGGTTCTTTAAGGAATTTTTAAAGTGTTAGTAGGTTACTATATATATTTGTCTCTGTTCCACCCAATAATTTTTAGGAAGTATATAATTTTTCTTATATATTTCTATATATATATTATATATACTTCTTATATATATGAATATATTTCTATATACTATATATTTCTTATATATATGAATATGTAGATATAGATATATAATATCTGTATGTATATTTAAAGTACAACATACAATATATGTTTACATGTCTTTATGCTTATTGCTCTAATCTCTGGGTGTGTGAAATATGATTGCTAAATAATGATTTTTATACGTAATGTTAGAGACTATATGCTTCTATGCATTTCCAATATATTTGCAGTGTTTTAATATTTAACATAATCACATCATATTGGACTGATATTTTCTGCTGTAATCTCTGAGAACTCTCTCTAGTTTTTTAATAACAGAAATATAGCAAAGATTTAACTTTGAGCCTCACCTGAAATTTAGATAGACGTAGGCAGATAGATCTAGTCCTGCTAACTGATGTTCTGTATCCAACGGGAGCCTGCCTGGATGAAGACCTAGAAGAGAGGTGTAGGGTATCATGATTTTAGTCTAGCGATAAAATATCAGGATCAGAAAGGAAATCTGATACTGAGATCAGCATGGTGGCTGCCATCATAATCTACCTATGCAGTTCAACCATGGAGACATTTCCATACATATAGGAAGCAAAGGGCTGTAGGTAAAAACTAACATAAGTTTTAAAAAATTCAGTTTCTCAGTAAGCTATTGAAATCATGAAACAGAATTGCTTTGGGCTACACTCCTTGTTGTCACCAATGATGGCCTGGCCTAAGCAATGGAAAAGTGACAGATACTGGAGGATTACAAGAGAGCAGTAGCGGTGATACCTATGTGAGATGACCGTCTCTGGCCAGAAGCACAAGACAAGAGTAATGCCCACTGGGAGACTGGTCTGTGGCTACATGGAGACACCTCCAGGGACTCCTGGAAATGCTTGGGGAAAGAGCATTTGCCAGAAGGTAGGGAAAAGATGCCTCAAGAATTTTAAGTTTTTAATAATGCTATGACCCCAGTAGTTACTATGATCTAATGATGACTGGGGAGTTTGGTTACATAATCAACACTTCTAAAACATCTTTGTATTTACAGATTTTCTTCCTCCTCTCTCAAATTATTTCCCTGGGACAATAACCCAGAAGTAAGAGAATTTAAAAGCACTGGGGTAATATTTATGTTTCTTTTGAAAATATCTTTTATTTCTAGTGGGGTTTCAGAATCGTTCCTCTAGGAGAACATTTGGGGGCAAATGAGACCCCTGAAACCACTAATATTCCAGGCTGTGTATCAGTGTTCATATTCTCCATTCCCAAAGGGCTCTCACTAGTTAAAGTCTCCCCTTATTAATTTTAATTGATGAAAGAAAGGAATATGGCTTCTGAATAGATATAATTGGATACGCTGTAGTTATACCAACTTACTTGAGATGATTATCTAATCATCTAAACCAGATGTTTAGGTTAAACCTAAACCTAGATTAAACCAGGTTTAATCATCTAAACCTAAACCAGATTATCTAATCTGGTTTCAGAGTCAGACATATATATAGGTTTGTTTAAAAGGTAGAGGAAGATTCCTTGGTATATTTCATTTATGGTCAGCATCACCCTCTGGGCTATTCCAGAAACTTCCCTGCATCTGGGTCAGTCCTGTCTTGTTCAGTTTTTTTCTTTTCTGATAATCCAGTCTCTTGGGATTGGAATGGTAAGTAGTTCTTTTTTTTTTGCGACTGGGCAACAAGATCGAGTAGAATATGTTTATCTACAGAAATGGTTCTTGGGAGAAGAAGCAAAACTATAAAGAGTCACACAGAGATTTTCACCCAGATAAGTAATGAAAAGATGCATATTTTCTTTTCTACTTAATATTCTTTAAAAAATGGGACATCATTTCTACTCTTATTTTCATAGCGAGGTACAGGTATGATTTCTTGCCCTTGCCACAGTGATTCTGTTTCACTGGAACCATAATTACTATTCCATGAAAATTTGTCAATAGAGTGAAAGTCACTTGTGAAGAACCAATATAACCCATACTTCTAATAACCAGTTTTCTTTTTCTTTTTTGAGATTTATACTTTTAACGTATGCAGAATGGATTATGAGTTATCTGAGAAATAATATCCGTCTCTAAATTATTTTATTAGCTCACATAGTCAAAAAGCTTAAACTCCTATCTGAAACCCAAAATGACTTTTTTAAATGTGCAATCCAGTTTGGTTGGTTTAATTGATAGTATCGGTGTCTAACGGATCTGTATATAAATATACCTTCTATTTCCATTTTGAAGGTTCCTATACTTATAAGTTCTCGACAGCTGTCCAAGGGAGTGCTCCCACAGGCCATAATCATTACTTTATCCTTCCTGCAATGGTTATTTTATACTGAAGCTGGGGAAATCCTTTTGTCTAGAATAAGTGTCTCCAAGCATAACAGACTGTACATAGAATGAGCATTGTAAATGTTATGCAATGAGTAACATTTTTTAAAACAATTGTATTACTTATTTCAGGACTGTTAACTAACTTCTCTCTATAAATGGCCAAGATCTATTTGCCAACTTAGAAAAGAAGAAAGCAAAGATATTTTGTTGACTTACCAATTTATATACATAACCTATGTATGTTTTCATTGT
>CM053618.1:33044153-33073875 GCA_028646535.1 Procyon lotor | reverse complement strand
TCCTGCCGAGCAGGGAGCCCTACGCGGGGCTCGATCCCAGGACCCTGGGATCATGACCTGAGCAGAAGGCAGACGCCTAACGACTGAGCCACCCAGGCGCCCCAGAGAGCCTGCTTCTGCCTCTCTCTCTGTGCCTGCCTCTCTGCCTAACTGATTTCTCTCTGTGTGTCAAATAAATAAACAAAATCTTTAAAAAAAAAAAAAAAAAACCATTGCCAGAGTCATTCAAGAAAATTGGAATACCTCATTGTAATGTTGGTCATGTCCCATAGCTGCTTGTAAGAAGTTATCAAATGTTAAACAGCCTTTAAATTTCAGCTTTGTCATGGGAACAGCATTCACAAATTAATAGGAAATGTATTTTTTAATTCCTACACTGAAACGCCAAGAGCCTTATTTTGCTGAAGGAAATTGCTACTTGGATTCAGATGAGATAAGACCTTTTCAAGGGAGACTACCACTGCAGCAGGCTTCCTCAGAGAACACGCTGGGGAAAGCTCAAAGAGGATTTACGTGATTCTCAAGGTAAAGGGGTTTTGAGAAAGTCTTATTCCTTGGGCCACTAGCCTCTGAAACGCAGACCTAATTAACTCATGGCAGATGGAACTGCTTGCTTTCTGACTACTTACCTTGGTTACAGTGGCTGCCCACAGATGAGCGGTGCACGAATTTTAGACCACGATGTCAAACATGGCTTTAATTCTCCTTAATCTAAACCTAATCATGGGAGGTCTCTGTTTAGCACTGAATCCGGTCCAGTTAACTCAGGAGAAATTGAAGACAACACACCTCTTCTCATTCATTGGTTTCATTCCTTTGGTTTGAAGAAATGTTCCATCTGTTCCAACTCACAGCATTCCCTAGTTTGTGAGAATTTCTCGACTGCATATACTCACTGACGTGTTCACCTGTTTTTCTTGGAGTATATGATTTCCTCTTGGTCGACATTACTGAACTCTTTCCTACCACATATACAATGTGGGTAGAGGTCACTCATGCTGCCCAACATCCCACAATGTGTAGAACACGCCCTACAACAAAGAATTATCCAGTCCAAAATATCAGTAGCACAGAGGTTGAGAAACGGATCTAGTTAGAAGCCATATTGTTATATTTTCCCAAGGGGTGTGTTGTATTTAACTCTTAATCACTCTCTCTGAATCACAGTTGGTACGTGTTTGAACTTCCCTAATTCAGCTATTTTGTGATGGGTCTGCCCAGCTCATTTCACTTTGCAACCTCTGTGGAAGCCAAGGAAAAAACTTTAAATCTCTCCAGCTTGTACCACAGATGTATCATTTCAAGGCATACAATATTTTTGGTGTGTCTTAGGTGGCCATTTCAAATCTTACCATTTTCATAATTCTACCTGAAAAAGAAATGTCACCAGTGGAATGCAGAATAGTGATCAAATATGAAGGTGGAACTGGCCCTAGGGAAAAGTTTGTTTTTAAATATAAACTATTAATCAGAATGATTCCATAAACTCCTACACGAACTGTGAATAGACTCTTGTTCTTAACCTGCCTCTAGAGAGGATCGTCTCATGGCCAACCTCCTCGTGAGCCATGTCAAACTTGGCTGACCTCAGTGTGCACCCCAAATTCCAGACCTATCATCGGTATATTCAGTCTATAAAGTTGACCAATCCATATTCAATTTATAATCCACATGCCAGTAGCTGGGTCAAGTATCAGAGTTGATAAGACCATGAAATTTCTGCTCTCCAATTCTTATTGAAAACTGTGTTGATAGAAAATGAAATTGGAGAAACCATTTCTACCTAGTGTTCTATGTTAGTTTCTCAAAACGTAAATCTTAAGAGATTTAATGGGGTTCATGTTCTGGGCTTCACTCTGTACCTACCTCAGGAGCTTCTCTAGTGATGGGACCCAGAGATTTGCCTTTTAAAATCCGATTTTCTGGTTATTCTTAGAGATAACGGAAGTTTGTAAAAATACTTCTGCTCTGGAAATTTAAAACAGTACTAAAGCAGATACCCAAAAGATGTGCACGTGGGTCATATTATTTTGACCTATGCCCAAGAAATGCTTTTGCTAAACTGAAATTGAGGCTCCTCTCCCATGATCTTATATCTAGAACTGATATCAAGAACAGTCATGGAATCCACTGTAACATTTTTGTAGGGATATTCTATTTCTCCTGCATCTCTCTCTGTTACCTATATGCAGCCCCACATCAAACTTTTACTTTAGAACTCAGCCCTGGAAAGGCTTTGTTTTCATGAGATGTGGATATTCTTTCTCATCATGGACAATGAGAACCAAGTCATTAATAAGGGTTTACGTTTCACTTGGGCTGCCTAGAAGCTGGGAGCCATGTAAGTGGCTCTGAGTCATTGCCTCTGTATTAAAAGTTTTATTTCTCCTTTCCCTGGATCTGACCTTCTATTCCAATAGGTGACTTCAGTAGTTGTCATGAAAACAGAGTCTGAGACAGGGATTCATGTGCATGGGATATTTAGGAGGGTGCCCTCCGGAGAAAGGGAGGGAGGGAAGCAGGAGAGGGCAGGGGAAGGTGCTAAGCAAGAATGTGGTCTCAGCTGGAGTCTAGCCTCAACGTGGTCCCACAGAGAGCTCTGGGGTATAAGTCACAGCATAGGCTTAGTCCCACCCTAAGGAAGGATGACTGCCTTTTGCTATGGACATGTCAGTTATTGGCTGGGCACTTGCCCACATTGTGGTGGGGTTGACACTGGGTAACCTCCCAGTGGTGGCTTCTGATGTGCAGAAGGAACTCTCCAGGAAAAGGGGCAGCTGTGAGCTCTTAGCATCTAACACTCAGAGCATCGGAATACGGGGCCAGTACCCAATAAACTGGGAATCGGGCTCAGGCACCAACAGGGGCCATGTCCGTTTTCCTTTGTATTTTTCTATTTTAGCCCATGTCTTAGTTTTATTTCTCCTTTTCAAGAGTAGAGGCTAGCCTGGGAACATAGGTTAAAATTAGCAGAACCAAATGAAGTTGTGGAGGCATGGCTAAAATAAAGTGAAAACATATATATGCTTTGCTGATGAAAAGCATTTACCATAAAGGAAAGGTAGTGTGATTCCTGTAGTACCAACCTGAAAGTAATGCTTGATTCACATTTAGGTTGGAAAGGTTCTAAGACCTTATGTAATTCATTTGAGAGGATCTTCGGCCTTGCAGTGAAATACACCTGACATATATCATTCCAAACTGGGTTAACATTTAGAGCTTTTACTTAACGCTATTGACTATGATAAGTAACCTCAGCTTCTCGCTATGAATATGCAGCATCTCTCATGTCAGTGATTCCTACATTCATTTCTCTACCTGGGATGCCTGACCTGAGAGCATTGAGCATTGCCCGCTGTGGGTTTTCACTTTGGCGACCCCACCGATACTTTAAATTCAAAGCATCAGTCTCCCTGTCGGATCTTCTCCCCATGTTTCTGATCCTAAGTAAAGGTGGTGGAGGCACCAGCATCTCCCAGTGGCCCTTGTATGGTTTGAACCTGACTCCCTTCCCCGGGAGTCATCGCAGAGTCCTCTGCCCTCCTGCCATGAGCCCAGCTCTTTCAGCCCAGCCTCTACCCACCCTCCATACCATTGCCAGAGCCATTGTCCTCAAAGTACACATCAGTTCACATCACTGCCTGTCTTAAAGCTTGAAGTGTCTTTCCAGTGCCAAATCCCAAATTCTCAGCTAGGCATCACCCTTCCTTCCGAGGAGTCTGGCTCCAGGCTAAAATCCTGTGTGTGGTCTTTCAGGGTCGACCCCGGGCGGTTTCAAGCCTTTGCCTGGCAGGCAGTGTTGGGGGTGGGGAGGAGTTGCCTTTCCCACAGTCAGCCCACTGTGCTTTTCTGGGGGGAGTAGCAGGCAAGGACTCAGAAGCAGGCACCTCCATTTGGAGGTCTCCTTATTGGGGCCTCAGTTGAGACCTTTCTCCACCCTGAGTCTGTGGCTTTCCACTGTCAGCCCTGCCCTCTTCCTTAGCCTCAGCCTCCCAAGCCCATAAAAAGGCAAGAGTCTTTTGGTCAGGGCTCCTTGGCACTGAGCAGTTTCCCTGTCTCTGTGTCACGTGTCACTCTCTGACCCGTGGACTGCTGTCTCCCAGAGAGCAGACATTTATTTGGCCTAGTATTTCCAGTAATTGGCACAATAAAGGCTCTTGAAAATGTTGACTTGGTAAACCAGGAGTAGGGTGACATTTTGTTTGTACATTGAAGAGATTCATATACTTGACTAATCTACTTGTATGTATCTAGACTTGGCAATATTAAACTTTCTCAGTGCATGTATGAACTCTAAATTTCTGCACCTGACTGAGAAAAAGGATGGGTTAATTAGATGTATTGACAGTATCTTGATGCTTTATCTTTCCAACTCTGACATACTTGGGCAATGATAAAATGAAATCTGGACTAGACACTGCCGATGCTCATTTAAAAATGAAATTATGAAACATAAGAGTCTGATGTCAATAATAATTAAATGTATAAAATATTTTTCAATTTCGAAAGTATGAGAAGAGTCATCTATATGCTGTTCCCTATGATGTGTACAGTGTAAGAAGAAATACCATCTGCAAAAGTCAAGCATCAACTACACAGAAACCAATGTTTATTCTGTGAGTTAACTTCAAAATTATACCATGTAAGTGACTAATATTCTCTACTGGATACAGTTCAAAATGTGCCCAATAATGGATTTCTTCCCAGACTGCTCATAAATTTAAGCATGAGAAAGCTGAATTTCATTTGGCAAGGAGAAATAAATGTGTATTTAGCTTTCTACTAACAAGAGGCATCCGTTTACCAGTATTGGCAAACATATTTTAAAATTAATTTCTAAACAAATTTTCAAGATTAAATTATAATTGAAAAGTTTTGATGATATCTGTTGTGAGCCAAAATTTGGAAATGAAAATAATGAAACCCTTGCCTATACGGAGTAAGCCTATGACAAACTGAAAGTCTCTCTGGCTGAAGAATTGGCTTTGATTTTTCTTCTATACAATGAGTAGTACCAGCTTGTAAGTAAATAGAAGAAATAATCGCTATCTGTGCCCCATTTACTACTAACCCCGTAGAGGAGGACAGATGTTTGTGGAGCTGGGAAAACTTGGGATACTTACACAGAAGTATACATCAGACTGATAAAACTAAACCCGTTTTTATGTTATTTGTTCACTATAAATTTTTGGAGCACCTACTATATCTACTTGGCTAGGATCTGAAAATAGTAAGCTAACACAAAGGAATTCTAGTGGGGAAGACAGATAATCAAGTAAAAATAATGATGAATATCTAAGCATAAATCGAGGGAAAAGAATAGGATTTTATACAGTATATTATAAAGGTACCAGAATTGGTGTCAGGGAAGGCTTATCAGAGGAAGTGATATTTGAGCTGGTTTCTGAAGGAGGAGTAAAAGTTTGTTAGGTGAGAAAGGTTGAAGTGTAAAAGGGGAGCAAGCATTCTAGGCAAAGGGAACGACAGCAGCATGATGTGGTCAAAGAAATCCAGTGGGGCTGGGTTATAGAGAAATAGGGAGTGATACAAGAGGAATCTGAAGATGATGGCATAAAGTAGACCAAAAGAAAGGCTTGCAGGCCATTAGAGAGATCCTGGTCTTATATAAAATTGAAAAACAATTAGTGGATTTAGATTGGAGAGTAACATGATCAGATATGCATATTAAAAGGACAGGAGCAGAGAATAATGCAAAAGTAGTACAAGGGGAGTTATATGGCGATGGCTTGGATAAAGGTGGGGGCTGTGTACAAATTCAAAACATTCAGGATGCAGGTCTGTAGGGCTTTGGTGAAAGGTGAGTGTGGAGCTGAAAGGGAGAGGACATCAAGGATGATGCCCAACCAGATGGAGAGTGGTGCCAATTGTTGAAACAGGTGACAGCAAGAGGGCGATGTCTGGGGAAAGATCAGGAGAGTCTTGGATATGTTGAAATGCCTTTGAGAAGTGGAGATATCCAATGGGAACTGGCTAGAAAGGATATGTGGCTTGGAGAGAAACCAAGCCTAAGAGTCCAAAAGAGAAAGGATAAAGGCAAGGCAATAAGAAATATTTTGGAAAGGAATGACAGATAAGAAAAAATAGTTGTAAATTGCCGCAGGCATGACACAGTGAAAATATTTTATAGTGCTAATTATAGGGAAAAGCAATGGTTTTATGAATGTTAAAAATGGTAAAAACTGGGGTTTAGTAAACAAACGGTGTTGGGTCAAACAAAAAAGCAGAGTCAAAACTCCTGGTCTTTGCAACTAGTCCCTGTCTTTGGAAAAGGCATCGCTGAGATCTGGGTGGGGAAGTGTCATGTGTGAGACCAAAGCTGGATAAACCTTTGTGGTAGGGTGGGATGAAGGAAGCACATGGAGCTTATGAAGAGTTCCCCTTATTAAGAAAACCATAATAAGTGAGTTGCCCTCAGAAGTCCCCATTAAAAGTAACCAGATTCCATCTTGGAACTAACACATGAGCCTGTGCAAGGCCAGTAAGTTTCCCTATAAAAGGACATTTAAGTAAACTCATGCTGGAGCAAAATCATATATTAATTTTAATGGAATTATGAGTATTCAAATAGAGACATATTTTACTTTATACAAAAGCAAATTTATACTTGCACTTTAATAAGGAATGCAAACCACAAATAAGTTATGATTTTACTAGAACAGCATTTTTTTAAAAAAAGGAAAACAATATAAATTGATCTAGGTCTGTAGTTCTTAGGCATAAATAACCATCTCAAGTCTTCAGAAGAGCTGAATTTGTGGGTTTTTTTTTTTTTTTTTTTTGGTATTTCATCTAAAATTTCCCTTAGGCCGCTTGAAACTCTAGGTTTTTAGAATCAAAGAATTCTACAGATTTTTTACACAGAGTGAGGTGGGAGTTAGTCTTTCTTGTATGTCACATGGGCCTTAGAATTTGAGAAAGAGACAAAGCCCCACGTACATACACTGCTCCCACTTTACTGACCGCTAAGAAACAAATTATTCAGTTCTCTTTTGGCTTTAGAAGTTTCACTTCTTCTTGCATTACAAAAGTGAAATATTATTGAAAAGAGTGGATAACCTTGACTAGGTAGCAAAATATGTAGTTTGTATAAGAAATTGAAAGAACTGCAAAATAATCACTTTTACATTTAATAGCTGTAAGGTAGAGGATTCTTGTCTAGAATCCACGTCTAAGATTTCATATCAAAGGGTTCCTGATCCTTCTTGGTTCTAGTACTTAAGTTTTTTTCAGATATGATTCTTCAGGGCAAAACTACTCTTAAAACTGGTCCGATGAAAAAATAAGTTCACTAGAAAATTGTAGACTATGTCAAAATCTGTAGCAATGTTTTCTTCACAGTAGACATTAAAGCTTGAGGAAATAAAACTGATCTAATACAGTTTTCCTTAGATTTTCCCCAATTTTGAGGATAATGTTGGGGACCAGGTTTAGGATATTTACTGAGCATCAAGGTGCTTAGGGATGAATCAATATATTTATGCAAGATACTGATAAGGTATGTTGTTCAAATATCTGGAGTGTGAGGTCTAGAAGATTAGCTGGCACCTGACTTCTTTGGGCTTTGACACTGCCAGGATCTTTGGATTGTTTTCTCCCTTACAAAAATATTCAAATGCCTATGTTTGGTATTCAGATTACTTCAGTGTCAAGACAAGGCCTAACAATGATAAAATAAGACGTTAATATGTCTCAATGTAATAGAAACAATCTTGGAATTTACATGCTATTTAAAATATCGTATTGCAAAAGGGAAACGTCAGAATATTTGCTTTTGATTAACAGTCACCAAGAAGAACATTCTGCACATATTTAACAAGGGTGGTAATACCGCATCAAAAATAGTTCTTGAATATTGTGAACGAAGGAGCCGCAGAAAACTCAGCATGAAAAGTGACATCCTGGAGTTCTACTTGGCTAGAATCCCATCTCCATTCTCAGCAGCAAGCAGGAGACTCAGAAAATGCTGACTTTAATTACAAACTTTATTTGTCAATACAATTCACAGTTTATACATGGTGCATTCCACCATATGAACTTTAACAGTTATTGAGGGAATGGGTGTAGCTTTCTAAAAGAGCCTTTCTAAAATTTTGGTTAGAATTTCAGTTTATAAAAGTACCTCCAACAAGTTAACTGAATATTTACATTTCTAGCTTAAATTTAAATTTTGGAAAATAAGCATCTATTTAGATTTTTTTTTTTTAAAAGATCCTCGGTTTATCTTTTTAAGACCCTAATCTGAATGCCGCTTATTCAGATATTTCCACCACCCTTGCCCCCCGGATAAAAGAAATGCTTTGCAGTTGTATTTGGGGAAGTCGTCATCTTTCTGCATTTGAAAAATTATATATACAAAGTACAGCAGATCTAAGTATGAAAATAAAAGAGGAGCAATCTACTAGATGCCTTTAACGAATTTCTTCTGAATCTTGGAAACATCCAAAGAGTTACAGGATATAAAACTCAACTAAAAAGGGTTATCAGCCTTTTCTATCTTAAAAACAAAAACAAAAAAGATTTTAAATTGTGCTAGAACAGCTTTTTCTCTAATGTCAAAGATGAATTATGCCTGCAATCTGCATTTTTTTTTTCCATGTGCAATATCACAGTGATCCCAGTTCTAACTTCTGCTCTCGTGCTCAGTCACAGCTCCAGAGGGACACCCACACAAGGCGAGGCTGTGCCCAACTCCGACTATAGCCTCACCTCCCATCTGGCAAAAGTCACCCAGGGAAAGAAAAATCAGGTAAGCCTTCCACATCAAAAAAGCAAATAGGTGCTGGCAGTATGATGTTTATTAGCAAATGGTGTTAACACCATTGGTATTAACACATTGTCGCGCTATCTTCTTTTCTTCAGAACGGTAATTCACACCAATTGTCTTAAATCACCTCCAATAAGATTCGTGTTTAACAGCTTTCTTCTGTCAGAGCACATATACATAGAAATGTATATCTTTTTTTTTTTTTCCTTCTGCTTCCGCCTTTCAAAATGTATAGTGATGAATAAACGATAACTTCCAAATACTGCCAGGGGGAAAAAAAGGGACTGTTTGGAGCAGCCAATTTTACCGGGCTGGAAATAATCACACTGTGTATATGTACCATTAGTACCTGAGTCAGATAAATACTCAGAGGGGCCACCTGTGCACCTCATTTCTTTGCAGTGCCTTTAACGCTGGAATTTCTGAGTGTTGCTTCAATGTCCATCTAATTTGGCATCTATCCCTTCTTCGGGTATCATCATTTCAGTTTACACACTGTTCCCCGCAAGGTATGGTATTCAAACGGGAGTTGTGGGATAAAGGGTTGCAGAGGTGAGCCTAGGGGCGGGGGCAGGGAAGGAGAAACCACACATTAGCTAGAGAGGTTCTGTTTCTTCGGAAGATAAGGCACTGACAGAAAATTTCTTAGGTAAAAGGCTGCATAAGAATCTTTTGCCATTTACAAAAAGAAACGTTGTCATCCATAAATGGTCCGTATCTAGGCTCAGTTAGGTAGACCCTGAAAAGTTAAGGACTGATCCCTCGAAGCTACATGAATACCAGAAACCATTATAATTCATTCTGAGGCCTTATGGCACATTACGGAAAGAGGGAGGAAAACAGTCTGGGCACAAAAAGGCATCAGACACTGCTTGTTTTATTCCACTTGTCAAGGAAAGTGGACCACCCAACAAGCATCATCAAAAAGATAGTGCTGGCTCAGAATTCCAAATTCTCCTGATGGTAGATGGCCATGATGGGTGTATCTATTATTTTTTTTCCCCCTTTGGAGCTCATGCACAATTTAAAAAATGCTACCAGCAACAGTCATAAAGAGCATATAGAAGTCCTCACCTATGGCTACGCCTAAGGTTCTTCAAAGAGAGGGTTATTTAATGTTCTCGATAACAGCAATTTCCTCGCCTGCACAGTGTGGCGTCAGTCCATTCAAATAGATACTCTCAGTTTTCAGTAAGGGAGGCAGGACATCCCTCTCGCTGGCTAGGTGATTCACGGACAGGGTCCTCCTGCAAGGAGTCAGCTCTTGGTTGTGGTTCCCGGCAAGCTCCGCGGACAGCTTCCGCTTGATGGAGGTGGCGCGTTGGAACTTGTCGTAGATCTCCACACTCAGGCGCCTCCTGGTCTCCTTGAACTCGGCCGTGACGTTGGCCGTCCACTCAGCGGCATGGGCTCTGAACTCTCCCACCTGGAGCGTCACGCAGAGAAAACACAAAGAGACACCCACAGGACAGTCAGCATTTTGTGTGCTTTATCTTCGGATCGTGTTAAACAAGAAGACGGTAGCCCTTTGAGATACGGGAGGTCTGAGAACTGGTGTAATTGGGCACGTCGTGCACGGCGACACTCCGCTTTCTATGGTCAGGGCTCTAAAAATTAATCTGTGAACTTAAAATTCTCAGGCCCGGATTGTATTAGAGGTACTAGATGGGCTTGTTTTTCTGTACAAAGATCCTGCCCTTGATAATTCTGCAGCTGTACAAGGGTAATCTCTAACTTTTTAAAACATCCTGAGTTACTTTTTTCATCCGTAATTTCGAGAAGTATTTTGAATGTAGAAAAGGCAGTGAGACACAGTAGGAGCAGCAAGCCTGGAATGTGAACCCAGGTGACCTAGTTGGTTCTGGAAGCCATGCTGTGTGCTCGGGGTGCAAACACAGGTTTGAGAGAGCGGAAGTGGTGTGTGCAAGAGCTCTGGGTCCAGCCCCACACTGGTCAGTGGGGAATTCTCTGTTTACTAAATAAGCAGTGAAATATTTCGTTTCTGCTTTCAGGGAAAGCAAAGGAATGAGAACTGGCAAGCCCACTTGGAGGCCCATTTGGAGAGTAAGTCCAAGGAATAGTTTCTCGATGAATGTCTGTGAAATGAGGGCCGCCACTTCCTCAGGCATAGAACAGGCGTGTTAGGGCACATGCGTCTTCTCCATATACTAACCGTACTTTCTGCTTCCTCCGTTTTGGTCATCATTAGTATCTTTGCAAAAACGGCCTTATGGTAAACATGGTTTTGCAAATGGCTTTCCTCCCCTCTTAGCCAATTTTAGTCATTTTTCCCTATCAGTATCCATTATTCTACCTTGTATCAACTGATAAAAACAGAGGGCATGTGGGATGACAGCCTCTGGTCCCAGCTCTATCACTTACATTCTGTGTGCCCGCTGGCGAGCAATTTTACCTTTTTATCTATAACATAAGGATAGTAATAATCTATTTCACAGGAGAAACAGGTGATGTGTGTGTAACCTTAAAATATAGAGGACTACACAATGACTGCTTACGACAATGAGGCTGTTGATGATATAGCTTACTAAGGGTACTTTGAGAACTTAATGGAAAGTTCCAGATATAGACTAAGTGACACAGAACTGAAAAAATGGGACATTTCCCCCACGATAGAATTCATAGGTTCTAAGCATCCAGGGACACCATGGTCTGAGGTCTCTCTGCAGCTCTCCCCAGACAGGCAAGGGATTACTTAACCCCTGAGTTATATGGATCTTTAAGTCGTGAGGTGCTTTGGGCATGTTGAAGGCATGAATAGAAGATACAGCTGAACAGGGCGCCTGGGTGACTTAGTTCAGTGTCTGTCTGTGGTTTGGGTCTCAAGCTCTATGTCCGGCTCAGCAAGGAGCCTGCTTCTCCCTCTGCCCCTCCCACGTGTGTGTGTATGCACACTCTCAATTTTTTTTTTTTAAGGTACAGCTGAACAATCCTGACCAGATACACTGGCAGATATATTTCATCAGTTAAAGGAAGGCCAAGGCAAGAGAGTGTTTATGTTTAACCTTTTACTCATTATTGTAGTTGGAATATTTTAAAATATAATCATGCATTCAATGTAGAACTCAGTAAACATTTACTCACATTAGAGAGGACTCTCGTTTTAGCAAAGGTCTCTGTAATTCTGTATGTAGATCCAGTGCCTACTATGCTAGGTATTGCTCTTTTTAAAAATGGTAACTTATTTAATCAACTTAATGAGGATGATTTTGTTATTGCCCCCATTTCACTGAGGATAGGAGGTTAAAAAAACTTGAGTAAATATGTGGTGAAGCCAGAATTCAAACTTGGAGGTCTAGCCCACCCTATTCTGCCTTGCCAGTACATCTTATTAATTCTAAGGACGAAACATGTCTTGGAGGAGTACAAGGCAAATTCACATTGTATGGAAATCCATCCTGTAGCAGGTTATACTAAAGATACTGGGAGAATAGAAGTTTTTCCAGTATCTTCACTAACTAGGGGTACTTCTCTAAACCAACAATGGTATCTATTCCTTCTCTCGTGCCCTGATCTTTCTACTAGTCTTCATGATACTGGATTTAAGGAACGCAGCCACTCCAAGCTTGAAAATAAGGGGGACAAACAAGAGAAAAAATGTCCCTCAAAAATGAAATGAAGGTCATCAAAATAATTACTTATTCCTGTTCCTTCAAAAAAATCTTGACCATATAGACTTGTCCATAGCAATGTATTCATTACTCATCAAATAACAGTGTCCTAAAGTCCAGATCCATTTCTGTTAATGAGGATAAAATTGTATACTCAGACTCTGAAGGTGCTTTCTTGTTTTCAACGAAATTAGAAAGTAACCTTTATGTAAGTCCAACTTTCCTTGATTGACATGTTAATGCATGTGGTGTTCTGGATAATTAGTTAATCCTTATGCACTAAGACATCTTTGTTTCATTGGATTTTTATTTTAAAAAAAAAAAAAAACCTTTGATAACTTAGTAACAAAGCAGAGGACCAGAACTGAGCGAGAGTAGTGCCTAAAAGAGACCCCAGCTAATGTTCCTACAGCTCATACACTTGACTCAGAGGTCTCTCCCCGGCTTCCATTAATTCTTGACTTTTACTCTGTGCTCACAGGTCATGTACCCTCTAACCTGAAAGGGAGCTGCTCTCATCCTTGTCATTAAATCCAGCAGATGGTTCACTGTTCCTATTTTGCCTGATCTTCACAGCTGCAAAGGGTTTAGCTGACTCCTCCCTCCCTTCCAATCAATCTTTGGCCCTAGTTACCCAATAAGCACCCTCTCAACGTGTTGCTTTACCATTCAGGCTACTTCTTCCCAGTCAGCTTGGGGGTGCTTTCTCTTAGCCTTTCCTTAACTAGCTCTGTTCCACAGGGTTCTATGCTTCTCATATCCTTCCACTGGATGACCCCCAAATTCTGTATCCATACAACTGCTTGATAAACACCTTCACTTTAGATGACTTGCAGACATTTCAAACTCAGCCTCTCTCCAAACGAAAGAACAAGTTTATGAAGTTAAATTATCTAATTTCTTATCTCAGTGAACAGTACCATTACCTACTGTGTCTTCCAAGCTGAACTTTAGTATCCTGTTGATCTTCTCATTCAATCTTACATCAAATCAGCCCCGAGTCTTGCTGATTTGCACCTCCTATCCTCTCCATTCCTGTTGTCAAAACTGGTCCTGTCCTGAAGCCTCCTAACCAGTCTGACTTACTCCACCCCCCTCCACATGCGTTATCCACGTAGCAGCCAGAGTGTTGTTTAATAAACACAGATCAGGTAACTTCCCTCGCAGAAAACCATTCAATTGATGCCCATTTCACTTAGGATAAAGTCCAGACTCTTTCAAGTGGTTTATATGGTTTAGGGTCTACCTGTTTCAGCCTCAATTCTAAGCAAGATCGTTCTCAAAGTCTACTCTTGGGGGTCATCCTGAACATTTATTTCCTCGAACATGCCACTCATTCTTTTGCCTTTTTTCATTCACTGCTCAGAATACTCTTCCCCAGTCCTTCTCTAGTGCCTACTGCATTTCCTACCTGTCCTCAACTAGACCTCTCCATGGAGCCATTCCCTGCCCCTCCGGACTAACTTAGGGTCATTCCAGCAGCCTGTACTTCCCTAGCATTACTCATCACAATGTATTCCAACTACTACTTTAATTGCTCTCCTAGATTCATGGCAAGAGAGAGGATAAGTCAGCCATGTCTTGTCCAGGTTTCACAGAACTTAGAAGAGTATACGTAGTTGGAGTTGAGTAAGTATTTGTTGGACAAATGAAGGGCAGAAAAATCATTCATGTTTGGGAAACATGCTCCAATAAGAGTCTGCTGTGCCTCTTGGTTGACTGATGGGAGAATTCTGTTCCTTTCAGGAGAGAGACTCAGCCAGGTCTATTCATCGTCTTTGT
This sequence comes from Procyon lotor, assembly GCA_028646535.1. NCBI lineage: Eukaryota > Metazoa > Chordata > Mammalia > Carnivora > Procyonidae > Procyon > Procyon lotor. The sequence goes on along the minus strand of CM053618.1, from coordinate 33,059,679 downwards.
AAAATCTTCTCACCATTCTAAGAAGTCTGTAATCCTATCAATGTCTTATCTTCAACATGAAGAAAATCATGCCCCTCGAAAAAGATCTTTTAAGTCAAACTCCCTTCTTTTTCCCATTAGCCTCCTAACCTTTATCATCATTCTCACCAACTTTGCATGACAATACCTGGCTAGGTCAACCCACAACCTAGGCTTCACCATCTTTGTGGAATGTAACCTTTAAAGTTAAATAATACTTTTACAGTAGAGGAATCACCAACATCTTTGTCAGCAACTATGAATACTTCTTAAGCATCTATAGCTTTCTGAGGTAGCGAAGTCTCATGATTACAGAGGTATTTGCCTCCTCGGTAGTGGTTCCAAGCTCTACAGTTCAGGCCCTCTAAAGCATCTCAACACCAGAGGGGACCCTTGGAATGGTAGCAACCTAATTTAAAACCAAACACTTGCCATGTATTTCAATGCTTTGAGAGCAAATTTTCCTAAATCACTTAAGGTTGATAGGATGGCTTAAGAAAGATGGAAGTTCACTATTCTAGAAATTGGTAATTTGTGAAGTTCACAGGAGACTCATTTTATCACCCCATTGACTCCAGGCAACCAACAAGGCATATTTCTTTGAGGGTAAAGATTACTGGTAACTTCTTATCAAGCTCAGCCTTTCTTCCCACTCATTCCACACTGCAGCATTTGGGACAGTGCTTTGGATAGAGCAATTGAATAAAATTTAGTTTCCCCAACCTAGATGGTAAGTTTAATGACAGATAGGATGCATCCTATTTGTTCCTTCCCATAAAAGTACCCAACATGGTAATTTGAACAAACTAGACTCTTGCATACTTTGGCTGACTGACACAGCTCTCTTCCTGTGTACAAACACTCTTAGGCGGTCTCAAGGAAAGCTGCTATTTGTATAAGTTCTTTATCAGCATGTGTTGGGATAGCCTGAAGAGAAGGCAATTTATAAATCAATTTTACTAATCACTAAATTGTTCATAGCCTTTGATAAAAGTCAGTTAATCCAAAGAATTTCATTCTGGGCATGAATTTTCACCAAAGGAAAAAAATATGAAGATATTCTCTGAACCATATTTAAAAAAATATTTTTTTATTTTTTCAGTGTTCCAAGATTCATTGTTTATAAAGATACATCCAGACTGAAAGTGAAAGGATGGAGAACCATCTTTCATGCCAGCAGGCCTCAAGAAAAAGCTGGGGTAGTGATTCTCATATCAGATAAATTAGATTTTAAGCTCAAGACTATAGTCAGAGATACAGAAGGACACTGCATCATTCTTAAAGGGCCTGTCCTCCAAGAAGATCTAACAATTGTAAATATTTATGCCCCCAATATAGGAGCAGCCAACTACATAAGCCAACTGTTAAAGAGTCATGTTGATATGAATACATTAATCACAGGGGATCTTAACACGCCACTCTCAGTAATAGGTGATCATCTAAGCAGAAAAATTAACAAAGAAACAAGAGCTTTGAATGACACATTGAACCAGATGGACCTCATAGATACATACAGAACATTCCACCCTAAAACAATAGAATGCGCATTCTTCTCAAGCGCACATGGAACTTTCTCCAGAATAGACCATCTACTGGGTCACAAATCAGGGCTCAACCAATACCAAAAGATCGAGATGATTCCCTGCATGTTCTCGGACCACAATGCTTTGAAACTGAAACAACCACAAGAAAAAGTTTAGAAGGAATTCAAACACTTGGAAGCTAAAGACCAAACTGCTTAATTCATAGAAACCAATGAGAATGAAGACACATTGGTCCAAAACCTATGGGATATGGCAAAGGCGGTCCTAAGGGGGAAATACATAGCCATCCAAACCTCACTCAAAAAAAATTGAAAAATCCGCAACAAATTAAGCCAACTCCATGCACAAGAAGGGAAATAATCAAGATTAGAGCAGAGATCAAGGAGTTAGAAACTAGAGATACAGTAGAACACATCAAGGAAACTAGAAGTTGGTTTTTTAAAAGAATCAATAAGATCGATAAACCACTGGCCAAACTAATCCAAAAGAAAAGAGAGGACCCAAATTAATAAAAGTATGGGAGAGATCATGACTAACACCAATGAAATAGAAACAATCATCAGAAATTATCAACAGCTATATTCCAGTAAGTCAACCTAGAAGAAATGAATGCATTCCTGGAAACCTATAAACTTCCAAGATTGAAACAGGAGGAAATTGACAACCATATATACATTTTTAAAGTTTTTAAAATTTAGTTAAGTAATCTTTACACCCAACATAGGGTTTGAACTCATGGCCCTGAGATCAAGCATTGCTTGCTCTTCTGACTGAGCCAGCCAAGTGCCCCTGAACCGTATTTTTAATAGCATAATATGGAGACTAATAAATGTTTAAGAAGTCCTCAGCTATAGAAACTCTTTTCTATTATGTGTTAAATAAAGTGATAAAATTGTCTATTTTTATTACAACTATGCAAAATAATGTATATAGGCTAGGGTAGTAAAAGTAACTGTGTAAAAATGGAAACTATAGATTTCAACAATCACATATGGAATAGCTATTATGGGGCCCTAGGCTTAGTGCTGACTTTCTTCAGTTGCAGAAATTTTTGAATAGTTCTCCTCTCCTTCTAAATCTCCCCTTACTGATGTTATAGTACTGTCTGTGCACATTAAGTGTCTACATACCCAGGCCCGAATAAAGCTTGTGAGGGCAGAGTTCTCTATGGAATTCTTTTTATTTGCTCAGCCCATGCATGAGAATTGGACTGCAATTGCCCCTGGGAATTTTTCTTGTTAAGATATCATAGTGGGGGGAAAAAAAAACAAAAAATGAGAATCACTAAGATGAAAAGGCAATCTACAGAAAGGGAGAAAATACGCAAAAAACCAATCCAATTAAAATACTAGGCAGAGGGGCGCCTGGGTGGCTCAGTCGTTAAGCGTCTGCCTTCAGCTCAGGTCATGATCATAGAGTCCTGGGATCAAGCCCCGCATCGGGCTCCTTGCTCGGCGGGAAGCCTGCTTCTCCCGCTACCATTCCCTCTGCTTGTGTTCCCTCTGTCGCTGTGTTTCTCTCTGTCAAATAAATAAAATCTTTTAAAAAAAAATAAATACTAGGCAGAGGATCTGAATAGACATTTTTTTTTAAAGACTTATTTTAGAAAGAAAGGGAGAGAGAGAATCTCAGGCAGACTCCCTGCTGAGCAGGGAGCCCAATGGGGGGCTTGATCTTACAACCCTGAGATCATGGCCTTAGCTGAAATCAAAAGTCAAGACTTTTGATGAGCCACCCAGGCGCCCTGAATAGACATTTTCCAAAGAAGACATACAGATGGCCCCCATGTACACGAGGTGTTCATTATTCATCGTTGGGAAAATGCAATTCAAAACAAAAATGACATTTCACAGCTGTTAGAATGGCTAGTACCAAGATAAGAAATAACAGGTATTAGTAAGGATGAGAAGAAAAGGGAACCCTTTTGCACTTTTGGTGGGAATATAAATTGCTGCAACCACTGTGGAGAACAGCATGGAGGTTCCACAAAAGATTAAAAATAGGACTAGCCTATGACATAGCAATTCCACTTCTCAGTATTTATCCAAAGAAAATGAAACCACTTACTCAGATATATGCACCCCCCCACAGTCACTGTAGCACTGTTTATAACAATTAAGTCATGGAAACAACCTAAGTGGTCATCAGTGCATTAATGGATAAAGAAACTGATACACACAGTATTATTCAACGTAAAAATGAAATCTTGCCATTTGCATCAACATGGGTGGAACCTGAGGGCATTAGGCTAAGTGAGATAAGTCAGAGAAAGAAAAATATCATATGATCATACGACCTCATATACATGTGGAATCTTCAAATATACACCCCCAGCCCTCCCTGCAGCCTCCAGCCAAGCTCATAGATACAGAGCTTGATGGATGCTGAAGGCAGGGAGTGGGGGGTGGGCAAAATGGGTGAAAGGAGTTAAAAGGTACAAACTTCCAGTTATAAATAAGTTGTGGTGATGTAAGGTACACCAGGGCAACTATAATTAGTAACACGGTACTGCCTGTTTCAAAGTTACAAAGAGTAGATCTTAAAAGTTCTCATAAATTCTGTAACTGTATTTTCTTAGAAGAAAACAAAGGTTAGAGCTGCATGTTCAAAAAAAAAAGTTTTTTTTAAAGAAAAGCGGACGCTCTTCCAAGTATTACCTGGTACTTGAGTTGGCTTTTGTTAATTGGAAAAAATCTTAGAAAAACCTTACAGAGTTTCAGATAGAAATTCCTCATCTAGTTATAAGTCTATGAAAGGGACTGGCTTACCTTTGTTATCTTCTAAGGTTTTTATTTAAATTCCAGTTAATAGTGTAACATTAGTTTCATGTGTACAATACAGAGACTCAGTAGTTACATGTAACATCTGGGTGCTCCTCCCAAGTGCTCTCCTTAGTCCCCATCACATATTTTACCCATCTGCCCACCCACCTCCCCTCTGGTAACCACGAGTTTGTTCTCTATAGTTAAGAGTCTGTTTCTTGGTTTGCCCTCCCCTTTTCTTTCTCCTTGGCTCATTTCTTTTGTTTCTTAAATCCCACATATGAGCAAAATCATATGGTATTTGTCTTTCTCATTTCCCATAGCATTATACTCTAGATCCATCCATGTTGTTGCAAATGGCAAGAATCACTTGGATAGAGAACCTTCTCCCTAGGGGTTTTTTAAAAGATATTTATTCTTTCTTTCTTAGAAGTGGGGGAGGAACAAGCAGACTCCACACTGAGTGATGAGCCCATAGGGCTCAATTTCGGGACCCTGAGATCATGACCTGAGCCAAAAATCAAGAGGCAGATGCCTAACTGACTGAGCTGCCCCCCGCCCCCCACCAAGGGATGTCTTCAAAAGAGTCTAAAGCAAAGCTGACCATTTAGGATTGAATGGCCATTAAGTAATTTTCCTCACCAGGAATAGAACTATAGAGATTTTTCTTGTCTTTGTCCAATGCATTATCCTGTCTCCTTTACCGTGGGATGTTAATTTCTTGTTCTCAGTGTTCAAATACTTATAGACTTTAATGATGTGAGGAAGGTTAAATATGAAAAGCAGGTAGCCAAGTTGAAAGCATTCCTCTGGTTAAATGTGTAAAAATAATTTGAAGCCTACTTTGCATTCCAACTTTCCTGACAATTATTAATTCATTTTCTGAAGTATTGACATTTCGTTGTATTGTTGAACTGCACTGTTAAAAAGAACAATTCAAAGTATTCTCTTTATCGACCAGGTTAAAAAAAAACAAAAAACCCAACTAAAAGGATTACTAAGTGTCACATTATCTTGACAGAATAGTACTTGATGTTTTTCTCTGGTTTTCAGGAAAGTGTATGCAATATTCATAAGGCCTCTTTAAATTATTTTTTTTAGTTAGTGATTTCTCCATTTCTTAATACCACACATATTAACATAATTGTGCAGAGATTAAGTACAATAGTTTTAATAAAACAATGTCAAAGAAAATAATACTAATATTAATACTGTCATTTTAAATATCTTTCCATAAAAATTTGCAAGTATTATATATAACATTACCTGCTTTAATGATAAGGTAGGGCTGCAAAATCAGATATTCACTTGTACAGTAGACTCAACTTCTTAAGTTTTATATAGATGTGATGTACTGTCAAGGTATCACTGAACATTTTTTTTTTTTTTTAAAGATTTTATTTATTTGAGAGGGGAGAGTGCCAGAGGGAGAGGGAGAAGCAAGCTCTCTGCTGAGTAGGGAGCCTGAAGTGGGACATGATCCCAGGATCCTGAGATCATGACTGTGGCCAAAGGCAGATGCCCAGTGGACTGAGCCACCCAGGCGTCCCTATCAGGGAACATTCTCGAAATTCTCCCTTCAAGTCTGGTATTAGAGTTACTTTAACAATCTTTATTATGGAGCTCATCCAACTTATAGAATATTTTGTTGTATGGAAAGCTAGAGATATTAAATATAAATTCATTAAACAATATAAAATAATTCATGTACTTTTTATAAAATTTCACATACTCATGATTGAGTAGGTAGATTATTTGACAGTACAATGTGGAAACTGATGAGGTAATGGTGAGGTAATGCTGTGTTTTTTTTTCATAAAGGTATATAGCTGCGTGACAAATACTAGTCAAAAGTAGTAAACCAAGGGCTGATGAAACTTTATGAACATTCTCCACAAAACACATCCATTATATATTTAATAAAATCAAAACAGCGTGGCTCAGTCGATTAAGCCTCCGACTCTTGATTTCAGCACAGGTCATGAGCTCACTGTCATGGGATTGAGCCCTGTATTAAGCACCATGCTCAGGGTGGAGTCTGCATGGGATTCTCTCTCTCTCTCTCTCCCCCCCCTCCCCCCTTGCCCTTTCCCCCCCAATCCATCTCTCTCTCAAATAAAAAATCTTTAAAAAGACAAAATCAAAACATGTGATGATGTTTCAAAACTCTTTCAAGAAACCTGGATTTAATGATAGCTTACGTATAACAAAAAGGCATTTTATGTTCATACAGGACTATGAGATCTGTGCACTAAAAAAGTGCTTTTGCTTCCTTTTATCTTCTGCTCTCCTTCGAAACCAACTCAGTCCTAAAGCAGTTAGGTGAAGCAGAACTAGGGAGACATCGGTGTGACAGGTTTGGGAGGGGGCCACAGTGCCAGTGTGGCACAGCAGAGTTGGATCAGCATGAGGGGAACACCTACACAATGGGGTAGCAGCCCAATGGGGGGGGTCTCAGAGTGTGAGGGATGAGGGGGACAACCCACACTAGGGCAGCGCACAGTGCTAGAGACCAAGCAGGGTGGGGAGGGCCTCCCTGAAGGGTAGGGGGTGGGACAATGTAGTGACATACAAGGAGACAGATCAAATTATATATTGAAAATAATGAGAATCGGGTATTTCACTGTAGAAAAGGAATCACAAATATAAAAAAGCAGAAAATTAGGGACACCTGGGTGGCTTAGTTAAGTGTCCGGCTGTTGATTTTGGCTCAGGTCATGATCTCAGGGTTGTGAGATCGAGCTCCACATCAGGGTCCATACTCAGTGTGGCGTTTGCTTAAGGTTCTCTCTCCTCTCCTCCCTCTACCCCTCCCCCCTCCCTCTCTAAAAAAAGGTAGAAAATTAGAATGAACTCTTATGTCAGATTGCAACTGGGGTTACTTTTTCCTATAATTATTTTTTTAATTTAGGTATAAATTGACATATTAACTTCACATGTACAATGTAATGATTCGACATTCGTATATATTGCAAAATGCTCAAATTCCAGTTAACATCCTCACGGTTTTCAAGATACTGTGAGGATCTATCTATATTTCAAGTAGATAAAAATATGTGTATGAATATATTTCTGAATATATTCATGAATGTATTTCATGAATATAAAATACCTTCTTTAGCTTTGTCTACTCAGTGTGTCCAGGAAGAATAGCACCACCATTAGCAATGAGCACCCAAATCTCTTTTTTTTTTTTTTTTAAGATTTTATATATTTGACAGAGAGAGAGAGATCACAAATGGAGGGAGGGGAAGCAGGCTCCCCGCTGAGCAGAGAGCTCCATGTGGGGCTTGATCCCAGACCCCGAGATCATGACCTGAGCCGAAGGCAGCTTTAACCCACTGAGCCACCCAGGCGCCCCTAAATCTCTGTTTCTAAATACCATTCTCCACTAAAAGAAACCATGGCTCCTTTGAGAAATGAATGATTCTTAGGCCAGGCAGAGAAAGTTCAAGTTGACCTAGGAACATTTCATTGTGCCAGAAAGTAAAGAATTGCTCAAAGAATAATGGGGATACACCAAAAGGCACAGAAGACAGTTTGCAGGGGCTCCCACTGGCCAACTCTGGGACTACTTGAGGATCAAAATACGTGATGTTTGTAACAGATAATAGCTCATTGATTAAAGCAGACTGACATACATACATAAAAACATATGCATATGTAAATGTGTATATATGTATATAAGTTTGAGGATGAAAGGGACAACCATAATATCTCATAGAACTTCCCCACAAAACATGTATTAATTACACAGGGAAGGGACGCCTGGGTGGCTCAGTTGGTTAAGCATCTGCCTTCAGCTCAGGTCATGATCCCAGGGTCCTGGGACCAAGCCCCATGTCAGGCTCCCTATTCAGTGGGGAGTCTACTTCTCTCTGTCTCCCTCTCCCTGCTCCCCACTTGTGCACTAACAAATGAGTAATATCTTAAAAAAAATAATTATACAGGGAAAGGATTAACTTTATAGTGGAGAAGCCAGGCAGACACTACTTTTTGTGATCATAGTCAACATCCAAATGGGACAAATCAAACTTGTGTACCATCTAAGAGGGTGGAATGAGAAGAGCTTTTTCAGTGTTATTCAGACTTACATTGGGTATCAATTACTGTGCTATCTGTATTTCACTGGTACGCTGAAAAGGATTATAGTTGTAGTTGAATGTCAGTGTAAGTTCACTGAAAATTATATCCTTTAAAACTATATAACCTAAAATGAAGACTTTTCACTTTTCAAAATACTCTCGGGGAGTTCATACACAAAAAGTGTGAAGACCCCAGCTCTGAACCAGTGTTTCATAGCTATGTCACTCCCTCTGCCTCCTCCAGACATACAAGTTGTAGCTCACTCCCTTATTCTCTACTTAACCTTTTCTTCTACATCTATCTCAGACTTTTGCAAAGAGAACGTAAATATTTTGGTAATCTGTACATTTAGGACGTGTCACCCAACCATGAGCTTTAGGGACTGTGTGGAACTCTTGCAGTTGTATGTACACGATGAGGATTTGTGGATTTTTAAGATTATGTTCAATTAGCCAACATATAGTACATCATTAGTTTTTGATGGATTTGTGCAGTTTTTTCATGAGGAAACTCATGAAATTCCCAAAGAGCATGTGACCCAGAAAAGGTTATGAACCCCTCCTATATGAAATAAATTCGACATTGCTGTTAATTACAGTGGAAGACCGTGCCTAGGTTTTGTAAGTTTCATTTGTGTACTGTTTTATCTCAACTGCTGAGCCCAGAGAGGCACGCTGTAGGCATTTAATAGAGCTTTGTCAAATAAGTGTCCTAGGAACCAAAGGAATCTGGGGATGTCACAAGGAGGTTGGCAGATGACAGGCAAGAGGACGGTAGGGAGTATAATGGGAGAATGCCGTCAATTTCAGACATTGAACATCATGAGGCAAAGGCCCACTGGAATGTGTTAGGAGACAAGCTATTGCTCTCATAGTGCTTACTGGAGGGAGAGGGACAAGTAATTTCACAAGTAGATACATAATGACAAATCAGTGAGGAGAGCGTATGAGGAGGAGGAAGAATTAGAGGGGTAGGATCAGATGGACATCTGGAGGGATGTGACATCTGATCTCAGATCAGAATGATCTCTGGTCAGCAAGGTGATGAACCTGGAGAAGAGCAGTCAAGGTCAGGGTAGAGCACAGCACATGGGGAGGAAAGGGGGGGACACATGTGGAAATGAGCTTAGTGCAATCAGAGAACTGAAAGAAGCCCCATAAGGCTTCTAATGAAGCCTTAAGATGGCAGGACCCAAATTATGCATGACCATCAAAGTCATGTTAATTCAAAGATCTGGGATTTATTCTCAGAGCAACTCGAGTCAACTGAAGAATCTGCAGCAGAGAATAACAATGTCAGGTTGGGGTCTTTGGTTTCTGTGCGTGCACCACATACGTTGACAAAAAAGTCCTGAGCGTGTAGAGACAAGAATAGGACTTCAACTTTCACTTATTTTCGTTAGGCTGCTACTATTATTTACTATATGGAAGGACACTGTTGCCTTTGCTTGGTCCCTGTGGACCTTGGAGGAATGACGAGGAAAGGGCTGGATTTTGACGACGGGCAGGTGGGCAGGGGCCCCCTCACCTCATTGCTGTCAGTGTATTCTGGTGCATTAGAATTTACAGGCTATGCGCTCTCAGCAAGGTGGTTACTTTTATAAGATTGCAGTCTTTATATAGAATTTCTGTACTACTAAGTAATAAGATGGGCTGTAGCCATGAAAATCTTAGCCACTGACATACAGCTGCCTCTACACACATACAGTTTTCCATACTGGTAAACCACTTAAAGATCACCTATGCATTTTTCTTTCTTAAAATTTGTCTGGAGTGACAAATGTTTTCTAGTGGATGCCACACGGCAGGTATTTTGAAATAAACCCATGTACTCTAACCCTTTAAGGGACATGAGATATATATAAAATATAAAAAATAAAATTTACATATGTACAATGAATGGAAGAATTTTTTTTTTTAAAGATTTAACTTATTTAAGAGAGAAAGAGAGGGAACACACGCAGGGAGAGGGGTAGAAGGAGGGGAGAGGGAAAGTGAAAGAATCCCAGGCAGACGCTCCACTGAGTGCGAGCCCCCTATGGGCTCAGAGCTTGATCCCACAAGCCTGAGATCATGACCTGAACAGAAACTAAGAGCTGGACGCTTAACCGACCGGACCAAGCCATCCAGGTGGCCCCCAGAAGAAGAATTTTTTAAAACAGGTGTTTAGAAATGTTGTCATTCAAACCATAAGAGACTCCTAGACTCATGAAACGAACTAAGGGTGGCTGGGAGGCAGGGGTGGTAGGGATAGGGTGGCTGGGCTGTGGACATTGGGGAGGGTATGTGCTATGGTAAGTGCTGTGAAATGTGTAAGCCTGACGATTCACAGACATGTACCCTGGGGCAAATAATACATTATATGTTAATAAAAAATTTTAAAAAAGATGTTGTCACTGCTATATGGGATGCCACTTATCAAATCATGTGTCTTAAAACTTGTAAACTTGGAAAAAGATTTTTATAACTGTTGAAAAGTCTCCCAAAGGGTTTCAGTGGATATTCAACACGGACTAGCCATAGAAATAACCACTCAACATCAGTAAGGATGGCTATTTCCTAGCTCCAGAAAGCCATTTGCACAATTTGTTAAATGATACTGAAAAGTGAGCACATTGTTCAACAGGCAAAATAAAAAAAAAGTCCTCCTTTCATTTGGCTCTATGTGAGTTAACTCTTCCAGACACAACAGCCATTAAGTCAGGAATCAAAATAAACTGCACTGTGAAGTAGAACTGGGAATTAACTACAATGGGGAGCATTAAATGCAAGATCTCAAAAAGTAATGGAACATTCAAATTGCACTGTCTTCATTAATAATTTTTAGTGAAAGCAAAAATGCTTTATTATGAGTGAACACAAAACATTTTTAAATGACTTCATTTTCATCGTTTAACCTTTCTACCTTTGCATGTATTTTAAATATATCTCTAATATATTGGTAGAGGACATGGTAGTACACGTATGTAACTTACAAGTAAACATGCATATGGTAGGGGCACATGCTCAAATTTTTTTTTTTAGATGAGGACTCAGAACTTTCGGACACCACTGGAGAAAGGAAAGGGATCACTGGGAGATGGAGAGGGAAGGCAGACATCTCAGTAAGATGCTGCAGTGGAGTGTCAGGCAGGCTAATATGGTAGCTTTGGAGCTAGAGAGACATAGAGCAGAGGAAAGCACTGATGTGCTTTCATGATACTATCCCTTGGGATGTATGAGCCGTGGTGGTGGGAAATAATATAGTATCGAGAGTGACTGAAGATTGTGGCATGAGGAAAAGAATAAGTCTTAAGTGAGATCTAGTGAGAACTAGACCATGAGAGAAGGAGAATATTTTGTGGATGGGGGATATCATGGTCCCACGTGGGTCATGTTAAATTTGAGATGGTAAAATAGGTGGTTGATTAATTATAAAATATCCCTTGCATTGCAGCCCCTTCCACCACACTGGGAGAATTCCAACCTCCATGAATGACTCACTGAGAACAAGAGCCTCACTAACATCTACCTCCACTATTCCTAACTCTTTAACCTTTGCTGCTGGTGGGCACTCATTCACCTGTTCCCTTTCCTGGACCTTATCTCTGACCATAATTCCAACCTCTCCAGAAACCCATTAAATTAATTTTGAATGTAAGAATATTGGAAACTTTACTCCAAGCAGTACCAGATATGTATTTTTTCCTATGACAGTCAAAAGAAAAAGTTATTTAGGTTTCTAGGACTAAACCGGTCTCCAATCAGGTGTATTACCTGAATCACTGTCAGTGCAAGTACAGGTGAGTGGCGGGGGAGTTAATAGAGTGTGGAAAAAAAAAAAAGATGAGACCTCAGCATTGTGAAGGCCATACGTGAAAGATGCACAGCTAACATCCTCAATGGGGAAACACTGAGAGCTTTCCCTTTATGGTCAGGAACAAGACAGGGATGTCCACCCTCACCACTATTATTCAGCATTCCATTATACTGGAAGTTCTAGCCTCAGTAATCAGAAAACAAAAATAAAAGGCATCCAAACCAGTAAGGAAGAAGTCAGACTTTCACTGTTCATAGATGACATGATACTCTATGTAGAAAACCTGAAAGACTGCCAAAAACTGCTAGAACTGATAAATTCAGTAAGGTTGCAGGGTAGAAAATCAACATACAGAAATGTGTTGAATTTCTATACAACAATAAAGCAGCAGAAAGAGAAATCAAGGAAGCGATCCCATATACAATTGTACCAAAAACCGTAAGATACCTAGGAATAAACCCAACTAAAGAGGTAAAAGATTTCTGGTCTGAAAACTATACAACACTTATGAAAGAAATTGAAGACGACATAAAGAAATGGAAAAACATTCCATGCTCATGGACTGGAAGAACAAATACTATTAAAATGTCTACACTACCCAAAGCAATCTACACATTTAATGCAATCCCTATCAAAATACCAATAGCATTTTTCAGAGAGCTAGAACAAACAATCCCAAAATTTGTATGGAACCACAAAAGACCCTGAATAGCCAAAGCAATCTTGAAAAAGCAAAGCTGGAGGCATCACAATTCTGGACTTCAAGTTATGAGGCTGTAGTAGTCAAAACAGTATGGTGCTGGCACAGAAATGACACATAGATCAATGGAACGGAAGAGAAGACCCAGAAGTGGACTCACAACTATATGGTCGACTAAGCTTCAACAAAGGAAAGAATATCTAATGGAAAAAAGACCAACTCTTCAACAAATGGTGTTGAGAAAACTGGAGAGCAATATGCAGAAGAATAAAACTGGACCACTTTCTTACACCGCACATAACAATGAATTCAGAATGGATGAAAGACCTAAATGTGAGACAAAAAGCCATCAAGATCCTAGAGGAGAACACAGGCAGCAACCTCTGTCATGGGCCATAGCAACTTCTTATCCTAGACACGTTCCTGGAAGCACGGGAAACAAAAGCAAAACTGAACTATTGGGACTTCATCAAGATAAAAAGGTTCTTCTGCACAGCAAAGGAAACAATCATGGAGTGGCAGCCTTTGGAGTGGGACAGGATACTTGAAATGGCATATCTGATAAAGAGTATCCAAAATTTATAAAGACCTTATCGGACTCAACACCCAAAAAACAAGTAATCCAGTTAAGAAAAGAGAAATCAGAGAGGGAGATGAACCATGAGAGACTATAGACCCCAGGAAACAAAGTGAGGGTTTTAGAGGGCAGGGGGTAACAGGGTGATGAGTATTAAGGAGGGCACATGATGTGATAAGCACTGGGTGTTATAGGTAACTAATGAATCATTGAACACTACGTCAAAGACCAACGATGTACTATACAGTGGCTAACTGAACCTAATAAAAATAAGTACAAAAAACATTTTTTTAAAGAGACATGAATAGACATTTTTCCAAAGACACCCAGATGCCTAACAGACACATTAAAAGATGCTCAACGTCACTCATCATGAGGGAAATACAAATCAAAACGACAATGAGACATTACCTCACACCTGTCAGAATGGCTAAAATTAACAACACAAGAAACAACAGATGTTGGTGAGGATGCAGTGAAAGGGGAACCCTCTTATGCTGCTGGTGAGAATGTAAATTGGTGCAGCGGTTCTGGAAAATAGTATGGAGGTTCTACATAAAGTTAAAAATTTGCTATTAAAATAAAAATAAATATATATATAAATATATATAAATAAATATAAAAATAAAAATAAAAAAATGCTATTACCCTATAATTGCACTGCCAGATATTTACCCAAAAATGCTGATTCAAAGGGACACATGTAACTTGATGTTTACAGGAGCATTATCAGTAATAGCCAAATTATGGAAAGAGCCCAAATGTCCATCAACTGACAAATGAATACAGATGTAGTATAAATCTATAATGGAATATTACTCAGCCATCAAAAACGGTGAAACCTTGCCATTTGCAATGACACAGATGAAGACTGTATTATGCTAAGTGACATAACTCAATCAGAGAAAGACGAATACCATATGATTTACTCACGTGGAATTTAAGAAACAAAGCAGATGAACATAGAGGAAGGGAAATAGAAACAGAGGGAGACAAATCATAAGAGACTCTCAACTATAGAGAACAAACAGGGTTGCTGGAGGGAAGGTGGGCAGGGGATGGGCTGAAGGGGTGATAGGCATTAAGGAGGACACTTGTGATATGCAGTGGGTGCTGTATGTAAGTGATATATCACTAAGTTTTACTAGTGAAACCAATATTACACCATATGTTAACTAAGTAGAATTTAAATAAAAACTTGAAAGCCATATGAAAGAAGATGAAAAGTCAGTAACAGAGAAGTGAGAAAGAAGTCTTTGTGTTGTTGTTCTTTGTTGGTATTATTTTTAGAGGTTAATACATTCTTCTCTGAGTATATGCTCTCTCAATTAAAAAATCTTTATCATATATAAGCAATGCAAAATGGAATGTGAGAGAAAATATTCAATATGGTCTAAGTGGAAACAGGAAAATTTTATTTCCAACTTCTTTTCCAAAGGAGATATTGCTTCCAGAAATTTCCCTCATAGAGTAAACTCTTATGGACAGTTGCATGGGTGTGGGTGGTTGACATTTATGGAAGTCTTCTGAAATAATTAATGATCCTTATAGAGCTCTTCACTTTGACCCAACAGATGAAAGGCAGAGGTATCAACAGAAATATAAAACTCAAAGATATTCTCCAAGAATCGCTTCAGACAAGAGAAAAAGTAATTTACCATTTTTGTAATGTGTAATAAACATTGTGAATTTACATATTTATTTCATTGCCTTGCAGTTTGCCTTTTACTCTTCTCCACTGCAACTCCTTGAAACGATATTAAGGACACTACATTTTTAGAAGGAAAACGACAGTCTATACCATTAGCACAGAAGAGCTTTGTTTTAAAAGATATCACTGCCAGAGATTTTTAGTCTATAATCTATAGTATAGTCTACAATCCATATTCTTTTTTTTTTTTTTTTTTTATTAACATATAATGTATTATTTGCCCCAGGGTACATGTCTGTGAATCTTCAGGCTTACACATTTCACAGCACTTAATAGCACATACCCTCCCCATTGTCCACAACCCAGCCACCCTATCCCTACCCCACCACC
>CM053618.1:33026095-33044053 GCA_028646535.1 Procyon lotor | reverse complement strand
ACAATCCATATTCTGATCTTAGTCTACAGCTGTGCCATCCACTCCACTGACTGCCACCATTCTTGACTATTGGATACTTCGAACATGGCCAATCTGATTTGAGATATGCTATAAATGTTAAATACATACTGGATATTGAAATTTTATTGCAGAAAATGTAAAGTATCTCATTTACACATCAAAATGTTACAAGTTTGAATATAGTGGGTCAAAGAAAATATGCTATTAAAAGCAGTTTCATCTTATTTTTACTTTTTTAGTGAACCTATTTGAAAATTTAGTTACATATGTGGCTGACATTTGTGTTTTGCGTTATATTTCTATTGGATAGCCTGGTCCATAGAATTTCATTGCCATCTTTAAACTGGATTGCAAAGAATCATGCTTTTATTTATTTATTTTTAAAGGTTTTATTTATTTGTCAAAGAGAGAGAGAGAGAGAGAGCAAGCACAAGCAGGGGGAGTGGTAGGCAGAGGGAGAAGCAGGTTCCTCACTGAGCAAGGAGCCCAAGGATCAACTAGGACTTGATCCTAGTGCTGGGATAATGACCCAAGCCAAAGGCAGATGCTTAACCAACTGAGCCACCCAGGCACCCTTCATGCTTTTATTCTTAAATATGTAAAGCAAACATTTAGGAAAAATATGGTTATGTAGTTTTGGAAAATAATGCAAGGTTAGAATTATTCCTTCACTCTGTATTTCAACCAAAGGAGCAGAGAGGGTCTAGTAATGCAGTGTTCACTACACATGAAGCAAGTGTTCCCAGCTGCCTTTCCCAAGCCCAGTCTAGCACAGCCAAATTAGTTCTACAGAAATGCTGCTCACTGTGCAGGCCAGTAAGTCTGTCTTACAAGCATGACACTATATATTTCAGTTAACGCAGCCAGACTGTCATGAGGCTACATAAGAAACAGAAGGAAAAGATGGAAAATAAAAGAAGCGGCAATGGAAACATTGAGGGCATGACAAAAAGGCACGGCTAGCCTCTCACCCCAGGAGAGTGGGGCGGTGGGGGCTTGCCCTGAGTTTTGTGCATGAAGATCAGAAGTCTGTGAGCCTGTCTCCCCAGCTGTATCCACTGATGGCTTATGGATTTAGAATTTAGGGAAAGACAACACCATTGAATGCAAGAATAAAACACAGGAGCACTCATTGTGAAAGCAAAGGGAAAGAGCTAGAATTCAATATCCCATCAACAAGTGATTCTAAAGAGTATGCGGTACTTCTAAAGGTAACACATTGGGCACAAACACCAGAACATCTACTTATACTCCATGTAAAGTAAGCAACTCTACCACGAGAAAATGAAGTGGAACCCATTCTCTTCCACTGAGAATGTCCTGGGGCAAGCTGATTTCATATGCAGCATTTATGATATCACCTTATACTTTCGAGAACAGAATGTGACCCATTTTTGTTTGTATTCATTTAACAGAGAGCTGTGTTACAATGGGTCTGTATTATACCTTGGTCTGGTTCTTTTATGAAGCACTAAAGGGGCAAGGAATATTCAAGAAGGTTGAGAAATGGCAGAGGAGAAGCAACGACAAATCCAAATGCTTCTCTAGGCACCTTGCCAGCATTGCTTATTGCTTTTGATTTGCTATTGACTAAGGAAGCCTTGCTTTGTTACCACTTACATTAAGCCAATGCTCAGAGAAAAGGGGCGATGGAACTTTCTGCCTGGGTCTGAATTTAACATCTTGTGGGCTCATAACAGAGCTATTAAAGGCTAATTATTCCCAAGTCCCCCTCTCACTAGCGTCTTTATCTCCTGACCTGCAGTTGTCAAGTTGGTTGCTTATGCATTTTGAATAATGGAAGGTGGGAACTTCCAGGAAAACTTCCATTTTTCTTTAGTTTAAAAATCTCTTCAAATTGTCAGATTGTCCAGCAGGGGACAAGCCATACATATGTTCCCTAGTGAGACAAAATACCTAGCTACCTGAGAGCTCAGTAAGTGCAAGAACACCATGCTACTCATGGATGCCAAATGTGGACAAATGAAATGTATCTGTAATAGTAAGCAGGGTCAAGCAAGCAATGATGTAGGTAGATACATCTCAAGTTGTTTCTGGGTCAGCTGGCAGTGAAATTAGGATGCATGCAAAGACCCACAAGTAGACAACAGAAGAAGCAGGCTGAATATAGAACATTCATCAAATATTAAATTCTAGAAATGTGACATTTCCCAAGAACTTTTGAAACACTTTTGAGTTTGTGCTTTCAATCTACCGAACCTACACTTTTGATCATAGGATTTATTTGGCAAAGTAGGGGTTCTTGAAGCAACTTCAAATTTGTATTACTACAGTTCCTCTACTTTAAGGAAGTATTTTATAAGATCCAGTGTTAGCATATGACTATTTAACAGTAACCAAGATTTATGGTAATTCTGTAGCTTACGCTTTCAGAATGGAGGGGGGCTATTTTCTAAGGTTGAAACTGGTTATTTAAATAAGAAGGATCTTCTGACTTAACCATTTTTCATTAAGCTTCCTACAGGAAACCCATTAAAAACGACATCACCCTCCCACTGCATGCAAAGACTGTGTGAAGCATGTGGGCTTCCCCACCACTCAAATGCAGGATAACAGAGCCTTTGTCCATCTTGGCTATAAAACCATGTAAAGCATTTTCGAAGCCAGCTGCCATCTTGTCACTTCAGATGAAAGAATGAACGTGAGAAGTCATCTAGCCCCCAGGCATGGCCGGATGGGTCAAGGAACAAGTCAGAATACAACCCCACTAGCTTATAAGTAGTTGATTCACACTACCCTAAAGATATTAATACCCAGTGTACCCAGTGAAATCACTGACATAAAGAACAAAGACATCATTTAGATTCCAAGTCTCTTGGGATAGAAAAGACCTCTCGGGTGAAGCGGCACAAAGACACCTGCTAACATGACCTCATGGGTTTCCAATCAATGGCATCCACCTTTTCAGGAGAACCCTGCCTCAAATTTTGCCCTAAAAACCCTCCCTTGGGGCACCTGGGTGGCTCAGTCATTAAGCGTCTGCCTTCGGCTCAGGTATTGATCCCAGGGTCCTGGGATCGAGCCCTGCACTGGACTGCTCAGTAGGAAGCCTGCTTCTCCTTCTCCCATTCCCCCTGCTTGAGTTCCCTCTCTCGCTGTGTTTTTCCTTGTCAAATAAATAAGACCTTTAAAAAACAAAACAAAAAACCTCCTTTGCAAGTCACCAAGGAGTTCAGGACTTTTGAGCATTAGCTCCCTGTTCTTTCAGGTGGTACCACACCAATGAACACCTATCTTTATCCACTGCAAGAGCTCGGTGTCAGTTACTACGGCTTGCTGCTCACTGGGTGGATGAACTCTGGTTTGGTTTGGTTACATTTTCACTTTTTGATAGGCTTTACACTAAAGGATATCTCAAAGCCGGGAACACTTTTCTTCCAGTCAAGCAGGCCAAATATTTCCCTCTCAAATTATAAAAACTATAGTTTGTTTTACATGTAGTCATTAACGAAGTACTAATACAAAGTATCTAGCATGTAAATGTCAGAAATGGTATCAGTGGTTCTGAAGATTTTTTTTTTTTTTTGAGAGAGAGAGAGAGAGAGAGAGAGAAAGCATGAGGAGTAGGGGTGTGGGGTGGGGAGTAGGGGGGTAGGGGCAGAGGGAGGAAGAGAATCTTAAGCAGGCTCCAAGCTCAGCATGAAGCCTGATTCAGGGCTCGATCTCATGAGCTGGAGATTAGGACCTGAGCCCAAATCTCTTGATTTGGCTTAACTGAGCCACCCAGGCGCCCTGTTCTGAGAATTTTTTAGTGTCTAAAATTGTTCAGGGGAGGAGAGGTGGTACTACTTCTTTTCCAAAACTGCTCATTCAGAATTCCCTGGTGGATCAAACTGAATCTCAGATACATCATTTCCAATAATGGGAGGAGAAAACCTGTGCTATTTGAAATTAATGATTTTGAAGTCAGCATTTTTGACAAGTCTTCTAATTAAAAAAACAGACAGTAGATTGTTTAGCATGATGCATTAGAGGTAACTATGTTTTCTAATTAGAGATCTTGGAAAACATACCAATTCCTCTTTTAGGACACCATATTACGTTAATTTCATGTTAAGAAAACAGTTTCTCTAAACACTCTCTTCACTTTAACTAGTACTATTATGTGTATTGTTCTCTAGAAAGAGGTGAGTTATGCACAAATCTCCCTGCCTGCCTACATTTTTCTTCACTCATGCATACATTTCACTTTTCAAATACAATAAATGACCTTCAAATCAGCAACTCTGCAGTTTTACATAGCCTAGAAAATTTAAAACTATTGAAGTCTTCTGGAAAAAGTTCCCGATGTTTAAAATAAAAACCAACTGCCTATAAACAGTATTTCACATGGGCGGGGGTAGGAGTGGAGGAAACTTTCTAAGGTAGCTTCAGGGAATAATAAGAACCAATTATTTTAAAAATAAAACAAAAGAAACAATAATAAAGGTATTAAAATTTCCAAGAAGCTTCCTGTCATAAAACCACTGCATCAGGAATAAAAATGAGAATTTCCTGACATTTGATTGCAGCTAGAGACTAACTAGCTTCTAGCTTGATAATATTAAACTTTGTACTTTGTACTACATCTTACAGAGTAAGATATGTTACAGTTATTGCTCAGGCATCTAAAACTGAAATACAAGTAGTTTTAGCTCATTGAAACTTCTAAGTAGCTTATATGTCAAGCTATTTAATCATGAAATTAATCATCCTTTAAATCTTAATTATAATTTGTATCTGTAAACAATAGAATGAATAAAAGTAATCAAAATAAGTATACTTTGTTACTACTGAAAATGTAAAAAATAAACTCAATTAAAATAGGATTTCTGATTTGCCAGAGAGGAAAACCCAGCCCGTTTCTCTTTTATCAACTAAGAAGTACAAGATACGCATTTAATGAGGTCTATTACATGCCAAGGATTGTTTTACCTGATTATGATGAAGTAAAATAAAAAAAAATAAAATAAAAATTCCTTTTCTTATGAACAAGACCTTCTAAAATGAGAACCAGGCAACAAACAATGAAATCTAATCAACGACTACATCACATAGAATGTTAGAAGTTGGGTAAATATAATGAAAAAATACAGCAAGGCAAGGAGAATCAAGAGTGCGGGGGGTAGAGGAGTACAGTAGGTCTCAAAATGTTATGTGACAAAAAGGTGAATGTTCTCTCCCAAGTACTGGTTACCGCAGCAGCACTTTTTTTTTTTTTTTTTTAAGATTTAAATTTATTTATTTATTCATGAGAGACAGAGAGAGGCAGAGGGAGAGGGAGAACCAGGCTCCCTGCCGAGCAGGGGGCTGAATCGGTACTCGATCCCAGGACCTGAGCCAAAGGCAGACACTTAACCATCTGAGCCATGCAGGTGCCCCAGCAGCAGCATTTTTAATGTGTCAAAGACCACTAAAGCCGAAGATGAAAAAAAAATCATTGAACAAATTCTTATGTCAAATCAAACTACTAAGCATTAATGTAATACTATTTTCGCTTCAGTATGTGAATGGTACAGGAAAGATACTGAATGGAGGGGGCAACCTTACAGGGACTATTTTAAAGAAGTACAAAGCTATAATACTTGCAATTTTGATTAGTTTATTTTAATGGGGAAGATTTTTCTCCCCTAAAGTTGTTTTTGGAATGGTAAATTGTTTGCATGATTAAACACTGAAGTTGTTTAAAAAAAAAAAAAAAAAAAAAAAAAAGGATTGGGGTACCTGGGCAGCCCAGTCAGGTAAGCCTCCAACTTTGGCTCAGGTGGTGATCCCGGGTTGCTGGGATTGAGCCCTGCTTTAGGCTCCAAGCCCAGAGGAGTCTGCGTGAGGATTCTCCCTACCCCCCCTTGCTTGTGCTCACACACACGCTCTCTCAAAAAAAAAAAAAAAAAAAAAGACTTAAAAATATCAGTAAGTGAGCCTGATAGATAATCCTGGAAAAAAGCAAAGAGCATTCCTGATGGAGGGAATGGTTAAGTGCAAAGACTTTTATGTATATGTCACCAAATAACATAAAAATACCCTCACTAAAATAAATGTCCTAGGTTCTCACCAATAGGCACCAGGATACTGAAGGCACGGACCACCAACACATTACAAACCTTGGCATTTGTGAGAAATACCACGAAGAATATCATCATATTTATATAAAGAGCTTCCAGTTTTGAAAATAAATTCCTTTGTGTAGTAAGATTTCCCAATATGATTGATTTTCTACTAGGCTTTAGGGCAAGATTTCATACAGACATTTTCCTCAACAGATAACTAAGTGCTTGTTGGTATAGAAAAATTATGAAAGTCATTGCCAGGGCCCTGATGAGCAACCATGTGTAGCAGGGATACTTAGCTATAAGATGTAAGAAGCTTTTCCTTTTCCTTTTTTTTTTTTCAGTTCTAACGATGAAAAAAAACTTAGCTCTTATGACATTTCAGGGATCATAAGCAGCCTGATGTTCTGGAGTTAGAGTTTATCCTTGTAAGTTGCATCTACCTCTTTATGAAAGTGACTACTTTGGAGAGCATGTTTGTTTTGTTTGTTTAATCACAGCCATGTAAGTCAAGTACCTATCCCCAGTTCCTAGAACAACCTTGCCAGAGGAAGCAGTCCAAATGGAGTTGCTTTAGACCAATCCAATAGGATGTTTAATACTTTAAATGGATATCTCCATTTGGGGGAGAATATATTTGCATAATTGTATATTTTTTATATATTGTGTATATATATATATATAGATATATATTGTGATCACGTCAACTGGTTTTCTGCTGGTTTGAGCTCTGCCCTCAGAGGAGTGAACACCTAAGAGAATAAACTCATCTCGAGTGACAAATAGACCCCTACAATATGCCACCAAGCCAGAGGCTGAAGAGGGACACTTTGAGAAGACGACCAACGGACTGGACTCTAGCAGCAATTAGCTTTGATCACCTAGTATCAAGTGGAATAAAGTGAGAAATCTATTTGGTCTGACTTGGCACCAGAGAAAGCTGCAGCAGTTATGACATGTCTATGTAGGTAAGGAAAGAGCAGGGAAATCCAGAACTACAGTCTGCATGACCACTGACAAGTGTATTGAGGACAGATGTATAGAACTTGAAAGTACAACCTGAGATAATCAGTCTACAGTTCATATACATAATTGAATGGAATTTTGACAAGTTTTAGCCAAGTACTGAATAAAGCAATGTCTAGCCAAGTATGATTTTGCCTAATGTGCCGGTCATAATCCAATGTATAGC
This sequence comes from Procyon lotor, assembly GCA_028646535.1. Lineage (NCBI taxonomy): Eukaryota > Metazoa > Chordata > Mammalia > Carnivora > Procyonidae > Procyon > Procyon lotor. Next base: position 33,036,790 of record CM053618.1, on the reverse strand, counting down.
TTATACTATGAAAATATTATTGGTAGAAATTGGTTTGTAAATACAGTTCTTTAGAATAATAGGTTAAGCCATATGGAATTGTGATTCTTAAGGTCAAAAATAGTTGAATGTCAATCATTTTATATAGTTCAACCTAATAAATTAAAAAAAAAATAAGGATATTTACTCTTATGTCTGTGATTACTTAGGTGTTATTCATTGGTTTTATGAAACTCAACATCAGTTTGAGATTCTTCTGGAAAATTTACATATAGAACAGATTCAGGGGCGCCTGGGTGGCTCAGTGGGTTAAAGCCACTACCTTCGGCTCAGGTCATGATCTCAGGGTCCTGGGATCAAGCCCCGCATCGGGCTCTCTGCTCAGCAGGGAGCCTGCTTCCTCCTCTCTCTCTGCCTGCCTCTCTGCCTACTTGTGATCTCTCTCTCTCTGTCAAATAAATAAATAAATAAAATCTTTAAAAAAAAAAAAAAAAAAAAAAGAACAGATTCAATATCACTGGACAGAATCCTCAATGACTGTAATCCTGAGTGAGAGCAGAGATTGATTTTTTTTTCACAGAAATAGGACTATCTGGTCTCTGTACAATTTAAAGTCCATCTATAGTTTCCTTAAAAAGCAAGTTGTTTTGGGGTGCCTGGGTGGCTCAGTGGGTTAGAGCCTCTGCCTTTGGGTCAGGTCATGATCTCAGGATCCTTGGATGGAGCCCTGCATCGGGCTCTCTGCTCAGCAGGGAGCCTGCTTCCCCCTCTCTCTCTGGTGCCTCTCTGTCTACTTGTGATCTTTCTCTGTGAAATAAATAAATAAAATCTTAAAAAAAAAAAAAAAAAGCAAGTTCCTTCAACTGTTACCTTGATGCTTCTGTTCTAATAAACCACTAGCAAATCTTAATATAAAAATGATACCATAGTATCTTAAATATTATAAATTCAGACAATAAAAACCTAACTCCATCAGAGATTTGGAAGCTAATACAAAATTCACCAAATATGAGCACAGCACATAAAACTTTAGTCCTCCAAATTATCATGACTCTTTCCTTGAATTAAAGCAATGTTTATGTTTTACAAGATTAGTCAAAATAGAGGAAGTTATAATCTCTAGCACATACCGCCTTCATTTTAGGACTTTAAAGCAACAAAGGTTAGTCTCTCACTCAGGCTAATGGCCCTCATGTCAGCAGCGGGCTCTGCTCACTGTGGTTAGTCAGGGACCCGGGATACTGCACCATGATCTCCTAGAGTCATTGTGCCAGAGGCAAGTATGTTCTTGGGGGCGCTCACAGGTACAATTAAATCTTCTTCTTGTTCTGCTCATATCAGTTCTCAGCACAAGTCATTGGCCAGAACTATCCCTATGGCTCACCAACCACAAGGGGAAGAGGAAGTGCAGTCCTCACATGTGTCTGGAAGGACAGACACGTATTTCATGAATAGCACTGATGGACTAACACTTGCTGGAAGGAGAACAGGGAATCCTCCGTGTTTGGAAACAGATTGTGCGTGTGTGTGTGCACGCGCATGTGCACACATGTGTACGCGCACACACGCGCGCGCACACACACACACACACACACACACACACACACACACACTATCTTTCATTGGAAGCCATTCTTTCAGTTCAAATCAAGTTTAGGCAGGAAGAACTAATAAATTCCTTTACTAATTAGGGTGCCATGCACTGAACGCTGAACAAATCACCACATTTTGTTGCAAAAGATGATCAAATAATCCCTGGTTAAACTTCAGAGTGGGCCCCCTACTCAGGTCCAACCGACCACAAATATTCTTTCAGGAAGAGCCATCTATGAAGAGGAACTAAAAACAAATTTATTTTGTTGATCCATCTTTGAAAACATACTTGTGTTCTCAGCAAACACAAGTTTGATGATTTGTAAAATTTGTTTGATTTTAGCTCTGAAAACAGGCAAGCACAATACTTTGGTCTGATGAAGAAAGTCCAAAAACCACTTTGAAAGCAAAGTTCATGGTGACCACTTTTCCTACCACAAATTCTCAGAATAGATAACGGTATCAAAACAGTCAAAAGAGATAACATTATATCTTGATGCATTAAATCCCCATAATATGCTCTCTAGCGAAAGAAAATAAAATTACTTATAAAGTGCTTTGAGGCAAAAACTATTAACTTAAGTTATTTTCCTATTATGTAGAAATGAATAGGAAAAAAATTACTCTGAATTTCCATTATGAGATGACATTCCGTGAAATACCTGGAGCAAAAAGAAGTTACAATTTAGAAATAGTGAGGGTTTAATCTAGAAGAAAAAAAAAAAAAAGAAAGGAATCTTCCCACATATTTTTTAAGTTAAAATTAAGCTACTCTCTCCTGGTTTAATAAAAGGAAAAATACAAATAGATTCTGCCTCAGCCCATACATCAAGACCCTAGAAAATCTGAAGCTCTAATCGAAGAAAGGACTGAAGATAATAGTAGTGTGAGTAGATTGAAGGAACATTTAATGCAGGACCTAGTTTTCAAGTCCACAGAACATCCAATATACTTGAAATTCTTGCACTCAATTTTTTCTAGACTTTTCACTTGGTCTCTGGGTTTGTGATTAAATTCTAGCAATATACATAACCTTAATGTTTTCATATTTAACTTTTATGTTTACTTTTTATTTCAACCAGATGAGATGCTAGGAGACATAAACATTTAAAGCATTTCTGAATAATATATGTGATACCTAGATGATAGCTTTAGAGTTTTATAGGATTCTTTGATTTGGGATGGTAATTTGATACTAATTTCTTCAGAAACCCAGGAGGAAAAGAATAAGCATCTAGTAAGCACTTAGCAACATCCCACACTCTACCCACAAAATCTTTATAAAGCAGCTTCATAAAGGAGTTTAAATCTCACTTTATAAGAACATAGATTCAGACAGAGTAGGTATTTTGGTGAAGTTTGCAAAGTGAGTAAATAGTTAAGATAGTATTAAATCTCAGTTCTAAGAGCTCCAAAGCCCATGCACTTTTTAGAAATCATAGAAATCATTTCCATTCATTTAAAGGAATGTTAAAACTTTAGATTTCAAGATATCACTGACTTGTACCATAACACTAATCAGTGACCAGAGGAAATTCACAAAACCCTTTTCTATAGGTACATAGTAAAGATGGGTCAGATTTGGATACTTATTTGTAATGTGTTGACATTACCTACATATAAAATAATAAGAAAAAAACAGCAATACAATAATATATATCTAACTTTTTTAGGCCCTTGGGAGGCAGCATAGGGAAAAAAAAAAGGCAGCTTAGCAAAAAGGTTGGGCCATGGAGTTAAGCCATCATGACTGATTACCACTTGCTAGCTTTATAACCTTAAGCAAGTCATCTTACCTCTCTGTGCTTCAGTTTCCTTATTAGCAATTATTATTTAATAGCTGAACACTTTACTTGTCTCATTTAATATTTAAAAAGAAAGTATATTCTAGAAGAAAAGTACTTTCATCTTACCATTCTCAAATCCTATTTTGTTTTTAGCATATATTTTGACTTGTAAGAGCCTCCTAACTAACACTGGACCTGCAAAGGTCCCTGGGATGCAATCTAATCCTGGGATGACCTAGAGACATAATTTGGGGTCTTGATTCTACAGAAATGTCTGTCCATAAAATTCATTTAGAAATTAGACACATTCTGACTGGTGTAAGAGTTACTCTTGCCTAAAAGCATAATTTAAGTTTTACATTCTTTGTTCTTTTGTTTTTCTTTATTCTCCTTTCCAAGCTCCTATTTATTAATACTAAATAGGTAATAACTTGCCCAGCTGAGGCTCGACCTGGAATGAGAAGGACCTTTCGCTTCGGCACAACCAAGCAGAGTCAAATAGAGACCAGCAGATGAATCTCAAAGTCTGACCGCACTGAGCTTTTCCCCAAGCACAGCGAGGGACACCTCCCTCCTCTGAGGAGGGCCCTTTATATCTGCCTTATTTTAAGTAATACATCACAATACCACCTGCCTTGTTTTTTTTTTTAATTAATTTTTATTAACATATAATGTATTATTTGCCCCAGGGTATGTGCTATTAAGTGCTGTGAAATGTGTAAGCCCGAAGATTCACAGACCTGCCTTGGTTTTATTTTATCGGTACCCTTTAGGCAAAGGGTTATATGCGCTGAAATATAAACCTGCGAAGTCTTATGATCACTGTACATTGTGCCCATAGTCCAACTTTAGTAGTTATTTACCACTACTTTAGCATCTCAACAGAGAACAAAAATGTACCAAGAAAAAATTTGAACTGAACAATAATGCTGCCCCCCACACCTCCACCCGATGCTGGAAGTCAAAGCAACAACAGCAAAGTCTGATATGCTGTTTAAAGGTTAAAGAAAGGAAGGAAAGGGAGGAAGCGTGGAAGGGGGCGAAGAGAAAAGAAAAAAGTAGAAGCAGGCTATTTTAGGAACTAATCAAAGACTAAGTGCCTTCTTAGTCAAAACTCCTTTTTCCATCTCTAGAAGAAAAGTAAAAGCCGACATTATAAAGATCAGTTAGGAAATGCACCACCTATGGAATCTTCCCAAAAAAGACACCAGCCTCAAATTAGCACCAATGAAGTTACTCCCAGAACCTAATACAGCACTCATCACACAGTACTTAGTAAGTAATTTTTAAGATTTTTTTTTTTTTTTTTATTTGACAGAGAGAAACACAGCGAGAGAGGGAACACAAGCAGAGGGAATGGTAGCGGGAGAAGCAGGCTTCCCGCAGAGCAGGGAGCCCGATGCGGGGCTCGATCCCAGGACTCTGGGATCTGACCTGGGCCGAAGGCAGACGCTTAACGACTGAGCCACCCAGGCGCCCCAGTAAGTAATTTTTAAATGAATGATTTAGGAATCAATTAGATGTTAAATAATCTCCTAGCTGGTCTCCATGCCTCCAGGCTTTTCCCTGTCCTGCCAATCTGAGGCTGCCTTTCCCCAGCTCACCTCCCACCCCCTCGCTGTCCACGCCCAGCAGGACCCAGGATCAGGGCTGCTAACAGTGCTCAACCCCATACCTCACCTCGTGCATAGCTTTCTCTCACTTGTGCTCCGAGGGCTCCTATTTACATTAAAAACACCGACTGTTGGCCTTGGAAATTGGGCGTGATGTGCCCGAAGTACCATCTCAGATATACCCACTCCATGGCACAATCCCAGGAAGCAAAGTTGACACCTATTTTCCTGCAGCACAATCTCACGGGAATTCTAGTGACTTCGTCTTCTAGTGACCCTCCCCCAAACTATCGCTCTGGCTCCCACCCTTCTAACTTCGTTCACACTTACATTGGCCACGTGATATCCCACACATCCTTCCATCACAACATGTTCAAAATGACATCTTCATTCCTCCCTCAGAATCTCTCGTTTTTCTGACTTCTGTAATTCCATCCAAAGCCGGAACCATGGAGGTCACCTTCCTTTTCTCTTTACTGCCCACAGCTAATGGGTTATGAAGTCCTAGTCCTTCTATCCCCCAAATAATTTTGAACCCCCTACCTTCATCTCCATCCCTTGCCACCAGAGAGCCTTCATGCTGTAGTACCTGGATTCCTCCACTAAACTCTCCCGAATGATCTCCCTGCATCCAGCTTTGTTCCTAATCCACCTTCCTCACTGTTGACAAGATCATTCATTCCAGTTACTTACAATCCTTCAGCGGCTCCCTCAGGTTTTCAGAATAAAGCCTAACTGACTTCAAAGGGCATAGGAGCCTTTCCTAGTCAAAGCCCTTCCCCCATGAGAAAGAACAAAGTGGGCTGCTGCTCCCTTTCCAGAACTCGGGCTGCAAATGTTCTTTACTTATCCATCCCGGCCAGGAAAAAGGGCTGCTAAGTCCCGCCTCTTTCATAGAAGGGAGGCCTCCCTATCTGAATGGAAGTCTGGGAAAGACCAACTGCTGCCACCAGCTAAGCAGCAGCAGAAAACTTCCTCCATATTCTCAGGCCCCTGGGGCAAACTAAGTTCCAGGCACAGCTTCCCAACCCAAGGCAGTTTTCTGGCTGTGATGTGACGCCAACCTGCTAGCATGAGCATCTCCATTAGCACAAACCCCTCCAGAGGGTAAAACACATGACATTGGTAAAGACGTGATGCTTGCCTATCCACTCACGGTGGCCAGCTGTCAGGGAACACTGGCATGTGGGGCGGTGGGGGGCGGGGGGGGGGGGGGACCGGTCTGTGGGGGTGTCAGTCTCACATATGGACAGGAACACTCTAGACATGGGAACGTATACATCAATCAATACAAGGCTTATACAGAAGTCACAGGCTTTTCAAACAAGGCCTGTAAACAGTAGAAAATTAAACGCGTAATAAGGAAGCATTATTCTGTGCTTACTTCAAAATTTCCCTTCCGACTTTTATGGTCACATTTTTCTTTTTATTACACCTGCCTCAGAGAGTGGTTTTATTGTATTATCCAAAATACCTACGTAATCTTCATTTTCTAAATGGAAACATTTCCTCAGAAGAGGGTACATGGCTTAATAGGAAAAGATAATTAGTCTTACAATTCTTGTTGAACATGCGCCTACTCTCCATTAAACTTTTACAAATAATGAGACAAATAAACACTTTTACAGAAACTCATGTGTCTCCATGGAAAAAGGATTGAGGTCATTATTATTTCCCTTGAGGAATGCAGATCGACTATAATTATGTGTGACATTTTGAAACAATGCAGTGTTGCTTCAACTAAGCATTTCTTCTGCAAATATTTCCGATGGATCAGCTATACCAAAATATTTTATTTCAACATGTTCATCGAAAATGATTTTTCCTTATTTCTAACCGTATTTTCATTAAAATTAGTCTTCATTGGAAACAAAATCTATTTTAGCATTAAAAAACCCAGAAATAAGGCCACATATGACTAGATGTATATTTTTATCCTCAACTGATCTGGTTTAAGAATATTTTTAAAAAATATAACAGACATTATTAGGCAAAATATTTTCATTCAGGGAAAGCATGTGTTTTAATATCACCCGAAAGTTTAATGCTATATATTATTCTGTGTATTCTATATTAGTTACATTTTTAATAGAATTTTAATAGAATTTCAAGTTATCAAAAATATGTAGTATTTTTATTCATCAAGACTGAAAGCTGGATATAACCTTGTTGCTTCTGAACATGTAGGAGGTTTGTAAAGGTTACGGTATCTGGAATGGTTTAGGGACAGAAGGTAAGGAATACACCTTGAACGGTCACCCAGCCTGCACGGTCTATCTACGTAAAGATGACAACTAGAATGTATCTAGTTGTATTTTATTTAATTATGCCCTTTCATGAGTTAATTCAAAATAAGATGAATAATCCCTCTTCCATCTCTGTAGACATTTCTACAGACACGGTGGCCAGAAACTACATGTGACTCCGAAGGTTAGGTGAAAGCTCAGACTTATAGTAAGGGGGGAAAAAAGTTTACTACTTTTTACTTATGTTTAAAAGTCTGAAAACACAGTGACCCGTCTCACACTTCTGTCTGAGACTTTTGGATATCACGCATAGGAAGGCACATAAACTTGTTTTTCATGCTAAATAAGCCAGGTAATGTAGGAATTTCACTGTATTTCAAAGGATGGTGTTATGGCCCAAAATGTGTCCTCTAAAGATGCAGAAGTTGAAGCCCTAACCCCTCAACGTGTTCTTCGGAGATGGGGCCTTTAAGGAGGTAATTACGGTTAAGTGAGGTCATAAGGGTGCATCCCTGAGTCTACAGGGCTGATTGACATCCTCATAAGAGCAGCCACCAGAGGGCTCTCTCCAGGCAGGTGCACAGAGGAAAGGCCACATAGAGACCATGGGGAGAAGGCAGCATCTGTGAGCTGAGGAGAGAGATGTGACCAGAAATGAACCTTGTTGGCACTTTGACTATGAACTTCCAGCCTGCACAGCTGTGAGAAGATAAACGTCCGTATTGTTTAAGCCCCTCAGTCAATGGTACTGCTACGGGGGCCTGAGCAGACTAAGGCGGATCGTTTATCTCATTACTCTGGAGAACTGTTAAAGCTTTGTACCAGTTAGTCCTATCACAAAAAGCACCGGTTTTTAATAGCACAGATTTTAAACTTTGATCAAATCATCTATACCAGTACCATAAAAATAAAATCTCCCACCGTCTACATGTGCCTTAGTGGCTTTCAAACTTTCTGACTGTGATCCACAATAGTCTTAGCATTTGTGTATGCATGTATGCATATAATATATAGTGTATTTATAGTATGTATGTGTCTTTCAGAAAACTTTTCCTATCTAACTGCAGAAGATATGTTCTGCTCAATTCTATTTTATGTGCAAAACAAATGCCTGTCAGAATCAGACCAATAAATACAGAGAACAAACTGGTGGTTGCCAGCGAGAAAGGGGTGGGGGGAGGGGCAAAATGGGTGAAGGGGAGCAGGAGGTACAGGCTTCTAGTTATGGAATGAGTAAGTCCACAGGGATAAAAGTTACAGCATAGAGAATATAGTCAATAATAATGTGGTAGCAGTTGTGTGGTGGCAAAGAGTAGCTACACTTGTATAGAGATGTTAAATCACCATGCTGTACACCCGAAACTAATACAAGACTGTTTGGCCACCATATACAAATTTTAGAAATTAATTAAAATAAACCCTTGTGTATGTTTTTTAAAATCCATTTAAAAGCCAGTTTATGGCTAGATGCTTGAGGGTTTTGTTTTGTTTTGTTTTTTTAACTACGTTATCCAAAACATTTCCTAGTTACAATTTCCTTTTTTCCCTTAGCAGCTCAAGATCCTTAAAAGTACATCGAAGCTAAAAGAATTATAATATTCTCTCCTTCTCTCGCATTCTGCCTCTTTCACACACACACACACACACCTAAGATGGAAGCAAATCACCCGGGGTCCTGTTCAAAGCAGAACTTTTCATAGGATTTAATGTCAAGCACATTGTCTTGCTGACTTGTTCGTAATAAAAGATTTCGGTTTTGTGGTGCAACTAAGATATAGATTAATGCATATAGACTATGTGAATTCCTAATTGGGAAATAGGATATCCATGAAGGGAAGGGTGAATAACTCACAGCCTAATGACTATAGGCACCTTGGGTACTGATAAGAACCTACCTGACGAAGAGTTTCAAAGAAAGTATTGTAGAGAGAAACTAGTTTTATCATTTCCTATCTTATTCTGTTTCTTTTGGTTTATGTTTAAAGGATCACACTTGCTGTATCAAAGATTTCGACATTGGTGTCTCCTAGATGAACACCACTAGATAACGAAATGGAGGGATAATTAGGGGCAGACGATGGGTACAATAGTTGCAGGTTTTACAGATTTGTTCTCTCAAAAAATTGGAAAGTTGGCTAACACCAAGAAACTGAAAATACAGAATTCATAATAAAACGCTACTCTGTCACACTTAACTGATAATATTTCTGGGCCTGTAAATATGAAATGCAAATGTAATTTCCAAAGTATAAGATTTCAAGAACAAGGCTAAAATTTTAAACTTTCCAAAACTTCATGTCAAAATTCTAATGTTCATTTCTACATGTATAGTTGTACAAAATGGGTACAACGGTATTTTTTTTAACACCTGAAATCTGTACACAGGGAACTTGGCCATAATTCATACAGCTTTCGGCACATATGTATATGTACCTATGTGTACTTGCACACATTTATAGGGATATAAGGAAATAATTCAATATAGTAAAAAAAATTCAATATTATATGATATATTCACTTTTCCATGCTATTGACATTTTGACATAAATATTTTCCGTTGTATTTCTCTTTATGGAATAACACTTACCTTTCCCCTTAAGAAAAAAGAAAAATGAAACAAAAGAAAACTGAAGACAAAATAGCGAGGAAAATATTTTACTTATTTTCACTATAAATCAGCCTCAGCACCTGGTACATAGGAGTGTTTAGCAAGTATCTGTTAACTGAATTATACTGAACATATCGCAAATTCACAAGCATAAATATTAAAAATCTTAAATAAGATGGAAAGTAACATTTACGGAATTTGCTATATAGGAGTGTCTTTTGCACACTCCTTCGTCCTTACCTCTTCCTTTGTCTTCTTTGATATCACTCGGAGCCAGTCTCCAATCATGCTCAGGACAGCAGCAAAGTAGGCAAGTCCTACAAGGATCCAAAACCACACGACAGGCTTGTAGAAATCTAGATATTCAATATCTGATCCACCTGGGTAGGAAAATAAAGAACAAAAATCGCTTCATATTCTTGTGAAAGTAAACAATGTGGATATTTGCTAAAAGTATCAACTGAATTGTGGCTTACAGAAATCTTGTCAATTGATCCACATTATTTTCTTCATATGGGATTCTTTCCTGTCCTTATCTATTTTTCAAGAATCAGTCACTAGGTTCTTTTAAGTTTTTATTTTAATTCCAGTTAGCCAACATCTAAGTGTTAGATGTTACTAACATCTAAGTGACTCAGTCACTAGGTGGTTCTTTTTTTTTTCTTAAGATTTTGTTTATTTGACAGAGAGATCACAAGCAGGCAGAGGCAGGCAGAGGGGCGGGGGTGGGTGGGGGGGGAAGCAGGCTCTCCGCTGAGCAGAGAGCCCGATGTGGGGCTCGATCCCAGGAACCTGAGATCATGACCTGAGCTGAAGGCAGAGGCTTTAACTCACTGAGCCACCCAGGTGCTCCTCATTAGGTTCGTCTT
>CM053618.1:33008838-33025595 GCA_028646535.1 Procyon lotor | reverse complement strand
AGATGATAAGTCTTCTATTCATGTTCGACCATATGCATGGAAAGATCCAGCAACAGAGAAGAAAGGTTGACAGGGAAGTCCCATAAGAAACTTTTATTCTAAACTAGCCAAGAGTTTATTGTGCCTGAGTTAGGGCTGGAATGGAAAAGAAAAGGCAGTAGAGGTAGCATTGTCAAGGAAAGGCTCTAGGACGACCAGAGTCCCTCTGTCCCTCCTCCCAACCGAGGAGAAGATACCAGCAACAGCAACTGAACAGGAAACACAGGGGAAGAAACAGGACTTAAAAGGACTTAAGGACTTATAAGGACTTAAAAAAAAAAAAAAAAAAAAATTCGGGGAGGGGGACTGGCTGGCTCAGTCAGAAGAGCACGGACTCTTCATCTTGGGGTTGTGAGTTTGAATCCCACTTTGGGTATAGAGATTAATAAAATGAATAAACTTTAAAAAAAAGTAATTGAAACTGCTACAGGATAGGCTTGAAGCGCTTGAGGACCATCCGGTGGAGGTGCACTGCAGGATCCTTAAAGATCTAATGGCTAACGGGGCAGAGCCAAGGGATAAGGACTGTAATAAGAACAACACAGAGATGGGATGCTGAGAGGGGTACTCAATTCACAAAAAACCCAGTCCATAAATTCAGAAGAACTGCTAATAGCAAGTGTACATTAAAGTCAGATATAAAATACCAAATGTAACATGACTATAACTTAGACTTCGTGTTGCCCGCAATGACATTTTCAAATATCAAAGGGTCAGAGTAAAAAGAGACCATTTTTCTATCAAGCAAGTAATATGAATAGACATAGGTTCAGCTGGCTTTTGGGACGAAAAATCATTTTAAAAACACAATTTCCAAAGTAATGTTATTTTCAAAATACTGTAGAAATTTTACCTTGTGTAGGATTTTAAAAAGTATCATTTCTGGGAAGGATTGTGGAGGCCAGACACGTCTTGTGATGGTTAAGACTTGGCCCAGGGGGAGAAGCAGCTCTATGAATTCACAGAAGTGACTTAAGAAGTGTGTGTGGAAACTTGTTATATGATAGGCTCGCTAGTGAATTCCATTTTTCAAATGTTTCCATTTCAACGAAACCCAAGTGACATTTTTTTCCAAGTACTTTCTCTTTCAAAACCAGAAAATCTTCATCCAAATAGTTGTGACTCACTTAACACATAAGTTCACCAACATGTTGATTTTAAAAGTTAGTTCATCCTCAAGATGACTTTTTATAAGTCTTCTTTCTTGTAAACAGGATGTCACAATTTGAAAAGAGTGAATTAGCTTAATCACCCCAAGGTTTATATTTGGGTAAAATGTTCATCCCGCAAGTTTCAGTGGATTCTAAGCCTGAGCGTGGGGGGTGGGGAATGTTTCCCATTCTGCACCGCCACTCTTAGGATAAAATACCGGCCACTGAAGGATTTGGGAAAAACTAAGGTACACAGGAGCGTTGTCCAACAACTCACAAGTCCTATTCACTTTCTGACAGCCAAGATTTATGAATTAATTTCTGCATATTTCATCCACTTGGTCTAAGAATCCAAATTAAAATATCTGTAATATCAAGGTAACTCACTTAAAAGGAGCTGTCAGTCTTATTTTTAAATCAGGAAATGTCAACAAAAATTTTTCTGGCTGTCTTAAGCATCAGTTTTAGTCTAGCTAAACTTGGGAAAAGAGCCAAGGGTCACTTCTGTCCTGGATTCACGGCCTGTGCCCTCCCCCGCCATTTCCACTTGGCTACTCTATCATTTCCCCCCCCTTCCAGAAACTCTGAGATGCCGCCTGCAGGATGCTACTCTCCCCCTCTCTCCTCCTGGGTTCCTCACCCAGTTGGCAGGATTGGTCACCTCACTGTGTTGCTCCTGAAAATACGCACGGAGGTCCTTTCCATTTTCAGACCTTCCTAGCTAATCCTTACAGGAGAGCAGACAGAGGTTAATAAAAATAGCAAAGAGGGGTGGAGATACAAAGGTTTCAGGAATCTTACAGACTGTTCCAAATAGTAGTTAAAATAAATCTCTTCCTGACACCTATGATACGGGGTGGTGCCATTTTTCTCTGGCTTTCTCCATAGTGCTTAAATTAAGAGATTAGCCAGAATCTAATCTGATCTAGCAGATTAAACTTCTAAAAATGTAGCTCAGGAAAGGTTGTTTATTACTACTACTACTACTACTATTATTATTACTTATGGCATAAGTATTCCTTATTGCTAGGAACCCATTTTAGCAATAGTGGGTTTCCTAAACATTTGCTTGGGAACAACCCCTCTATTTAGCGTTAACAAAGCCATCTCCTACCTGGCCCCAAAGAATCACGGGTTAGGGAGCAAAACAGCCCATGAGGCTAAAGCAGGCACAGACAGGTGTTTTAGATAAAGACCCTGCTTGTCCTATAAGCCCAGTCTATGCTCATTCCAGCTGATTTCCAAAATATTCAAAATCAGAGAGAGAGAGAGAGGACTGACCACCAAAATGAAACCATTCCACCCTAAAGCCCGGGGGGCAAGTGTTGAGGGGATTGTATTCCCACTCCTCACATTTCCATTGACTTAGAGGTCAGGGCTCTTAGTAAGACCATTCACTATAGATTTCAGCCACATCTCCGGCTGCCTTTATCAGTAATTCAGCTGCTAACTCAGTTGCCCTCACTCTCATAGTCCGTTCAGAACTTAAAAGACCATTTTTGCGTTGGCTCCTAGAAATCCCAACAGCAAGTAGCTCCACTTACAACAAAGAAGCCATCGTCTCAGTAGGGAAAAGAACGTGTGTCAGGCCACACAGGAGAGGAGGCAGCCAAACCAGAATTCAAACCCAGGGCTCCCTGGCTCCAAAACACAGGCTTTTTCTCAATGACTAGGTGGTCCCTGCCACCTCTGATCTCAGCGGCTGTCCTTCCTATCATTTAGCCACCAGTCCTGTGTGTCAGCTAGGGCTAGAAACACTAAGACAAAAAGGTGGGCCTCTTCCCCTCAACGGTTTTCCCTAAAACCAAGATGGGGCTGAAGATAAGTGCTACTGAATAAGGGACAGGTGGGGCTAGATAGCACGAGAGAGAGGTAGGGGGCCAGGGGGCCAGGGGAACAGGCTCACAAAATTCAAAATGGGGGATGAAACAAAACCAGAGAAGGGAACAAACCAGACCATCCTGTCCTAGGTGTCAGAGGTGAGGTCTTGTAGTAACAACTACTTGTGACCAAAAATTACCAGACCCGAGAAAGGAAGTAAGCCATGGAAGGTGTTATCGCTAGTCCTTAATGGTGCTATCGATGGAGATGTTAAACAGATTTAAGTTCTCTAGCTAGCTATCGAAAAAAGACCATCCCTAAAAGCCCTCAGTGGCTGCCCTGTTGGGACCCCCTCAGTCCTGAGAGCTTATTTTCTGTACCCTTGCTTAGTAAGCTTCTATCGCTTTACTCACTCTCTGTTCTCGGTGAGATTCAGTCTTCCACTCTGTGAGACAAGAATTTCGTTCTCCTGCATCATTTTGGTGCCCAAACCCGGGATCACTCCCATCGAAGCATGAGAAAAAGCAGACGGTTTCTTTCCTGGGAGAAGTCTCTCCCTTAAATGCCCTCTTTTAAAAAAGCAACAAAATGGGGCACCTGTTGGATAGTTAAAGGCAAAGAACAGGCTGCATGTCTTAAGTCTCAGGCCACAGGCTTCTGGAGAAAGCTTTCCCCTTTTCTCAAAAGAAGGGAACGTTGGCCTAACCCCACCCAGCTCCAGCTTTCTGTTCATTGGCTTTTCTTAAATGGCTTTCTCCCGCCTCAGAGACTTGGCCTCAGGTCTCTCCAATCTCGGGTGATTAGTATGCCCTTTTAATCAGGGATTCATTTCAGGAAGAGTGTGGCTTACGTAGATGTAAGAGTTTTTCATTTAAAAGTGTCTTTGGTGAGAACTTGGTTCATGATGGACAGGAAGAGCGCTCAAGGGGTAAAGGCGAGGAAGCATAATTGAAATTGGTTTATAATCAGCCCAACTCAGAAGGCACCGTGGGGCTGGGAATGCAAGCGAATTTACATGACCAAACAATGAGGGTTCAGTCCTGAGAGCTCTGAAGAATGAGGTCATTCCAAGAATTCCCTACTTTCTTTAAGGTTCGTGGGGAGTAGGGAACACAGGTAAGGGCTGGCAATCCAGGGCTCTGAACCTGCCCTTTGGTTACCTTGAGTGACCTTGGGGTCTCTAAGACATGTAAAAGGATAGAGACCTGACCCTGGGGGGCGGGGGGGGGGTGGGTCACACCCTAGGGAAGCCTCCTCCCGTAAACAGCACATGCTAGTTGGTGATTAGCTGTTTTGCTGGCATTCTTAGCCTTCTAAAGATATCAAAGTTTTAACTGTTAACCTTGCCAAGCCCTTCTGATTAGGCCAGGTTTTTTTAGTGGGGGGGAGGGAATTTAGAGGAGATGAGGAGGATCAGGTAATGGACGATGAATGGGTAAGAGTGGCTACTCCTGCTGGCCTGAGCCCTCCTCAACCCAAGACCTTAGGCTACTCTTTCACCTTGGGTAGGAAACCATGGGAAGCCTCGCTTTGGTTCACAGTGAGAGCTCATATGTAGGGATTCCTTCATAGCCACCTCTCCATATTAGATATGGGGTAACTGACTCCTACTAGGATCTGGAGATGGGAAACCAACCAACTCCACGCACGGGGACTTTGCTGGATTGGGTACTGCAAAATCGGGTAATTTCCCCTTGTAAACCTTTTCCAGTGTTTTCCATGGGTTAATCACCGTGGGTTCTCCAAGGCAAGGTAAAATAATGCGTGGCGTTCAAGGCAACATGGTCTCTTCCTCAGTTGGACCTTCCCTTGGGGTGCCTTTTAACCCACTGGAAACAATTTGGATTGCAAATTTAGGCAAGGACTGAGCCATTGTAATGTTCATTGGCCTCAGTGGGATCTATCAGGTCTCTTCTGCAGGAAACAGCGAACAGAGGTAGCCTAGGTCCATCCAGGTTTTCAGAGCTCTAAATCAGGATCCAGACCTAAGGGCCTCTTGCAGAACATGTTTGGTGGTTAACCAGACCAAGTAAACTAACCAGACCAGTGAACTCCCTTCTGACATATCGGACGATTATCTAAATAGGCCTCCTTCCAATAAATCTAGGTTGCTGGAGGAAACACAGGCCCTCCCCAGCAAAGGGGACACTGACTCTCACTCTCCCTGTCTCTCACTGTTACTCCTAACAGATGTGGGGGCTTCTCCCTCACTCATTTCCCAGGTTAATGGCTATAAGTAGAGCCAGCTGTGGTTAACAGTCTACCTCAGGATGGGGACTTTAAGGAATATTCCCAAGTAGCTGCCCAAACTCCCTTTGTTTCGAGGAAATTCCCTGTCTTCTCTGGCCTGACATGGACTGCCTAATCCCACTTGTAGAAAAACATGGCGTTTGTTCATCTGTCCCAGTGGTAAGTTTCAAAACTGGGAAACCTTTTCCTCTGCCTTCTGGCTGCCCTTTGCCTTTTGTCTCCCCGTCTCTCTCCACCTGTTTCTGCAGCATCTTGGGTGTGGTCTGCTTACACTGCTCCTTTCAGATTTCCACACTGGTGTCTCAAGTAAAACTGACAATGAGGAACAAACTGACTTTTAAAAATGGGCCGAGGTGGAACATAACTTGGTATTTAAACTAATTTCAGTTTGTTGGTTTAATTAAAATAGACATGTTTTTAAAATTATCAGCATTGGGGCGCCTGGGTGGCTCAGGGGGTGAAAGCCTCTGCCTTCAGCTCGGGTCATGATCTCAGGGTCCTGGGATCGAGCCCCGCATCGGGCTGTCTGCTCAGCGGGGAGCCTGCTTCCCCCTCCCTCTCTCTGCCTGCCTCTCTGCCTACTTGTGGTCTCTCTCTTTGTCAAAATAAATAAATAATCTTTAAAAAAAATTTAAAAAGTAAAGTTATCAGCATTAAATATGAAACTTCTATTCCACCAAAATCTCTTGAAAGCCAAATAAGTTCATGTTGTCTGCTGCAAGTTGTTAGCAAAAAGATGACTTAAAATGATGCTTAATTGTGTGTCTCAAAGTTTTCCTGGATCATTGTTAAGATAGCTTTCAAAGTCTTTAGTAACCTGAAACTTTAAAATTTTGCTGGGTTGACAAATGGGATTAAATTCATTGGACATCTAGGTCTTTTCCAAATAGGATAAAGTGCTAAATCACTGATTACCAGATGTCGGTTTGTGCTTCTGACTACTTATTGCAAAGAAACGAAGGATATTTAAGTCTGTTGGTAAACATGCTCTGTGCTTAGCTGATTCACAAATTTACCGTCTAAAGTTTTGGTATAATAGTTCACAATTGGTGACTACTTAGTGTTCACTGGAGACTAAGGTTTCTAAGAATGCAAAATTCTGCTAAATGTAATTAAGACTGATGGAAATAAGGGAAACAACTCTGTATGTAGAAAAGTAGAAGATACGTAAGAAAAATATAAGGAATGGGAATACATTTTTGTTGAAGGTAAAATAAGGTAATTTTGTCCAAAATGAGACTGGCTGTTTGGAGAGAAATGGCTTGGGATAAAATATGAATGCAAAGGAAAGCTGTAAAATGTTTGTGAAGGGTAATTTCTGGAGAGGAATTTTAAATTAGTTGGTCAGGACCGACTAAGATTGAAATAAATGGATTTTAAAGTATACTCGTGTAAGATTAAAAGTCTACTTTCTCTCAGTTCAAAAGACAAAGTCTTCTTGAATTAATCTGCTCTTAAAAAACAAAAAACGGTTGTTTTCTCTTTGCCTGTGCAGAAAAACCAGTTTCCATGTTTTGTTTTTATCAGGTTTTTGAGGATCCCTAATCTTATTTAGGCATGTGCTTTAAAACTTTCTAAGGTTTTAACTTTTCCAAGATTTACATTGTAAATGACGTCTCTTTAACTCATCAGGCCCTTTATGTGGCATGAGTTACTCTGGAAGCACTGTTAAACAAATGATAAGCCTTAGGTTATATTGTTCCAGTAAATGCTCTAACTGTTCTAGAGGTGACAGGCAATTCTTAAAGTTTTAATATGTTTTAATCTTTAATCATATACAATCTGAATTTTTGTCATTTATAATTGTTCTTATTCTCTTGAAGAAAGAGGTCCATCTTCAAGAAGATTCATATAAAAGATTTTTAGGACAAATACAGGTATTCGATATCTTTAAAATTAAAACAGAAATGGGGGGCGCCTGGGTAGCTCAGTGGGTTAAAGCCTCTGCCTTCGGCTCAGGTCATGATCTCAGGGTCCTGGGGTCGAGCCCCACATCGGGCTCTCTGCTCAGCAGAGAGCCTGCTTCCCCTTCTCTCTCAGCCTGCCTCTCAGCCCACTTGTGATCTCTCTCTCTCTGTCAAATAAATAAATAAAATCTTAAAAAAAAAAATAAAACAGAAATGGGTAAGAATTTCTAGAACTAAGGCTGCATTCAAACTAAAGAATTAGTAACATGGGACTAAATGAACTAAGAGTTAATTATACTTTTGTGACTTTTTTTTAAAGATTCCACTTATTTATTTGACAGAGAGAGATCACAAGTAGGCAGAGAGGCAGGCAGAGAGAGAGGGAAGCAGGCTCCCTGCTGAGCAGAGAGCCCGATGTGGGGCTCTATCCCAGGACCCTGAGATCATGACCTGAGCTGAAGGCAGAGGCTCTAACCCACTGAGCCACCCAGGCGCCCCAGTTTTGTGACTTTTTTGAAACACTGCTGATTCTCTAATGTTTGCTCTCCCAGATGAAGGAAACTCTCTTAAGGTATCTATGACTTACAAAAGTGGGATAAAGTTTTTATGTTTAAACAAAAGCATTAAGGCATTTAACATTTCTCTCTACCTAAATCCTCTCAAATTCAAAAGGTCTCAACAAGCTTTCTTCCATAGCAAACATAATCACTTGCATAAGTTCAATAAGAATCTGTTCTTGTAACAGGCCACCCATTGGAAACATGGGTTATTTTACCAAGGCTTTGACTGGACTGTCATATTGGGAGAGACATGCATAGACTCAGATATGACCTGACAGCTCTAAGGAACTAAGGTTGACTTTATGAAACCTGGAGCCATGAAGCCCCTTGGAACTGCTCATTTGATACCATGCTTACAGAGTTTCCAGCAGCCTCACCAGGAGAGTCAAGAATGTCACTTCCTGGCAGGTGCAGGAATCTCAGGATATACTGGGGGACCTCGTGAAGAGGAATCCACCCACATCTACAGGTATGTCTGATGGCAAGTACTTGGCTTGGCTTCTGGCCTGGAAAGGCTACTAAAAGTTCAACCTAGAGATTCCTTATGAAAGTTCCAGCAGAGCAGATTCTAAAAGATAATTCTATATGATCTTTCATTATTCTTGCTGAGCTTATGTAAATCATTAGGCCAAGTTTCTTAAAACTGGACTTGTTTTACAAACCTATCAGTCCTGATTTGGCTACCTCTGATTAAAAATGATGGTTACTTCCTAGACTCATGAAACGAACTAAGGGCGGCTAGGAGGCGGGGGGGTAGGGATAGGGTGGCTGGGTTGTGGACGTTGGGGAGGGTATGTGCTATGGTAAGTGCTGTGAAATGTGTAAGCCTGACGATTCACAGACATGTACCCTGGGGCAAATAATACATTATATGTTAATAAAAAATAAATTTAAAAAAATGATGGTTACTATAGAAGAAGAAATTGTTTCAAAAACATACCTTTGCAGATGTTAAATTTTAGTTCTGATTGTCTTTGTTATTTACCTAAGCTAGACAACTTGAGGTAAACTTCAGAAAAATTGCCACAATAGCTCATATAGACAATCTTCATGCTTTTTATTCTGTGAGGATAATAACAAGACCCCAGGGGCATATGATTATTTGAACTAAAAAAAAAATGGATTATTCTTCAGTGTTTATGTAATTCAGCCAGCACTTTGACCAATTCTGTGTGGCTGGAATTATGAAGTTGCTCCTTTTAGAGCAGGGTTAATTATGGACTTATGGAAATGACGACCCCACTTTCTTTATGATTCGATTGGGGATGCCCTTATCTGCTGAGGTAGATAATTACAAGGAATTCCACTTGCCAGTGATTCCTTGTAATTACAATACTGCTCAAGCTAGACCTCAAATGAAGACAACTTCTTGATGGTTTTATTCCTTAGTCATAGTTATCCTAGAAGCCACCTCTACTGAGGTACAATTACAAAGACTTGAGCCAAACATACAACAGCCCTCCTGGTCAAAAGAGCCTCAAAGCTCACTAGGGGACTTCCAGGACTTAAGATAGGACTGCAACAAAAAATAAGCAAAACAGTATGCTTGCTCAGCCAGACTCCCAATGATACTTCCCAGGCACTAGACATACTCAGCCAAAACTTAAGTGAAGTCAGAGAGGGACTTGTCGAGACCGTGCCACTACTGACTGTCTACTACTGTGACACCATTTGGGGTGTGAGGAATTTCCTCACATGTGGTTTTAACATTACACATAACTCCCACAAGGTGTCCCAATTAATCGGGGACATTTGTGATAAGTTAAATAAGATCAAAATATCCACTGATCCATTTGACAAAATTAGTAACTGGGGATCTTATCTAAAGGATGTATTCATAATTTGGGGCTTAATACTTGTTTTATGTTTATTGTTTTGCATGTGCTGATGCATGTCCCCTTTGCTGACCATCATGATCCACTGGAGCCATACCTTGGGCCCCTGGACCGACCCCTGGATAGAGTCTAATTGCCGCACAGCCCACTGCCCCATTTCAGTAGGAAGCAGCCAGAGGGGTGAATGTCCCATTCCCTAAAGTCAATTAGGCTTTCTGTTCCAGGGGGAGGAATAAGTAAGGGAAAGGTGGGGCTACGTATGGGAGAGAGAGGTAGGGGGCCAATGGGATCAGGCTCACAAAATTCAAAATGGGGGAGATGAAAGGAAACCAGAGATAAGAGAACAAACCAGACCATCCTTCCTAAGTGTCAGAGTCTCTATAAAAGACCATCCCTAAAAGCCGTCAGTGGCAACCCTGTTGGGACTGCTCTGACTCCTGAGAGCTTTCTTTTGTATCCTTGCTTAATAAGCTTCTGTAGCTTTACTCACATTGTCCTCGAGATTCATTCTTCAACTCCGTGAGACAAGAATCTCGCTCTCCTGTATCACTATTTTATCAGGAGCCTCCCTACCTTGCTTCTGTCCTCATTCCAACAGTTTCTAGAGGTTGGCCCTATTCTGCACTGAAAAACTTGAGGATGCGATGCCCTCTTCTACTTTTAATTTTCTTTCCCTGAGATGCTTCTGAACCACAGAATATTTATAAAGAAAAAAAAAAGAGATATATTCTGGATTTAAATCATCTAGCTATTCTGAGCTAAAATCATCAACACCATGCCCCCCTTCTCTGGTTTAAAATGATATTTGTATTATAGAATATAGATACAGACATAGAACTTTGTTCTAAAGAAAATGGGCATCACTTCTTTGTACTGGTCTTTAACTAATTTAGTTTAGATATCTAATATTGATTTTAATTTTTTTTTGCTTTTAATTTTTTAGCTTTACTTGTATTAAATAAAACTGTCCTGCCTTAATATAAAGGGGGGAACTTATTTTCTGCTTTAGCATGCTTATCTTTTTTATAGTAAAGCAATTTAACTGAAAGAAGAGTTTTTCAGGGTTCTAAGACCTAAGAGGCTCTTTCAGTAATGTTGTAAATTCTGCTTTCTTTCTTACAAATGGAAGGTATGACTTCAGTGTTAAACTGTAGCTCACCAACTAAACCAAACTTCTCATATGCTATTAAGTCAGAAGAACAAAAGGCAAAAAGATGGTAGCTAAACCTCCCTAGCACTTGAGCCTATATTTTTGGGATTTTTAGTTTCAGCATTCAAGGTGTTGTCCATTTCCTGCTAGGTACTAGGTCTAAATTTAGGAAAACAGCCATTAGGAGAGCAGGGGTTTTGTGATCACAAAGAAGGATCAAAATATTATCACTCACTCATCCTTTACAAGGATGGAAACCTATAGTATTTAAGATGTGCATAATTGTTATACCTAGAAATTACCATTAAAAGTCTCAACATAGAGCAATTTGGAGCCTTTTTCATTATACTTAGTACAATTTACTGCCTGTCTCACTAAGCCACAACTATCAATCGCTGAATGTTTTCCTTCTCATTTTTTTTCTGCACACGTTTCCACAGTGCTTCTATAGATTCATTCTGAATCTGAAAAGTTAAATAACTTCTTGGTTTGTCCCCAGATCCTAGGACTTCTGGACCATTTGGATCAAATCCCATTTAATTAATCATGCAGATACTATCCATTCTCCTAGGAGTTCTCTGAGAGTCACTGGCTGAATCAGGGGGTGGCCAGGCTCTTTGTTGTAGTTTCCTGTATCATAAAACAGAATGACTACCAGGAAGAGAAGAAAAATTCCCTATTGAATTTAATTTTTGCTCCTGGATTTCAAACTTTCTGTCCCAAAGGAAAAGGAACTAGAGCAGTCATTATCACTAAGGGCTAAGCAGAGTATCTAATACACAATATGTGCTTGCTAAGAATCTGAATAAACAGAAGAATGATGAATATAATACATCTCCCTGGGAGTCACATAAACCCCCCCTTTCTGGTAAAAGCGATTTTTCTGAGACATCGGGGTGGTGGGGTGACTTCTTAAGTAGACCTCACTCCTCATCAGCTACTTTCCTTCTTAACAGCAGATTTTTACTATTATTGATCAGTTCAGTAAAAACAAGTTTAAGAACTGGCCATTGACGTAATTGCAAAACCTTTAGGCATGTTTTCTAGAGGGTCTCTGCTAGAACTGTTTTGAACCAAAACATCTGCCATGATTTTCCAACAGAGATTTATATGTTTTCATGATAAAATTCCCCTCCATTAAGCAAGTTCTAAGCACTCCACCAAATGAGTCATGTTTTCAGTTATAAGAAAAAGCAATAGTTTGCTTACTAAAATCTTCATTTCCAATAATGATTTTGAAAACATAATTCCAAGAAAACTTAATATGAGATATACAAATATGTTCTTCCCAAGTTAAAAAAATATATTACAAATGATTCTGCAACTGTGAAAATTTGAAAATGTAGTAAAGGTTAAAAGTACCAGAAGGATTTTACTTTGGAAAGTCCTAAGTTGTATTTCCTGTATAGAGGAGCATAAGGCACTAAGCATAAAGCCTGATTAATTCAGTAAGCTTGGGTCAGGGAGAAGACCTTCCCCTGCCCTATGGTCCTTCTAGATGGACTTAGAATCAAATTGACATGAGACAGATCCAACAGGGGTAAAATAAAATTAAATAGGTATGCAGGCAGGGAATCCATACAAATATGAAATTCCAAAGACAATGAAGCAACGTGAAGCTTTTATGAGCAAGGAGAGGGGTGAGGGTGTGAGAACACAGAGGGGAAGAAGGCCATTACCAGGAGGTGAGAGAAGATATTTGGAAAAACAAAGGTTGCCCTATTATGAAGGTAAGTTTCTTAGGTAAAAGGGAGTCTCTGTTAAGAGCTCTCTTCCTGGTATATACCTTCTTTTCCAATGTATTCAGGCAGCTGTGGGGTAGGCAGAGAGTTTTTCCTGCCTCTGTTGCGTTTTGATGACTTTTAACTTGAAATAATCTTTGTGCCAAAGTGGCCCATCTTGGGGGCAGTGTGCCCTTGGCCCCAGCACCTTCAATAACTACCTGTGAGATATGGAAAATTTCATTATTCAACTAAAATTACTAAATTTCACTGATCCAAATTCCAAGAAGATATATTTGGATGGCTAACTAATTTATTTATTGGTGGTGAAATGGAAAATGTGTTTTCATAAGATTAACCGTGAGGATTTCTCAGAATATCTAAATTTTTGGCTAAAATTTCTGGTTCTTATTAGAAGAATAGGTAATGTGAGGACACTGCTTTGTGAAATATAAATTTTCATTTGGCTTTCACTCATTCAAATTATGTCTTATGAACAAACCTGGCTTATGAAAAGGGGTGTTTTTGAGGACTTCTTTAGGCAGCTTTTTTTTTCTTTTTTTAAAGATTTTATTTATTTATTTGACAGAGAGAGAGATCACAAGTAGGCAGAGAGCAGACAGAGGGAGAGGGGGAAGCAGGCTCCCCGATGAGCAGAGAGCCCGATGCGGGGCTCCATCCCAGGACCCTGAGATCATGACCTGAGCCGAAAGCAGAGGTTTTAACCCACTGAACCACCCAAGCGCCCCTTTAGGCAGCTTCTAAACAAGATGTGACCATGTTTTTCTTGGCTTGCATGACCCACTCTTAGCCCAAGAGCATTTATAAAGGAGATACCAGCTTTGGAAAAGAATTTTAAATTGCATTATATTTGGTAATTATTTGACTTCTCTCCAAATTTGAAGAATCATCATTAAAAAAAAAAATGGACCTGGAAGATCATTCATAGAGGCAACCCTGAATAAACAGAATTCAATCTGTCACACATTTCCACATAATTAATATTACCACTTAGGTTTTAACGAAAACCTGATTTAGCTCTCAGACTGTAAGGTAAGCATGATTTAGCAATTTATCACCAGACTTCTCATCAAATGAAAAATAAAATGGCAAAAATTAAGAAACAGAACATAGGAAATTAACCGTTAATTCTCAAACATAATTTTTGCCGTTAACTTTAGCCTGTGTAATTTGACTATAAATTACAGACACTGCTAAAAATCAAATGACACTTTGCTAAATAACTGAATTTGTCTATTTTCACCTTTTAGGAGGGATTACTATGTGCAAGCACTAGCCTTAGTAATAGGGGTCTGTTTATTCATGTGTAAAGTAAGTGTTCTGTGTGGCCTCCTGGGTTCTTTTTAGTTCTGGAACATTGAGAACTAGTGAAACAACAAAAAAGCCTATCAGGAAGGAGCACACACCAACCATTAAGGTAACCAACCAGCTACTAAAACACCTTCCTTGCATAAATGTGAATATAAAATTAAATTCTTCCAGGTCTTTCATTGCAGAAAAATTACTAAATGCTGAATTCCTGTTTTCAATCACATATACAATGACAGTGAGGCTTGAACCCTGTCTATCCTGTCTTTACTAGTGATCTGTAAATGCTTTTGTTTCAATATTACCAAGAGTGAAAAGGTTTTGCACACACACATTTAAATGCATGTTTATTTATGAATTAGAAATCTATTATGCTTGGGCATGTGGATGGCTCAGATGCTTAAGCGTCTGACTCTTGGTTGCAGCTTAGGTCGTGATCTCAGGGTCGTGAGATCGAGCCTCTCATTAGGCTCTTTGCAGAGTGTGGAGCCTACTTAAGATTCTCTCTTTCCCGAACTAAGGGTGGCCGGGGGGGTGGGGGGTGTGTGGGTGGGTAGGGATGGGTGGCTGGGTTGTGGACATTGGGGAGGGTATGTGCTGTTAAGTGCTGTGAAATGTGTAAGCCCGACGATTCACAGACATGTACCCTGGGGCAAATAATACATTATATGTTACTAAAAAAAATAAAATAAAAAAAAAAAGATTCTCCCTTTCCATCTCCCTCTGCCCCTTCTCCCCACTGTGCTCTCTCTCTCAAAAAGAAATATGATGCTCTTATATCATGAATACTATGACATATAAAGAAGAAAAAGTAAGGAATGAGGCTTAAAAATACATAGAAACAAGAGTTGTCCTGTTTGCCTCCCATGGCAGAAAATATACGTGGCATGCACTTTCTTGCTTATACCCTAGAGGTGAGCTCTCTGTTTCAAAGTTCCGGTCTAAAACACCCCATGTCTTTACTTGTTGTTCTTGAGATGCTTCTAATAATCAAACCAAGATGACAACTTGTATCCTAAACATTTACATATCGCTTTAAAAAATTTACTTATTCTCTTTTAATCGCCTCAGTTTGAAGAGTATGTTCTTTAACTGATCTTCCAAGGAGTTCCATACAACAATGTGGTTGAACCTTCATCGCATTCAGAGCAGGGTTGGCAGGTGTGCGAAGGGCATTGGATGGTGAGGGTGCATTGCAGGTGGTATCTTTGTGTTCTCATGAGATTTACAGCCCAATAGAAAGGCGAGAAGATTCAAGTTGGAGCAGTGCCTCCTGCTTTTCCTTGGCAAAAATACCAACATTAAGTGAGAGTACTATCTGTAGTGACGTGGAATTTCAAAGGGGAAGGTTCTAGAGAGTAAACAACTGATATTTCCCAGGTGGGATACTTGCCTTTTGCTGCTTAGCCACAAGGTACCTAGAAACAAACACTGTGTGTACTCTACTGAATTAAGTGAGGCAATTCTTTTCCCAGATCCTTAAAAAAAAAAACTCAAGATTTTTGTTTTTCCAAAGAATCTTGCAAAGAGTACACATTTCCTACCAGCCTTTGCCACATCTCCTTCCAAAACCACTCCCTGGGCACAGGGACCTGCTTGGTATGTAGGGATGATTCTCTAAATTCTCTTTCTCAGCATTTGTCACTTTAATCCCATCACATTCCTTTGCTAATTTTTAGCAAGGCATATTTCTAGTTCTTTCTATTACTTCCTCTGCAAAATAAAAATAAAATCACAGTGATGGACTTATAGCAAGGGGTGCAATAGAATAAAATCCTAGTAATAATAAAGATGCTTATTAGATGACAATGTCACACAAATATTATTTTGTGACCACGTTCCCCTATAGTGCTCTGCCATGACTCTGAATTCGGGGTCCCCACTCATACAGACAAGATGTTCTCAGTGAACTGCTCTTCTAATAGAGTGGCTGTGAAGAGACCCACGTGATCTAGCCAGTTTCAAAGTTTTGATCTCTAAAGGTTAGTTTAAAAAAAGAATAGGTGGGGCACCTGGGTGGCTCAGTGGGTTGAGCCTCCAACCCTTAATTTTGGCTCAGGTCATGATCTGAGGGTCATGAGGAGTTGTGAGATCAAGCCCCTCCCTGGACTTTCTGCTCAGCAGGAATCTCCCTCTGCCTCTCCCCCCAACTTGTGCATGTGCTCACTCTCCTTCTCTAAATAAATTAAATAAATAAATAAATCTTTTTATAAAAGGTATTATTTTTCAATCTTCTACAAAACCATAAAGTAAAAATATTTTTTTTCTAAGCCATTTTATACTGTGGTCACAAATACAACATTATTTTAGGATTCCACCCACATTTTTTTTTATTTATAATCTTTGATGGAGTATATCAATTTCTTAAAATAACACGTGCACTGTATTGTGTTACTACAATCTGTTAGGAGTAGAACTTAAATGTTCTTACCACTTCCCACTCCCTCAAAAGATAAATATGTGAAGGGATGGATATGTTAATGTGTTAATTAACTAGATAGTAGCAATCCTTTCCTAATGTATACTTATGTCAAATCACCATAGTGTACACTTTTAATATCTTAAATTTTATTTTCAGTTATATCTCACCAAAGCTGAAAAATAATAAATAGAATGTTGCATTACTATAAAAAATTAAAAATTAAAGTAACATATGCAGCGCAGGGCTATTGGCCTTAGACTCCTCATCAAATACCTATATATTCCACAGCGGCTCTAAGACCTTGCTAATGATATTTAGAAAGTGGTGCAAGAGGCCAAGGTTAACATATCACAAGTCTGAATCTTGTTATCATCTCACTGTGTCTTACTTTCTCCTACACGAATGCACTTTCCATGTCTACTTGAGCTAACCATACACCTTCAGAGGTAGAAAAATTAGTGTTTCAGGGCAGAAGTCTGTCTTCCTAAAAGGAGCTACAAATATCTGAGATTTTTCTCTCTACATTTTGCTAATTAGAAAATAAAAAGATCTCCAGCAGAGT
The DNA here is from genome assembly GCA_028646535.1 of Procyon lotor. NCBI lineage: Eukaryota > Metazoa > Chordata > Mammalia > Carnivora > Procyonidae > Procyon > Procyon lotor. The sequence continues at coordinate 33,008,848 of CM053618.1, read as the reverse complement.
GATGCTCCCC
>CM053618.1:32984995-33008338 GCA_028646535.1 Procyon lotor | reverse complement strand
CTTCCTCCATAAGCTGGAAGAGGCCAGGAGGGATTCCACTTAGAATCTCAGAGGGACCATGTTCCTACTGTCCCATTGATTTTGAAATTTGGTCAGGCAATGGATTTCTTAAAGCCACCCAGTTTTGGGGTTCTTTGATCATGACAGCAGGCCTGGGAAACTAAGACAGACACTCTGTTGTGCCTCAAACCCAAGTGAAAGGTCTAACGAAAGGACATGGGTGAAGCGAGTAGGGTCCATGCTAGGAAGAACTTACCTGCAACGTAGTCGCCAAATCCAATGGTGGTTAAAGTGATGACCACAAAATAAATGGCATCCAGGGCACTCCAGCCTTCTATGTGCTTGAATATGATCGCGGGCAGGGCAACAAAGAGTACACAGCCGAACAATATAAATATGATCGTTGAGATGATGCGAATCTTGGTCTGACTAACATTCCACTTCTAAGGATGAGAGTGGAGAGAGGGAGAGAGAGACACTGATTGAGATTTATTGATTATTGGCATACCTAATACACCGTTCTCAGCAAATTAGCGAGCAAGGTTGTTATTTTTTTCCCCTTTTATAATGAATGTTCACTTGTCCTATAAAAATTGGGTATAACACGAAGAACTCAAAACAATCAATACTAATGATGATGCTACTTTACTCCTACATAGCTTTACAATAGGCAAAATGCTTTCGAAATAAATTACATGTGCTCTGAGAATACAATTTCAGATGTATATCGTTCTTTGTTTATCTGGATTACTTTCGAAATATTTCTATTCTGTAGGCATACTATTGATGGCAGGCCAAACAGCATCTAGAAATGTATGAAAATAGATAAAACTGACCCATGGACTAAATAGTTTGTATTGATAATTAATAAAATTATTAATTTTATGAAAAATTTCCTCCTCACTCCTGTGTTTTCCTATCATTGTTCAACCGATAAACCGAAATACTAACAGGCTTAAAGTCCATAGCCGATTCCCCTGTGAACCAGATGAAGTGTGTCTCTGTTCTACGGCCTTAAACTGTACTACTAAATAAATCAATCATGACAGGTAGGAAAGGCTGAATCATCAACACCTTTACGCTACAGCTGTCTTGTCAACTTTCTTCTCTTCTCAAGAATCTCCCCCATATTACATTTGCACACACAGCAGTTGATCTCCAGATCTTCAGTTGAGGCTAATCACCATATATTCTTCATCTGCTAACTGGGTCTATCTTACCTGCTATGAAAATGATAGGTCACATCCCCACCACATAAAAACCACTGCGTTTTAGAACTTGAAAATTTCCTAGAGATAAAGATCTATGAAACCATGGAATGGAAAGTGAAAAAAAAAAAAAGTTTCTCTAGTCTACCATCCTTATTGCATGTGTGACCTTTAAAGAAATTCATGTTTGTAACGTTCTCACAACAGCATCTAGTACCGAGCATGGAATCAGGACTACTGGAATGTATTTACCACCAGCGAATAGGATTTGTTTTATGCACCGATGTAGATGCAGCATGAAAAACATTACCTGGCATCCAGTGGGCACCCAAAAATTTGTTGTTGGAAAAAAAAAGATAAATGCATAAACAAAAAGCAGAATCAGAAGTATCAATACAGAGAACAAACTGATGGTTGCCTGAGGGGAGGGAAAGGGGGGAATGGGGTCAGATGGGAGAAGGGGAGAGGGAGATACAGGCTTCCAGTAACGGAATGAGCAAGTCAAGGGAATGAAAGGCACAATGTAAGAAAAACAGTCAATGATAATCTAATAGCAATGCATTGGGCCAAATGGTAACCACACATGCAGTGATGCAGTGAGCATAGCATAATGCATAAGCTTGTCAAATCACTAAGTTGTATTCCTGAAACTAATGTTATGTTGGGTGTCGACTATACTCAAATTAAAAAAAAATTAAGCAAAAAAAATTTGTTGAATGAACAGTTTAGCATTACAAAGTTGGTGACACTAATCTTCCCTCTTAATAAAAATACAAGGTACTTTTAATATCAATATAAGAAAAGTGTATTACCCAGAACAAGATGAAACTCCTATTTTAGAATAATCATACATACTCCATTCCAACTAGAAATATCTGAGAGTGAATTGGAACTGGAAACATAGCTAATGCTAAAAACTGGAACTATAAATGGAAAAACCAATGCCAGTAGTCTTATTTTATCAGAATTACATGTAAAATATTTTTGTTGAAATGTTTGTGAAAAGATAAAGAGATTATTGAAGAGTAAGTAAAATGTATTTGTAATACAAGTGATGGTAGTAACATATTCTTTATAATCCCACCTTCTCATGCAACTATTTTCTTGGTAATTTTCTTAAGGAATAAAAGCTTGCAGTCATAGTGGTATTATTACAGTTTTTTATTTACCATTCTAATAAAAGCATTTTCATTTTACTTATTTTTTTCTGTTGAGTATAATGTAGCCATGAACATCTTCGTGTATATTAGTTTTGATTCTACTGAATTACATCCCTTGGATAAATCTCTATCAGTGATATCACAGAATTAATTTATATGATCATCTTTATCATGTTTGCTAAATAAGATGTCCTTCACAAAAGGGCTATATAAATTAAGAACACCATGAGCAATGAACAAAGGCACCAAAGCAAATTTTAAATTAGAAAACACTGTCAGTTATTTACTAGCTATGTTAAGTATGTATGTATGTACGATACGTATTTTTATTTATCTATTTATTCATTTATTTTAAATTTTTTACTTATTTGAGAGACAGAAAGAAAGAATGCATGCAAATAAGTAGCAGTGGGGTTGGGTGGGATGGGTAGGGTGGGGGGTGTTGGGGAGGCAGAACTGGAGGGACAGGGAGAGAAGCTTAAGCTTCTTTCTGTCTCACTCAGAATTCTGTCCTGAGTGAAGAGCCTGACTTGAGGCTCCATCTCATGACCCTGAGATCATGACCTAAGCCAAAACCAAGAGTCAGACACTTAGCTGACCGAGCCACCCAGGTGCCCCAAGTTTTTATTTATTTATTTATTTATTTATTTATTTATTTATTTATTTATTTATTTTCAAGCTTTTATTTATTATCTCTAACTCTCAGAGTGCTTCTCCATTGCCAGTACCATTATTCACATTGTATAAATGACAAAATGGTGATTTCAGGGTAAAATAACGAGCTTAGGAGAATACAGCAAGACAAGACAGACAATCTGGAATTGGAACTTAGAATTGTCAGATTTCTACTTTATTTCTGCACATTTTTGGGTTTTTCCCATGCCCTAATTTACTCATTCAAATTAATTATAAAAATATGAAGTGAGTTACATGCTAATAGAGGTACGTATAAAAGGGTTTGGAAAACCCAATAACTTGATTGTCTACGCATACCTGAGGTGTCAGAAAAATTTAATTAAAAAAAATTAAACAACATATGTAGTTAAAAGGCTATTATACTTACAATAAATGTATCTTCCACTTTTGCAATTCCTTTTCCAAATATGGTCCCTAGTTGATCACCAACTCCAGCCAACAAAAAACCAAAAAGGGGAATTCCCAGTAAGGCATAGATGATACAGAATATTTTCCCCCCTTCTGTGCGCGGTGAGATATTTCCAAACCCTAAATATTAAAAAAAAGAAAAGAAAAGAAAATTGTTTTCAGTTGTTTATAAACGAGTAATAGTTTAAAACATATGACCTTGTTAAAAAGAAAACTGAAAGAGGACTTGGGGTATCTCCATTTTGACATCAAACTTTCTGCTTGGGTTCTTCTTTCCAGCTTGGGACTTGGTGCAGGCAGGAGACAGATAATACCCCCTCAGACCATAAAGTCTGCCCAGAGTCAGCAAAACCCTGCCCATAACTGACTCCAAGACAGTGATGGATTTAACCTTCACTGCCTACCTGCACATGTCCACCCACCTTTGCCCCATGTATTCCTATGTAAACCTGGAAGTATTTTTGGCTTTTTAGAGACAGTCTTTGAGATGCTAGTCCATTGTCTTCCCAGTGTTGGCCTCACCGAAATAAACTCCTTTCTGGTTTCACCACCACTCATTTCTCTGCCTTTGGATTTTGTCAGCAGCGAGTACCTGAACATAGTCTGTTTGGGACCCCTGGAGCCAGGTGCTCTTGCTCCCCTATGCCCCAATTACAAAACCACAGGCCCAAAATGGTGCCACTTAGGCTGAATTCCCAAACTGGGGATTAATAGCTAATCTAACTGCAGTTTCAACTTCACCCAGAAATGTAGTCTTAGTCTTAACCTGAACCAGTCAGGAATTTTCCTATCAGAGGTAAAGTGTCTGCCACATTGGCCTCCTTCATCACCCCCTCCCAGAAAGAAAGATACCTGATAAGACCTCCTATTCTTCCCTTTCAGGGAAAGCTACCTTGCCTGGAAAAAGCTTTTCTTCTGTTAGTAACTTTCTTGCCCCCAACCCTGATTTTATAAAAATGTTGCATGTTGTACAATTCTTCTGATCTCCCCTCTGCTTGCTAGATGGGATGCTGCCTGGTTCATGAATCATTTAATAAAGTCAATTAGATTTTCAAATTTATTCAGTTAACTTTTTTTTAACAACCTCAAGGGTAATGCAGAAGTCCCCCGATATTAGAAGGTATTAATCACAGATTTTTAAGTAGATAAGAATCCCTTTTAAATATATTTTAATATACAATACTTTAAGCAAATATTTCAATAATCTACAAAGTACAGCTAATGTTTCAATTAAAATAGATGATGAAAACCAAGGGGGTAACACATGCAATAAAGCCAATATTTTCATTAAATGCCCTTCTGTCTCTCTGTACTGATAATACTGTTAACTACAGGGCTTTCATTGTCATTCATTGAGAAGAGTATATGGCCTTCGTATGAGGATTTCAAAGGTGTAGGGAAGCAAATTTTGCCACCCCCAAGACATGTCTCTTTGGCATACTGATTATTTTAAGGTGGTTATTTTTAAGAAAGTGTGGACACATGAGAGAGTCTGAAAACTGAATATAGGTGACCCTTTTGCAGGAGACATTTATAGGTAGAAGGGAAATCTCTATTTGCAGGGGCGTCCCCCTCAGTATCAGGGAGGTGGGGAGGTGATGAAATCTGTAGAAAATGTTATCTGTAGAGAATGTATGGACTGAAATCTGCCTAACAACTTTCCTTTTCTTCGCTGTGCTTTTCCTGGGAACCTCCCAAACTGAAGAGTTGTAGTCACAGCTCTACTCTGGAGGCGGACTGGAAATAGCTACCATGTAAGTTAAGATTAGTGGTTCCATAGAACTTTGATTAATTTACAGGCTGTTGGCCATGGGCTCACTTCTGCTTCTAATTTTGGTGTCTTCGGGAGGTTCCCTTAGAAAAATTATCTTTTTACAATCCTATGTTTTGCTTGTACCTGGGATATGGGCTCCTTAATTCAAATTCATTGTCATCTGAATCCATATGCTTCGTTTCATCCTCAAATCCGTTCCTGCTGTGGTTCCCTCAACACCCTCTCTGCCTTCAACACCCTATGGACTGCCCCTCCCCCCATTATTTGGATGTTTCTGTCATCTCAGTGTAACTTTTGGTGAGGTGAAGTACGTGCATGTTTATATCAAACAGCTTGTAAGGTAAATTCATGTTTGTATCAGATGGAATTAGATGTTTGGATTTAGCATGTTAAATATGCTCATCTAATACAAAGTCCACAGATTTATAGTAAGGTATGCAAACATGATGGCTTTTAAAAGCATTTACTTTAAAGTCTAAAATTAACTGATTGAAAGAAATACGAGGAAAGGGGCGCCTGGATGGCTCTGTTGGTTAAGCCTCTGCCTTCAGCTTAGGTCATGATCTCAGGGTCCTGGGATAGAACCCTTCATTGGGCTTCCTGCTCAGTGGGGAGTCTGCTTCTCTCTCTCATTCTGTTCCTTCCCCCTGCTTGTACTCTCTCTTTCAAAGAAATAGATAAAAATAATTGTAAATACTCCTTAAGAGTTTAGCAATATATTACAGCCATTCCTGTGACTCAAGAGATATGTGGCCTTCAGTAAGTTATATCCTCATTTGGTAAAGGATATATTGCTGTTATTATCTACCTCATGGAGTTACGTATCACATGAAAGGTGCTCAGGAAATTTTTTCATATTATATGTGCTCAATATATTTAGGTGCTAGAATAATAATTATTATAATTACTATTTTTTAATCTTTTTAAAAAAGATTTTATTCATTTATTTGTCAGAGGGAGAGCACAAGCAGGAGGAGCAGCAGACAGAGCAGGCAGAGGGAGAAGCAGGTTCCTCACTGAGCGGGTAGCCCGATGTGGGACTCGATCCTAGGACCCTGGGATCATGACTTGAGCCGAAGGCAGATGCTTACCAACTGAGCCACCAGGCTGTCCCTATTATAATTACTATTAATCATACTATTGGTAGTAGTAAAGATGAGCAGATCAATGTATTTAGCCCGGTCCGTATGCAAACTTTTTAAAGCCCAGATTAATGGGGTCATAATTATACAGTGCTCTCCACTAATGTTCTATCGAACTGTGGATGCCATTCTTTAGAAGGAGCACTGGCAAAATAGCATGCATAGAGGAAGGCAACTTTTCACATATGGTGTCTACACTTTTAACTCATTTGCCTCCCATCTGTTCTTAGCTACTAATGCCTCGGAGTGCTGAATACTAGAGCAATATGTACAAAGGATACATCCAGGGCAAGTGTGTAAAGGGCCTGGAAATCTTGTATGAAGGTAATTTTTTTTTTTTATTTGACAGTGAGAACACAAGCAGAGGGAATGGTAGCGGGAAAAGCAGGCTTCCTGCCAAGCAGGGAGCCGGATGCGGGGCTCGATCCCAGGACCCCGGGATCGTGACCTGAGCTGAAGGCGGACGCCCAAAGACTGAGCCACCCAGGCGCCCCTGAAGGTAATTTTAAGGGGAAAATTTTAGGCTGAACTATTTGGGACGGTGCACCATTTCTGAATGCTATCCAAGAATGGAGCTCAACAATGTCAACCCTGCCCTGTATTCTAACATCAGTCAGCAGCACAGCAAGAACAAGAAGGCTATGCTAAGTCAGCAGGGTGGACTGTTGTGACATAGGTTCTTTGATTATTCCAGACGGTCTTTCTAAGATCTAACAATGCTCTTTATTGCCTCTCCAGGTGAATAACTACATGGCCGGAGGTAGGGCTGAATTCTGGGTCATCCTATTCCATCCCGTTTTCTCTTTTTGATTAAGAGGAAAAGGTCTTCAGAGTCATAGCCATAAGAAGTAACCTACCTTCAGGAAGGACCAGAGATGAAAAATAAGGGATACTGTTAGCGAGGCCTCTTGCTCAACTGTAGACTCCAACAGTTAAAACCGGAAATAGACGAGGCAGCTTAACTCACACTCTAACTAAAATCCATTGTGCTTATTTCTTACCACGCTTTTTAAACATTCCAACCACCAGACCACAAAGCATGGATAGCAATGGAATGTCTTGAGGACTTCACCTCACAGGTCCCCTTCCCTGCCCGTGACCATGGATGAACACCTACTGACCCTTATCCATGATCATATACTCTCTGCCTTTTCTCTTGCATGTAACCCCCCGCCCCTAATCTTTCCTTATAAAACTCTAGGTGTCCATCTCACTGGTGGAGAGGTTAGTTGTTAAGGCTTGAACCTGCCACCTCCTCCAGCTGCTAGCACCCGAAATAAATTTCTGCCTTTCTCTTTTCCACACCCCCATCTCTTGAGTTATTGGTTTCTCTTATGACTAGTTTATCTGCATTTATTGGGCAACAGTGTTGACAAAATCCAGTGAGGAGCTTTGCTTCTGATTTGTCCAGGCCCCCCGGGATTCCTTGAAACAGAGCAGTTGCTGGGACAGCACACCAGAGCTCAGCCATTCATTTCCTGAGTTAGCAACTGTGATAGATTGATAGGTAGTAATACAAAAAAAAAAAAAAAAGTTTTTTTTTTAAAAATTCTGACTGTGGCATTGCTATAAATAGGCTCTAATGTTCAAAAACTAAAAGTCTAGCTGTCAGAGAGCTCAATTTGATCTGTTCCGTGAAAGTTAAAGGGGCATAAGAAACACAGTCTCCCAGTTTTCATCCATCATTGACTCAGAATCAGCCTGAGGCCCCTGGGACATCTTCAGAAAGGCTGACAGAAGAGTTCCTTAGAAAGCCCGTTTACATCACCAGTGCAATGACCTCAGATCCGAAGAGAATCGGAGATATAAGGAAAGCCGATCTACCAATCAAAGTTTGATCAAAAAATTGGAGACCGGTGCCTTGTAGCATCTCTGTACTTCATTTTTACTACCTCCAAGTCAAAGTTAGCAGAAGAGAGAGCAAGGGGAATGAAGGAATGAAGGGTCCTGAGATGACTCTTCTCTGAGTGTCTTCTGTTTTGCCTTCCAAACACGTCTTTCATTACCATTATACTGAGCTTTAGGATGAATCTGTGCCTCCTGGGTGACATCCTTCACAGACTGACCACTTCCCAGGGACAGACACACACAGTGACCCAGCAGTTTTCTGACATAAAGAGAATGCCTACAACTCCCCAGACGTTTCCTTGGGTGAGAGAATGAAATGGCTGTTCAGAGGATGATCCCTCATGAACTTCTCTCCCTTGAGTAAAATAAGAAAAGACTTCCCTCCACAGATTCACCACATGTTTTAAAAAATACAGATAAATAGAATATCTCTCTGTGGAATTTATACAAATTATAAATTATAAAAAATCATAAAAAATTATAAAAAAATCATAAAAAAAAGAATTTCTTCCCCACTAATTAATACATTTACTATGTTTTCAATCAAAGTCCCATAGTTTTAAAAAATGTTACAACTTAATGAGATGATTCTAAAATTCATCTGGAATAAAATTAACAATAGTCAATAAAAATTTTATTTATTATTTTAAAAATAAAATCATTTATTTATTTATTTCTAAAGGTTTTATTTATTTGACAGAGAGAGAGCACACACACAGAGGGAAGGGCAGGCAGAGGGAGAGGGAGAAACAGGCTCCCCTGCAGAGCAGGGAGCTCTATGTGGGGCTCGATCCCAGGACCCTGGGATCATGACCTGAGCCTAAGGCAGTTGCTTAACCAACTGAGCCTCTCAGGCACCCTCGATAAATATTTTAAAGGAAGACTAACGTGAGGCAAAGTTTACTTCCAAACAAAAAAGATGTTACCTATATTTTTTAAGAATTAAAACTATGCTGCAACCTTTCGCCGTGGGAGCACTGAGGAGCGGTAGCCATGGCTCTGCGCTTCCCTATCTATGGCCATGGCCTCAACAAGGGCCACAAGGTAACTAAGGACTTGAGCAAGCGGAGGCACAGCCGCTGCGGGCGCCTCACCAAGCACACCAAGTTCATGGGGGACATGATCTGAGAGGTGTGCAGCTTTGCTCCCTATGAGCGGCAAGCCATGGAGCTTCTCAAGGTCTCCAAAGACAAGCACGCCCTCAAGTTCATCAAGAAGAGTGGGAACACACATCCGTGCCAAGAGGAAGAGAGAGCTGCTGAACAACATCCTTGCTGCCATAAAGAAAGTGGCAGCCAAGGACTGAACTGTCCCCCTCTATGCCCCCCTGTGCAATAAAGCCTTTTTGGAACTTGAAAAACAAACAAACAAAAAACTATGTGGCAAACTAATGAATGGAAACAACAGAATGCACAGAAAGGGACCTCAGCATGTAAATGAAAATTTGGTAATACATTTCAAATCAATATAGAAGGAGTTGATTGTTCATTAAGTAGTGACGAGATAAATAGTAAGCCACTTGGAAATAAATGGTGCCTCACTTCATACACTAATATTTTTTGAATGGATTATATCATCAAATACAAAGAGAATATGACCATAAAATAGTACAAAAAAAAGGGCAGGAGAATAACTCGTTAAGCACAACTTCTAGGACAGAATCATAAAGGAGTTAAAGATGAATATGGCTATGCAAAAAATATAATGATGCTGTATGTCAAAAGAAGAACATAAACACTATGCAAAGGACAAATGCTTTTCCAAGAGACAGTGAAGAGGGAGCCAAACACCTCTGTTGTGGGTCTTCCTAGGGTTCCTCCTGGTCAAAGAGCCAAGCTTTCATTTATTTTTATTTTTATTTTTTTTAAAGATTTTATTCATTTGACAGAGAGAGAGAGAGATCACAAGTAGGCAGAGAGGCAGGCAGAGGGAGGGGGGAAGCAGGCTCCCTGCTGAGCAGAGAGCCCGATGCGGGGCTCGATCCCAGGACCCTGAGATCATGACCTGAGCTGAAGGCAGAGGCTTTAATCCACTGAGCCACCCAGGTGCCCCACCAAGCTTTCATTTAATTTGCAGGCCTGAAGTTGGATTGAATCTATCATATTTGCACTTGTGATTTGAGATGTTCTAATCTAGCCTTCCAAGTTTTTATATAAAACTTGGACTATTAAAGATATGTCTGTTATGGGGAAATACAAATATTCATAATGATAAATTGATAAATCCCAAGTACATCGTTGGCTTTGTGTACCTGAGATTTACTGAAAGCCTGTCAACTGGCCAACTTGAACAAACAGCTTCACTTCCATTGAAAAACGTCAGGCTAACCATGTAATAAGCAATACTTTTGGATAATAGTGGTCTTTCTACCCTCTGAGTGAGACTTTCTGGTAGTGAGCAACACAGTTAAACTATTTGGACTTGTTGGCTGCAGTGTACATATTCCAGATTTAAGAGATTTATTTGACTAATAGCTAGTTCGTGAAAATCTCTCCTCTCTTAGCCAGCATTCAATGTGGAGACTGTAGTTTATGATTACATTTATTGACAACAGCAACGATAAAAGCAACAAAATTTGAAATTGCACTCATGTGGACCCTTCTAGAGTTAAACACATTAAAAAATATATATATATATGTAATTCTGGCCAAAAATTTAGGAGGTGGAAATCTATTACTCCAATCCCATGGAGAGAAAATTTAGGTAAGAAAAATACTGCATACTATTACTTTACTCTGATCAATTCTATATCATAAAGTACTAAGTTGGATGCAGAAAAGAAGAAATCAAATATCATCACAACAATCAGTATGATTTAATTCTGTTCAATGACAAATTATTCAATAATAACTACATGCCATTCACTGCGCTAGATACTCAGGACAGAAAGATGAAGAAAACACTAGAATTCAAAAAATTCCAAATTGTGATAGGTGCCTGGGTGACTCAGTCATTAAGCATCTGCCTTTGGCTCAGGTCATGATCCCAGGGTCCTGGGATTGAGCCCTGCATTGGGCTACCTGCTCAGCAGGGAGCCTGCTTCTCCTTCTTCTTCTCTCACTATCCCTGCTTGTGTTCCCTCTCTCGCTGTCTCTCTCTCTTTGTCAAATAGTAAAAAATCTTTAAAAAATTTTATTAAGAAATTCCAAATTGTTAATAAAATCTAATAAATATGCTATCTACCAACTTTTTAAAAAAGATTTTATTTTTAAGTTATCTCTACACCCAACACGGGGCTTGAACTCATAAGCCTGAGATGAAGAATTGCATGTTCCACCCACTGAGCCAGCCAGCACCCCCACCATTTCTTTGAATATTTAAAGTACGTAAATGGACAAAGACTTGCTACACAGAAAACAAGGATGGCAGTATGTATGTGAGAAATATCCCCGTTAAAACACTTAAAAAGCTCTGTAGCAGAAGTTTGGTTCCATGTTGAATTTCTGAAAGGAAATTAGGTCTATTCAAAAGCTGACTCTATGCAGAGGCCATAACTGCTCTCAATACACAGCATTTAAGTACTGATAGTAAAACAGACCCAAGAAGAGCCTGGAATAACTCCCTACTGGGATAATAAATGTTAATGTACTGTATCAGGAAATTCAGCAAGGACCCAAGGACAAATGAAGTGTGAGGAGTAAAAAGAGAATGAAAAAGAGAAAGGAATATAAACCATCATACTCAACATAAGCCTCTAAATAAGAAGTCTATAAATAAATCAAATGCTAAGAAACATAAACCTGCAGCAAGAATTTATTCCAAATGAAAATAATTTTAAGGGACAGTCCAAACTAAATTAAAAAAAAAAAAGCCAATTAAAATATCCAGAGAGTAAAAGAAAATTTTATTAAAAGTATGCAATAAATAGGTACAAAAATATAAATAGGTAGATTAGAAAAGGAATAAATAAGAGATCTTGGAAACGAATCATATTAGCTACTTTTTAGGGAAATAAAATATATGAAATGGTGAAATATAGGTGAAGGAAGGACTGATGAATTTGAAGGGGATACTGAATACTTCATGTAGAACTTGACACAGAAAGGATAAGGGATTTAAAATAAAAACATAAAGAAGTATTAAGAGATAGAGACAGGGAGGACTAAGAGACGTCAACAATCATATATGAGTTCCAGGAGAGGAAACTGAACAACTAGCAAGGAGATAATATTTAAAATATTGTTAGCGGAGAACTCAAGAATTGATGACCTGTGGACCCATATTAAAAGTGCACTCTTAGTGTTAAATATGAAATATAAATATATACCCATGTCTAGACACATCATAGAGAAACAAAGAATATAGAACTAAAGATAAAATCTAAAAAGCTCTCAGGGAAAAGATTATTTACAAAGGAACAACATGTGACTAGTAACAGTCATTGAAAAATAATGGGGTCCTAATATCTCCAAAGTGCTAATAACCATTACCCTGAAATTTTATAGTTAGCTAAACTATCAAAAAAGAATGAAAGGTCCTATCTTAGCATTTTCCAGCAAAGTCCAAGAAACCTCCCCTCCCCCAGAAAACCCTCACTAAAATCACTATACAGGTATGCTTGAGAAATTAGATACATCAGAAGAAGAAAAGGAACCCAGAAGGAAAACAGCATAAGAGAAACAGAAGTGGGCATGGAAGTGGAACAAAATGTCAGAAAATATAGTCAACTATTTTTTTTTTAAAGGTTTTATTTATTTGACAGAGAGAAACACAGCGAGAGAACACAAGCAGAGGGAATGGTAGCGGGAGAAGCAGGCTCCCGGCCGAGCAGGGAGCTCAATGCGGGGCTCGATCCCAGGACCCTGGGATCATGACCTGAGCTGCAGGCAGATGCTTAATGACTGAGCCACCTAGGAGCCCCAATATAGTCAACTATTAACTGCAAAATACGTGCACATACATGCACATGCACACAAACACTAGAAGTAAACAACAGTAACAAGATGGATGGGAGAATGGGGAGGTTCAATAAGTAAGCAGTTTGGCTAAAATGCTAAAAATTATAAAGCAGTAGCCAAAAATGTGTTCAAGAATAATGGTAACCACAATCATCCCAACAAAAGAGTAGGAAAGTAGTGAGAAAAGGAATAAAGAAAGAATATGACATCAATAAGAAAAAGGTCCAAATACATAAATAATCACAAATTATGTAAATAGATTAAACAGAGATTATTAGAATTTCTAAAAATATCACAGATCAGATGAAAATAAAGGGATGAAAAAGGACTTGTCAGCAAACTCTGATCCAAAGAAAGTCAACGTAACAATACTATTACCATTCAAACAAAACTTAAGTCTAAATGTACTCTTAAGTATAATGAGATTAAAAAATTATAGGACCTGAGGAGGCCCAAATATAATTTAGAAAGCCTTCCAGATATAAGGATGCAGAAAAAGTATTGATAAAATTGAATACTCATTGATGATACAACTTTTAGCAAACTAGAAATGGAGTTTTATTAACATGGTTTTAAATTAAAAAACTAATATCTGACTTATTCTTTTTTGTTGTTGTTGTTAAATATTTTATTTATTTGACAGCAAGAAACACAGTGAGAGAGGGAACACAAGCAGAGGGAATGGTAGCGGGAGAAGCAGGCTTCCCACAGAGCAGGGAGCCTGATGTGGGGCTCGATGCGGGGCTCAATGCGGGGCTCGATGCAGGGCTCGATGCGGGGCTCGATCCCAGGATGATGGGATCATGACCCGAGCCGAAGGCAGATGCTTAACAACTGAGCCACCCAGGCACCCCTAGCTGACTTATTCTTAAGATGAAGCTTGAAAGCATTGACTTTAAGATAAGGATCATGACAAATACAGCATCCTCATGACTTTTATAGTCTATTGTAGGCCAATGCTATAGGCTTTAAAAAAAAGATGTAAAATGAGAAAATAAAAGTTGAAGCCAAAACTGTTTTTTAGACAATATACTTGTCCATATAATAAAGCCATGAAAAAAAATAAAGCCGAGAAGTTTTCCAGATTCAAAGTCAAGAAAAACAACAATACCATATATTTATATGGGCTTATTATGCACTATACACTCTTACAAGCAATTAAACATTAATTTAGTTAATTCTCATAATAACCACTGAGGGGGCAGGTTTCAATGTTCTTATTTTGTGAATGAGGAAACTGAAGCATGGAAAGGTTAAATCATTTTCCCAAGGACATACAGCTAGCGAATGGGAGAGCTGGAATTCAAACCCAGGCATTTTAGGTCCAGTGTCTGGGTTCTAATCACACACGCCACAACACTCCTATACTCCCAGAAAGAACCAATCAGCAAATGTAGTACAAAATCAAAGGATTACAATAACATTAGCAACAAGAATAAATATAAATAACATGTGAGTATTTTATGGATAAAATTACCCCAAAATTTGCTAAATAAGTGACATAAAAGGAAACCTGAAGATATGAAGAGATATATGTATTAATTTTGCTAAATTTATGCTAAATACAATTGCAATAGATATTTTGAAAGAGTTTTCAGTGGAATTTTGTGAACCTTTATGAAAGTCTGTAAGAAAGTAAAGGACCAACAATAGCTAAGAAATATTTGTATATTTGGGGAGAACAATGAGGTAGGAAGGTTTGTCCTATGTGGTATGGAGACTTGCTATGGCTATTAAGAAACAGTATGATTAAGACAATGGGGTACTGGACAGGGAGAGGGGGACCAATCAGACCAGAACAGAGAGCTCAGAAACAGACCCAAACATATCTGGAAGCAAGAGTAACTGCCAAAGGGGCAGGGAAGATCAACGGGGTCAATGAATGTTGATGAATGGGAGTGTGAGGTGGCTCCCTGGTGAGACTTGGGAAGGACAATAAAGGGCCTTCAACTTCCTGTATTGTTTCATTTAAAAATAGTAACACACTGAAAAAATAAAATAAAATAAAAAAGCAGTAGCAACAGAAACAGCATGAAGCAATGTTAAGATTTGATGAAAGTGGAGGGATAGAGCGTCTTGTGCATATGATGCTTTGTAGAAATTTCTACTATTTGAAATACTGCACAATAGTAAAAGCAGAATAGCTATAAATACATTTATAGATCAAGAAGACATTGGACAGGGGCGCCTGGGTGGCTCAGTCATTAAGCGTCTGCCTTCGGCTCAGGTCATGATCCCAGGATTTTGGGATCAAGCCCCGCATCGGGCTCGAGCCCTGCATCGGGCTCCCTGCTCGGGGGGAAGCCTACTTCTCCCGCTGCCATTCCCTCTGCTTGTGTTCCCTCTCTCGCTGTGTTTCTCTGTCAAATAAATAAAATCTTTAAAAAAAAATAAAAGAAGAAGACATTGGACAATATTCTGCACCATTTCTTAGAGTTCTCTGAAAGCTGGAAATAGAAAATTGTCTTATCATGACACAGAATTCTATTTCAAAACATTAAATATCATACTTAATATTAAAGCACAAGAGGAATCCCCTTAAAAATCCAGGGGGGAAAGGACATCCATTTTACAACTAGTAAATAGTATTATTCTGCAAGTTCTAGCATGTGCAATAGCAGTAAACATAGAAAAGGAATAATTATTATAAAAAGAAAGACTAATATATTAGTTGTAGGTGGAATTAAATATCTAGTAAATACAGGAGAATACTGAACATTGTATAGTGAAAAGCTCAGCAAAATAGTGTAAGGCATGATAAATATGCAGAACCCAACAGCATTATAATATTTGAGCACTACTTTGAAAATGCTAAATGAGATGGAATATGACTTACTTACAATATTAAGGGAAATATGAGGTACCTATAAGTCCGATCAAGACATACACAAGAACTTTAGAGAACAGCTTGAGCTACTATAGAATGGGATGGAATAAAACAGAAAAAAAAAAAAAATAGAATAAGGGCAGGGATAGCCCATATTGCTTTCTTTAAAACATCACGAGTAGGTTGGAAATGGAATAATTATTCAACTGAAGTGCTGACCCAATTGATCATTCTTCTGGAGGGACAAATATTTCACCCTATGTGAAAATAAGTAGCGTGCAGATGAAAGATATGAATAAGTTAACCGAATTTAACTACTTCCTTACTGAGCCCCTCTATGTTTCTTCTTTTGCTTCAAATGCACACCCTCCCCGACCCACTCTTCACCTGGCTCACCCCTAAGAATCCCTCATTACTTAGGTTAGCTATTAATTTCTCCAGGAAGCCTCCCCGGAGCCCCTGCTACAACCGGCAAGACTGACTTTGACCTCCATCATGTGTACACATGTCCCTACCCTGACTTCTCTCACCAGACTGTAATCCTCTCAGTTCTGTAATCAGAAGTCCTGTAAGGTTAGGCGCCATGTCTTCGCCATCACTGCAGCCCTGGTGCATTGCCACTCGATGTCTAAGCAAATACATCCTGCCCCAAAGCTCCCTTCCTACTGCCTCCCCGACCTGGTAGCCCTCTGCATTCTCTTCTGGCAGCTCCTCATCCTAAGTGCTGAGGTTTTTAAGAGAACCTGATAAAGTTTCAGAGCTTGCATCTAGAATGTTCTCAAACATTCTGTTTGCTTGTGGATCTCACCGAAATGGTGGGGTTATGAAAAGAGGCGTCAAGAAGCCATCCCTCTTCTCTCTTTAGCCCTTAAAATCTCTTCTGCACACGGGTTGTCTTCACCATTTTTATTTATCACTTTGACTTCTGAATAGTACTTTTCCTTTAAAGATAATCAGACTGGCAAGTGTCATCTCCCTCCCAACAGTAGGTCAGGGTTTTGTTCTTAGTGGTGACCAGCAGGTGACTCCAGCAGCAGCTCTGTGTGGCCACTGTCTCATGTGGACAACACGGGACCCAACACTAACAGCCTCACCACTGCCGTCTTGTTAGGCTTAAACCAATCACTGCACAGCCAGAGCTCTCGGCTCTCTCTCACGCCCAGGTCCTAAAGCCAGTGGTTTTGTAGGTAGGTAGTAAGGCAGATCCCTTCAACGCCACCCTTTGGTTCCCTTCCCCTCTTAAGAGTTCCACCGCCACTACCTCAAGGCCTCCAAACAGCCTGAATGGGGCCCCTTTTCACCCAAATCCATCTCAAAATAGTTCATTCTCCCTGAGGTGCAGCACCTGCAGTCCTGAGACTCCTTTTAAACGCTAGGTGTTCCAAGGTCTTTATGTACAAATCACCACTGCTTATTTCCCAATATGCCGAGTTATACAATCGTTCTACCTTCCGGTAACACCAGAGTCATAATTACTTGCTGAAGAAAATGAGCAGATGTTTCTGATCCTTTACGTGTTTCATGTTGTTTTTTTCTGACGGTGGAACCAATCTGGCCCTTCAGTTACCATGTTGAAATTCCGTCTGTCCTTTCTCTTCCCCTCCCAACACCCAGCCATTTCTTACCAACCAGGTGGGATCTTGCTTTCTTTCAACAAACATAGTACTTTCTATTGCCTTCGGAGGAATTACGCATTACTCTAACATGAATTCTTGCCCTTTAATTACGTGCTGTTCCCTCTCTTCTTGGTGATAAACTTCTTGGGATTCTGTTTTAGAATTTTTTCTTTCCTTGACATGTCTTGTGTCATGCTTTGCCTATAGTGCTTATAGCAAATGTTCAAGAAAATTGGTTGAATTGAAAATAATTATGTATGGGCTTTCATTAATGTCTCATTTTTAAATTAAATAGACTTACTCATATCTAAATAAATCTACAATAGGATTTTTTTTTTTACTGCTTTTAATTTTATTCAGGACTGACCAGGAAAAGAGAAGTTCTTGATCTGTGCAAACTGTATTTTAAAAATTACCTCTGAAAATAATAATTAAAATATTTTTACTTTAATACAAAACAATTTAAATTATTTTAGATGCAGAAAAACATTAATATTGTAGGGCATAAGAGTAAGATGTTAGAAATAGGTGAGAAAAGGAACAATATAAATTCATCATGTGCTTGCTTAGCAACCTAAGAAAAAAAAGAGCAAGCCTTTCAGAAATTGAAGTGAAATGATAATCATCACATCTGGTCTTTTTTAAAAAGCTAGTCAAAGTCATAGCTATGCTATATAGCAAAGAACCCAACCCAACACTGAAGAAAAAATATGGCTCCAGAAAAATGTGATCCTAATTAAAAGACAATTAAATCGTGTCTTGATAAAAAGCTGTATTCATTTCAGAACTTTCACAAAGTCGTACATTGTTCTTCCAGATCACTGGTTTTAAAACAAGGGTGCACATCAGAATTACATATGAAACTTAAAAAAAAAAATCTACCCCAGAACAAGTAAATTATTGTCTTCCACTGGGAGGCGAGGGGAATGTATACATGTATTTTTAAATATCTACAGAAATGATTCTGATTTATACCCCTGTGACAGGGGCAGGGTTTATGGGTCTAAAGCTATAGGGGGGAGGGGCTTTTTAGGAAAAAGAATACAGGGGCGCCTGGGTGGCTCAGTGGGTTAAAGCTTCTGCCTTAGGCTCAGGTCATGATCTCAGGGTCCTGGGATCGAGCCCCGCATCAGGCTCTCTGCTCAGCAGGGAGCCTGCTACCCCTTCTCTCTCTGCCTGCCTCTCTGCCTACTTGTGATTTCTCTGTCTCTCAAATAAATAAAATAAAATCTTAAAAAAAAAAAAAAAGAATACAAAATTAGAGAGTAAACCCATGTAAGGGGGAAACAGAGGTCCTGAAGCTTAACTCTCATTAGCCTCAAGTAAATCTGCCTCTATCCCCCTGTATTTAGGATGACCTTGATCACAGCACCCCTTTAGACTGGCTATGGCATTAGTCTATTACTATATTTTTATTGCCAATAATAAAACATCATGAAATCATTTCATTACCAATAAAAAATAATAACAGCCAACACTATTATTTACTGAATGTCACTCTCTCACTATGTGCTAGATATAGTGCTCATCCCTTTATATGGATATTTAATTAAACTTTCACAACCCAAGGAGATTAAGCACAACTAATTATTCCCGCCCTCTGAATGTGGAAACCATGGCTTATTGAAGTGAAATACTGTGTTCAACCTTAAACAGTCAGCTAATAGTTAAGGCTGAGATTTAAACTATTAACTCAATTACTTAGAGATAAGCATCTGGGATCAAGACTATAGATACTGTTTCTCAAACTTAGTTCTTCTCGCTTGTATAACCACCGAGTATGGATTCATACCTGGACGTGGCATTCTGTCAATATTTACCGTTTTACCCAGTTAGATGGGAAAAGAAAGTATAGAGGCATCAAAACAAATGTGTCAATTAAATCACTACATCAAAGGACTGTTTGACATTTTGTTTTAACTGCAACATCGTCACACTGTGACTTGGCCTGAAAGCCATGGGCCTGCAGTTCAAACAGTATTTCACAAGATGGCTCCCTTGCTACCCTCAGTTGCAACTTATATAATAAAATCCTACATCACAATTGTAAAGTTGCAAATCTTTAGGAAGTTATATATTTCTCGTTGGTTTTTGAATCTTTCTAAAATCATGACTGTCTGATTAGGTCGCTACCAAGCACTTTCTGCAAACAAGATTCTTTTATATTACCTCTATCAAAAGCTAAAAGTTGAAAGGAAATTCCCTTGGCAAAGGAATTTTGCCCAAAAAAACCGATAACAATCTACCTGCACATTGTTTCCTAACTCCCCCAGCTTTTTCTTTGGTACATTGGAAGTACATCCTATCCCCTTTTCACCCAGGCAAAGATGTGCTTGGTGAGGGGGCGGGAGGAGGGAGAGATCCTGCCAGGGGAAAAGTAAGAGCACATTCAGTCCTAGAGTGCTGCTCCCATTCCCTGGTGAGAAGAGCCCCAAGTGAGGATGACTGGGGAGGAGGGAAACAGCTTATCTCAAATCCTTCTGAGTTTCCACATGCCTCTTGCAGACAGCACATTGAACTGGTTTTAGATTTAATTCTGTGTTTTTTAAAAGACACGCATTTAAAAAAATGTTTATTTATTTTAGAGAGAGAGTGTGTGTAAGCACACTCTGAGTCGGGGGAGGGGCAGAGGTAGAGAGAGAATCTCAAACAGACTCCCTGCTGAATGCAGAGCCCAACTCGGGGCTCCGCGGATTTTACAACCCTGAGATCATGACCTGAGCTGAAACCAAGAGTAGGTTGCTCAACCAAATGAACCACCCAGGAGCCTCATAAAGATATGCATTTTTGATAAAACATGACCACCAAATGTTGGCCAACTATTTTGTCTGAAGCTCAAGCCAATAAACAGAGATCTATTCAAGGTGTAATGAAATATTTCTATAAATGGCTGAAAATTCTTGTGCTATTTAACTGCCTATTATCTGATTCTCACTTTTTCTCCAAGAAAGGAGAAAAATGACCCAGTAGCACCAAACAAATGGGAACTACTTCTAGTAAAAAATATAAATGATGAGTTGTCCCAATTTTTTTTTTTTTTCAAAGATTGAGAGAGAAAGCTTGAGCACACATGGGAGGGGGAACAGGCAGAATCTTAAGTAGGCGCCATGTTCAGTGCAGAGCCCCACATGGGCTTGATCTCAAGACCCGGAGATAGTGACCTGAGCCAAAATCAAGAGTTGGATGCTTAACCCACTAAGCCACTCAGTTGTCCTAAATTTTCTCATGTTTTGAGAGAGATTATAAAATCAGGAATCTGAACTTCTATGATAATAGCATTTTTTTAAGGTTTTTTTTTTAAGATTTTATTTACTTATTTGAGAGAGAGAGAGAGAGAGAGCACGAGACGGGAGAAGGTCAGAGAGAGAAGCAGACTCCCCATGGAGCCGGGAATCAGACATGGGATTCAATCTGGGGACTCCAGATCATGACCTGAACTGAAGGCAGTTGCTTAACCAACTGAGCCACCCAGGTGCCCCTGATAATAACACATTTCCTGGAAATCATACTTTTAATGGTTACTGTTAACAGAATTTTCCAATAGGAACTTCAGTATAATTTGATGTCATATTCCTGACCATACGTGGTATCAAATAATAAACTATAAAAGCAATAAATAAGGGGGCCTGCCAAACAAGTCTTGGTCTTGGGGCCATGAGTTCAAGCCCTATGCTGCGTGTAGAGTTTACTTATAAAACAAAAAACAAAAAAAAAACAAAAGAAATCAAGCAACAAATAAAACTGTACCATTCATCAGCAAAGATCTCTCACTGGCCAGAGTTTGGTCAGGCTCTTCTGAGCTTTCTTGACTAAATCTTGGACTCCTGTGCCCTTTGCAGTTCTAGCATGAATCCTGCTAAGTCCGTTTAGACAGACTCCTGTATCCTAAATACCTGATCACTCTCCATATCCGATTGGGTTCCTCATCCTCCACCATTGCCAAGGTAATATCTGAACATCCAACAGACCTTCAGCAAGAATCTTGATGGTTGTTTTAGCCCAAATTCTCCCTTACCCCTAATGTGTTCACTTAGTAATTTTCTACCCACTGATTCCTCCCTGCTCTTTGGCTATAAATTCCCACTTTGTCTTGTTGTGTTCAGAGTTGAACCCAATCTCTCCCCTACTAAAGAAGTCCATGGCAGCGGTCCTTATACTTATCACAATGGTCCTAAAGAAAATTTGTCTTATCTTCTTTAACAAGTGGCATTATCTAATTTTTTAACACTATAAGTGGTAAAATGATAAAAGTATATAATTAATCTATCATCAAACCACCCCAAAAGTAATACCATAGACACAATAAATGCCAAAATTAAAATTTTCTGCATTTTAGAAAGTTGGACCTTGGTAGGCATTAATAACTTGAGTGGCCAAAAAAGCTATACTATCTTTGATTTGTAATCATTTTCCTAAAATAAGTCAAACACAGTCATTCAAATTTATTTTCAAGTGTACTGAGGTCTGTATGGCATAATGGTTAAGATTATAGGTTCTAGAGCCTGAATATCAGGGTTCGAATGCTAGCTTTGCCCCTCTAATTCCTGAGAAAGTGACTAAAAAATCACTGTGCCTTAGCTTCCCCATTTGTAAAAGAAGAATGAGGATTATGTGATATAACAGACATAAAGGTCTTAGTATGGTGACTGACCTACAGTGGCGAGTAGTCAATGAATATCAAACAGCTAAAGTCCCTTTCCTGGCCATAAAAAGTCACTTTCAAGGCTCAGGTATTGCCACCGATGCTGAGAATCAGTGCCAGCTATTGATAAAAGTAATGGTGACATTGAAGATGATTTTTGCTTTTTCCCTTGAAACGTTTAAAGTTAGAAGGAGTTGAGCCTACATTTTCTTTTCAGGTTCCTCCCTTTGCAGATTATGCAGTGGGACAAAAACAGCTATTGAGACAATAAAGTAATCCTGGAAACAAAGTGCTGGAAGTTACTGCAGTTCACCTCTCACTGACACAGCCACGCAGGCAACAGCAGTTCTCAGAGTATCTCCGCCTTCAAGAGTAAGTGGTCAACCTCATCACTATCACAGCAGAGGCTGTTTTAGAAGAACTACGTGGACATCTCTCAGAAGACTGCTAGGCAGGCTCTTGTCTGAGATGGCCTATTAGTTTTCCATATTCACAATACAAAGTGCCATGAATTGAGGGAGAAAAGCATCTGAACCTTTTTAAGGCACCTGCATTTTTAAATTATTATCATTATTTTAAAAAGATTTATTTGACAGAGAGACACAGCAAGAGAGGGGACACAAGCAGGGGGAGCAGGAGAGGGAGAAGCTGGCTCCCAGCTGAGCAGGGAGCCCGATGCGGGGCTCGATCCCAGGACCCGGGGATCATGACCTGAGCTGAAGGCAGAGGCTTAATCACTGAGCCACCCAGGCGCCCTGGCATCAGCATTTTTTAAAACAAAACTGGGAAATTTAAGAGTTGAAATGACCCACAGAATTCTAACTGCATCATTCATTAAACAGACCAAGAAAAGTCAAGTATTGGGTGGTCACGAGAGAGCATAGGTTGAAGACATAAAATGCAAAGTTTTCAAATGCTGAATGTCTATAATTAATACAATTTAACTTGGAATTAGGGAACTAGGTTTGCTTTGGCTATTGCCTTGGGGCAGTAAGGCCAAACTCATCAACTATAGCCTGTGTCAGACAGAAAAGTGTGACGGCCAACCTATCTGCAAAATGCATAATGATCCAGATAGCGACCCTGAGTGTTGACAGCTGAAGTCAGGTCATTTAGATGAAAGA